>JAPQRP010000008.1:13680138-13706956 GCA_037367295.1 Apogon hyalosoma | reverse complement strand
CGACAGATCAACAAGATACTGAACTTTATGTAAGGGCCACAACGTTTAGCTTCCATGGGGCCCACAATTGCTAGTAGGAGTACAAATTTTACTCTGCAGTACTTTTTTTTTTTTTTTTACATATTATCTTTTTGCACTTTTCTGTTAATATTTTGTAAATATTTAAGGAGATGTACACTGCCTTCACATGTTGGTAGCTAGGATAGTGTTGTGTCCCAGGCAATCTGTAACCTGTGTTTGTCCAACCTGCGACCAGTGAAAATGCACTGGAATGGCAGTCAAACCCATAACTTCCAACCCGTCAACTCGTACTAGACCGTTTACGCAAACTGTTTATTAAAACAAGGTATTGCTCTAACATTATTTATCCATAAATGTTTTGCATAATCAGCAGCTGCTCTATCGTTAGCTAGTTTTCAGTCCATTGAGTGCAGGAATAAATTGATACCAAACACGTATCCAAATATACAAATAATGTAACATAAAAGGTGTAACAGCTTCTCTTGCCTTATGCACCATTTTTCATCAAATAAGCAAGAAGCAAGCACCTCTGGGATAGAAATTACTGGAAATGAGCATAAGCCCCGTAAGGTCCGCCATGCTGGTTTGTTTACATCTAGCTACCAACTCGTGACTTGCCTGGAACGCTACAAAGTCGTGGGTCGTGGCTTGAAGTTGTGACTTGCGGGCTCAAAAACCTGCCTGGAACGCAGCATTAGCTCCAGCACCCCTGGACTATAAGCAGTTTAAACAATGGATGATTAAAAAATACAAAAAAAAATAAAAATACAAAAAAAAAGAAACTAAAAAGAAAAACACAAATGTAGTAGAGCGGAGACATCAATAGAACTGTGAGATTCTGTCTTCATAACTCAGCATTAAAAAATGTATACACAAGTTGATCCAGGTTAAGTTAGTGATTGAAGCACAATGGAAACCATATTCTAAACCAGGAGTGAATGAACAACAGAGATCATGAATGAACAAACAAATGACAAATGAATGGCTCAGTTGAACAGTAATGGCTATTTTGGGGGGAGAAACATAACTTATTAAAGAGAATCAACCTGTAAGTTTGAGTCAAACTGTGAAAATTAACCTTAAAACCATAAAACAAGCAGTATTCATTGACAAACAGACTCTAAAGCGACCTGACCACACACTGATGCAGATATTTTACTTCACACAAACAAATCAATACTGAAATAACTGTGGTTTTGGGGGAGAACGGGACAATTCATGACTTGCCTTGGAGCCTTGGTCGATACCAGGATATACAGTAGATGTACAGTATGTGTCGTAGGCGTGGGTTGTGTTTGTACAGAAAGAGAAGAAGAAGGAGGAGGAGGAGGAGGAGGAAGAGGAGGAGGAGTAGGAGGAGAGCAATGGTTTATGTCACATCATGACCTAAAGTTACAAAAATACAACATCACTGTCTGCATTTTTCTGTTGAATGAATTAACTCTTTCATGCATAGTGGTCACTACGGTGGACATATTATTACATTATTATTATTATTATTATTATTATTATTACATATTATTCTACAGCTGGGTTTTGTTGTTATATTTGCATATCAGCCAACACAGTGGACGCTTATGCACCATCTCATACACTGACATTCATACAATTACTGTAACTTTGCTGTTCTTGATAAACCTGATCTGCAGTTACATGTCTGAGTGTAAATAATAATAATACTGAACTTTATTGCAGACACAAGTCCATATAACACAAGTCTACAACATACACACAACATAAATTAACTGTTAGTTGTTATTAGACTGTAATTAACAGTTTTCTTACACAAAAAGTTTTTTTTTTTTTTTTTGCATAGTATCTCCACGAAGTAATAATAACAATTAGAGTATATTAAAATCTGAGAAAACATCAGATTAGCAGCATTAAAAATGTTTATTTCACTTACTTTAAAGACATGTTTCTTTGCTTCAAAACGTAAACGCATGGTGTCCAGCTGAGTGGAGATTTTTGTAACGACATAAAAAATTTTAATTAAAAAAAATTTCAGTCATATTGTTTTTTTCACGGCTAAAGCGGAATAAAAACACCAAAAAAATCTTGACTAAGGTTCTCATAATTCGTGCATCAAAGGGTTAAATGCACTTTTTTTTTTACTTGCTACAACATTTTTACATCATTTTAATTTGTTTAAATTGTTTTTACATTTTAGTCTCCTCATTTTGTTTTCCCTCTCTTTCCTTCATTTTTTTCAGATTTTTCAGTCATTTTCTTCTTCTTGTATCATATGGGGGTTTTTTTGTTTGTTTTTTTTACATTATTTTTGCATTGTTTTGCCTTTTCGTCTTAAAATATCATTCTTGGATTATTTGCGTCTTCTCGCATCTCTTATGTTTTCCAAGTTGTTGCATAACTTATCCATCATTTTTATGTTTTCTTTTTCTATTTCTGTTTTCATCTTCTTGCGTCTTGTGCTGTTTTCATCATTTTTGCCTTATGTATGTTTTTTTTAATGTCATCTTCATCATACTGCATCTTGTCATGTCATTTTCATTGCTGTTTTCATCTCATTCCATTTTTACCTCACCAGCCAATAGCTCTGAGCTACGGCGAAGGCATCGTCTTAGTCATTGTCGTCATTATCATCTTCTACAATGAAACTACTGGTGGAATTCATTTCAAATTTTACATGCAGCTTCCTTGGAACAATGTCTTCAAACACTTCACAGTTTTAAGAAATTTAGATTTTTGCTTTTTTTAATGGATTTTTGCTCTATTAAAATGTGCCTTTACTTGTATTGGTCCATATTTTGGATGGGTTATAACATGGAAATCGTTACAGATATCAGTCTAGTTACTATTGAGCCCTGATAGGAAGTCCTATACGGACTTTCACTCGGCTCTATGACCTTTGACCTTGAATGACACTGAAGGAGTAAAGTCAAGGTCACTAAAGCCTACATTTCAACAATGTTGTTCTCTGAAAATACTGGTCAGATCCATTTCCGATTTTATACGTAGCTTCCTTGGGACAATGTTTACCAAGTTTGTTCACCATTTTGACAAATTTGAAATTTTTTTTCATTTTTTTTTTTTTTTTTTTATGTTTTCTTTTTTAATTTTTAAAATTTTCTTTACTTGAGCACTAATAGAAAGTCATATATGGACTTTGATTTAATTAGCTGAGTTCTCCTGTTAAAGTACCACCCACTTCTATTGGGAGATTACATCAACACCACAGGACTCCAAAGGAATTTTCCTCTTTTTAACCTTTATTCAGCTATTTAATATCATTTATTATAATACTGTCCTCTGTTATCTTTTGCATTTTTCAGTGTAAATCTGATATTTTCCTATATTTAATTTGCTGACCATGTAAATGTGCATAAAAGCTCAAAGGTAATTATACCAAATCAGAAAAAAACAAGTGGTTCCAGGCACAACAAACCCCACCCCTCGCACGTATTGTAGCTTATTTTGGCATCGATCCAGCTGATGCCATCATGTCTATGCATGTGCTGATGTCAGCATATCAACTGCCCCTATATATGTGCCAAGTCTGAAGTAAATTGAAACAAAATGGATGTTTTTATAGACATGTGAAATGTTGCCCATTTTAAGTAAATGGAAGAAAAAAAAGTTTTTAAAAAATTTGAACTTTGATCTACTTTTCCCAAAATGGAACCACATCTATTCTGGATCACTAAACCAAATTTGGTATGAATTCAACCAATAGCTTTGCTGTTAGAGTGTTAACAACAAAGAAACAAACCAAACCAAAAACAATACCTCTTGCCTCCCCTTTGGGGGCCGGGGTACTGACAAAAAAGTGACTTTTAAAGCAACTAATGTCACTGACTAAACATAAAATCAAGCACTTACATCCACTGCCATTGATCCAACTCCATGGGTTTTACTGGTGAATCAGTGTTGTAGAAGATGACAGCGTTTCTATGGTAACTACGGGGCCTCTGAACGGCCAAATGGGTCATATCTGATGACCATGAAAAGATGACAAACTATATTTTACACCAATTATTTACATGGATTGATAGGATATGGAGGATCAACAGGTATTAAACATCTTAGATCAGTAGATGCTTTTGGTCGGCTTTGGTTGTTTGGGTCTTTACGGGTTAATCTTGTGTGTTTTAGCTGTAAATGTTCAATATAGAACCAAAGAAAACATTCGCAGCATCACAGACTGTGCAGTTAACAGCCCAGTATACAGTACGTTATAAGTTTTTGACCTTTGAGGAAACTTATTTTGGCCAAACGCTGGAGCATTTTTGTACAGTTATTACCAAGCCCACTGAATGGGTAATTAGATGGACTCTGTATCATCTCAGCTGGGTTTTTTTCTCCGAACAATTGCAGGTCATGAATGAGGTCCATAGGGTTTCATTTTGGACGCAGTTGGAGAAACCGGTTGAAACCACTAATTACAGCTGTCCATCAGTATCATGTGCAGGATAAACTGCCACTGTCTCCACTCTGTAATCATCATGAACTTGGCTTCATGCCCCGTTTCAAGTCAATAGAAATAATGAGGAAAATTAAGGGATGCCGCTGCCAATAACGATAATTAATGTCCCATAAACAGTGACAATCCAGGAAGGTCTATTCAGACAGTTCTATCAAAAGGCTGACGGAGGTGGATCCAGATGAACCAAGCATGAAAAGACCTGGTAAAGTCTCCTGATTTAACCCTCAAAGGCCTGGAGACCGAAAACATCTACTGATGTAAAATGTGTCATAACTATTGATCCACTAACCCTATCAATACATGGCCATAATTCAGGTAAAATACAGTTTGTCACCGATTCATGGTCATCAGATATGACCCATTTGGAAATTCAGAGGCTCCATGGTTACCATGGAAATACCGTCATTTGTTAATATTTTTGCATTTTTGTCTTGTTGCTTTTGATAGTGTTTTCACGTTGTTGCATTTAGTCTGTTTTCTATCTTTGATGAGGTTTTCTTCTTGCATTTTCACATCTTTTCTATGTTATTTTCTGAGATGTTTTTGTCTTATTGCATTTTTATGCTTTTATTTTTTATGTTTTGTCTTGTGTCTTTCAACAAAGTTTTCATCCCAATTAGTTTTGTACGTCGTTTAGTCATTTTAGCTCTTCGTTTTTCAGGTTGTTCATTGGTTATTCACGTTTTTTTGTAAAAGGATAGTTTGTAAGTGTAAACATTTTCATGATGCACTTTTACTTTTGCAATTTTTCACACTAAAAGAAAGAGAAAGTTGTCACAAAAGTTTTAAGTTGTGATTATTTCTCTTCAGTGTAAGTCTTTGCAAATTCATCTCACAGGCTGGATTGGACCCTTTGGTGAGCCAGTTTTTTTTCCCGCAGGCCATTGTTTGATACCTGTTCACAGACACTTGTTGTTATGTTCAGTTAATGATATATTTTGCTGAAAAGGTCACTTTTGCTTCAGTTTTTTTTTCTGTTCTGATATAATTAGCTGATTTATTACCGCACCCCCCGAAGGTGAGGCAGTGGGTATTGTCTTTGGTTTGGTTTGTTTGTTTGTTTGTTAACACTTTAGCAGCAAAACTATTGGTTGAATTCATACCAAACTGGGTTTATAGATTGCCAGTGACCCAGAATAGATCTGATTACATTTTGGGAAAAGTAAGTCAAAGTCCAAATTTTTTTTATGAATTAAAAAAAAAAAAATCTCCCATTTACTTATAATGGGCGAAATTTCAAATGTCCATAAAAACATCAGTTTTGTGTCAATTTACATCAAACTTGGCACATATATAGAGGCAGCTGATACGCTGACATCAGCTGGATCGATACCAAAATAAGCTACAATATCTGCGAGGGGTGGGGTTTGTTGTGCCTGGCAACACTTATAAATAAAATGCATTTATTCTGAGCTTAACCCATAAGGCCGTTAACCCAGTGCTACTTTTATGTCAGTTCCCCACATTATTGTATTTTTTTTTCTGTATTTAACCATTTTTAAGTGATTTATAACAATTTATCAAAATATTATCCTCTCTATTTTGCATTGTCTCTCTGTGCAAATCAGGTATTTTCCTATATTTTATTTGCTGATCATGTACTTTAACCATCATGCTTCAGGGTTATTATACCAAAAACAGAGAAAACTTAAGAAAAAAGTGACATTATTCAGTCAAATCTATCATTATATAAACATAAACCAAGTGTCTCCATCCACTGTCATTGATCAAACTCCATGGGTTTTACAGGTGAATCAATGTTGTAGAAGATGATGGCGTTTCCATGGTAACTACGGAGCCTCTGAATATCCAGATGGGTCATATCCGATGACCATGAAAAGATGACAAACTGTATTTTACACCAATTATTTACATGTATTGATAGGATTAGTGGATGAACAGGTATTAAAACATTTTAGATCAGTAGATACTTTTGGTGGATGTTTGGGTCTTTATGGGTTAAATGAACCTCTCCATGGTCAGTAAATTAAGAATTGGAAAATACAGGTTTTGCACTGAAATAAAACGCAACACAACATAAAATAACAGTGATGAATCAGTTAGAATAGGAAAAAGATTCATCTAGAAGTCACTGCAAAAACAGGTGTAGGTTTAAAGAGTAAAACAAGGACAGAATCTCCTCCTTCCATCCCTGTTGGATCCTGTGATGATGCTCAGATCCTCCAGACGAACACGGACATTATTGATTTCGCGATAGATATTGAACGGCCGACGAAAATGTGGATCAAACGTCAGAAACAGAGATGCTGAAACGACCAAGAACCAAGTCAACATGCCCGAGCTCGACGTGTTCCGTCTCTGAACGCAGCCTCATTTACAGAAATTCTACCAGAGACAAAAACAGGAGGTTTATGTGAAGTGAAGTGACTTTTAGAAAAGCAGATGCAGGCAAATTATCATCACAACCTGCTGATGTGTGAGACTCTGGTACTAAAAAGGAAGACAAGCTGTTTACATGTATCAGACACTTATACTTAAAGCTAAAAAAAAAAAAAAAAGACACAGAAACACACATTTGAGGCTTAGTTTTTGACCATTTTCAACTTTTTCCTCATTAAAACTGCAGGTAAATATAAAGCCGACCCTCAGGGACGCGGAAATACATCACAGTGTCTGATTCTCATGCATTTATTTAATGTTTCTAACCTACAAATCTTCTAATTCCGGAGAGCTTCATTGTGTTTTTCGAATTATTTTTACTAAATCAGCTGTAAAATTGTAAAAACTTGCGACCCCAAACCCTGAGAAAGTTTGTTTTTTCTTCTTTTTAAAGTCGTACCTCAGTGTTTATCACTTCCTTTGCCCATGTAACCTTCACTCAGGTCAGAATAAAACTGGTCAACCGGATCCGAAGTCTTAAGAGGTCCGTGAGGATCAGGTGTGCAGGTTCATTCCACCTGTGCATGTGCTCCTTCGGCGCCGCACAAAGTCTGTTTTAATCAGACGCGTTATTTGAGTACGATTATTTCCTTAGGCTGCAAATACACCTGGAGGTAATGTCAGTGATGGTGGGTTCATGTGGAGGATTTATCGTAAAAGTATGAGAACAGGGTTGGACTTAGTCGTCAATGCTACTCTCTGGTTATTATTTACTCAGTATTTCCTTATTTTTTGTATTTTATGAGTTGCTTGTATGAATAATCTGTTCTGGCTTTATTTAGTTTTCATTTTCCTCTGTTCACAAGGAGCAGGAGTTAATCTGTTATTTATACATATGTATGTATGCATTTTATTTTTCATTAATTTTTTGTTTTATGTCTTTTCTGCTTTTTGTCTTGCAGGTTTTGTTTTGTCTTCTTTTCAATAAGGTTTTCATCTTGTTGATTTTTTTTTTTTTGCAAGGTGTTTGTCTTCTTATGTGTTTCTGTCCCTTTTTTCATCATTTCGTCTTCTAATAACTTTCATCTTTTTTCTGAGTTTTTCAACTTGTTTTGTCTTGTCCTGTTTTTTTTTTTTACAGTATTGTTGAGTTGCTTTTTCACAAGGTTGTAATTTTTGGGGGGCTTTTTTTTTTTTTCATTTTCATCTTCTTGCACCTCTTACAATGTTTTCAATTTGTAAAAGTAGAAATTCTGAGCTCAAACTCCAGTAAAAGAATATCTGCCTCTGAGATGTAGTGAAAGTCATATAAAATGGAAACAGTTTGGCAAATTATGTCATACTTATACTTCAGCAATGTAATTGAGTACATGTTCTATGTTACTTCTGATTTTTTTTTTTAAGATTTTTTACTGTCCTCATTATAAATTCCTTAATTCTTGTTTTAAATTTTTTTCTGTTGCACCAATAGATTTTTTTTTAAATGAAAGGCTTTATAGATTCAATTTTTTATTAAATTTGTTACATCTACTACAGAATTAGTAAAATTCATTCACATATTAGTTTTTTTATGTATATATATATATTTTACTCAATAAAAAAGGCTGTTTGTGTTTGTAAAAGGGATTATTCCTCTGAAACCCTGTAATCTGATTCCAGTATTTAAGACCCGAAGAAAACCACCAGATGAGCCGGAAACTCTGAAATCTGCTTATTTGTCGTTCTGTTATTTTGTGTAGATGTAGACGTGTATATGAGACTATATATAAGATCTATTTCTACATTTCAAACCCTGCAGATGAAGTCTAATACTCACCAGTGTCTGTGCTTTACACACCTGGTCCTTCCGTGGGATCATAGCCCCACAGAGGAACCGTCCAATCAGAGGCTCCGGTTGGAAACGTGGCTCACTGGTGCACAAAGACGTGAAGGAATGCACAAGCGCTTGAAACTCGCCAAAACAAATTCACCCCAGATCAGACACGTAACGTTACAGACCATCAGCTGGACTGAGTTTGAACATGTGGGTTAACGTTCAGGTCAAAGCTTTATTTCAAAACTATGGATACGAAGGATTTAACATCCAACAATAAATAAGATGAAAAAAAGACAAATACTGAGCCCGTGTTCATTTCTGTTAAAGCTCAGAACTTTAACAGACCTTATTAAAATAACGCTGGATTTGTGCCTTTTATGGGTTTTTGCCTTGTTAGAATTCTTACATACATTTCTTCTTCAATATTTACATGTTGTTCCTTTTTTTTTTTTTTTTAAAGGAGTTTTAAGTCTTTAATGAGATTTTCATGTTGTATTTTTATATTTTTTCCGTAGGCCCCTTTTCCACTGCAGGAACTTTGAACACTACCCAGAACTTTGAAAAACCCTGTTGCGTTTCCACCTAAATTACCCGGGTAAAAAATCTTTCCCTCACCCCAAAACTTTCCCAGAACAAGTTCCTGGTAGGGAGGTCGTACTTTTCAGATTACCGAGAATTCTTGGGGGGCGGGGCTGTGTGCTGGTGTTTGTTTTCTTAGTTTTTTTTTTTTTGTCATTTTTATATCAAGATTTGTTTTAAATCTTGTTTATCCTGTTTTGTTTTTCATGTCGTTTTGTCTCTTTTTCTGAGTTCTTCATGTTTTTCCTTTTTTTTTTTTTTTTTTTTACATAGGTTTTGTCTGCTTTTCAATTGTTGTTTTTTTTTTACGTCAGCTTTCGTCTTGCAACATTTTATGCATCTTTCCCCCCCTTTTCATATTTTTATCTTGTTCAGTTTTTTTTTTTTTTATAAAGGTTTTCATCCCATTCCCATCATTTCCATCTTTCTGCATCTTTCATGTTTTTGTCTCCTTTAATATCACTGGTGTTTCCTCTTCTCTACATTTCACTAGCTGAGTTCAACAAAGACTCTTTTCTATTTTATTTTGAAAAATGACTTCATACATCATATCATTATGTATTTTACTCTGACAACAGCAGCCCTGTGGCCTATTTTGGACCCTGACCATCGGTTTGGGAGCAGCAGTTCTCATAAACTGATATGGAAAAATAAAAGCTCAAATAAAGTAAATTTTACAACCTGTAAGATCTGAGATTTGGTTTGATTGAACCAAAGCGAACCACCTGAATCTACACACAAACTGATTTCACCTCTTTATAAAATCTGTCAAATAATGACTTTATTGATAAGCTCATTATAAATCTTCTACTGGGGCAGTTTGATCATATTATAACTCATGTGGATCAGTAATAAAAAAAAAAAAAAGCGTCAAGGCTTCAGGTCTCAAGTTTACACGAGGATAATAAATTTATTCTCATTCTGAAGTAAATTAATAAAATGAGGCTTCAGAGGAATTTCTAAGGGTGTAAAGTGAAACTCCATACACATTTCCATCTTTCTGTTCTTTTTTAGAGTATGGATGTTAGAATTCTCAGTCAAAGCTGTTTTTACCGTTAATGCTTCAGCCGTCGGTCCTCGTGGGATTTATTGGCGGTTTTCTGATCTAACAGGAGTTAAATCCTCAGAATTATTCAGTAACTTTAAAAAATATCTCGTCTTTTAACTTTCTTCCAAAAGTTTGTGGTTTGTTGGTGTGTGTGTGTGTTATGGTTTTATTACATCGACTGAATAAAACATGAGTTCACCTAAAATCAACCTGTGTCACAACTAAAAAAAGAACAAACACACAACGCGAGAACTGATGAAAATAAGGAAACGGGGTCATTCTGAGGTGATCGGTCCTTGAGATTCTCAGCTGAAAACTTTTATCTCATGATCTGCACAGAAATGCATCATGGGACGTTTTTGAGGATGTTTATGTTGCATTATCAGAAATGAGTATGACTGCAAGAAATGAGTCCAAAGCTGAATCACATCTTAAAAATCAGTTTGTGTTATATATTGTCATTAATTTTGTTGCACTTTATAGCTTATAAACAAATTAATTAGTCTGACTCAACACCACCACCCTTACAGACCTAAACATCCACTGATCTGAAGTGTTTAATAACTGTTTAACTAACCCTATCGATACAGGTGAATAATTGGTGTAAAATACAGTTCATCATCTTTTCATAGCCATCAGATATGAACCATTTGGGTGTTCAGAGTCTTCGTAGTGAACGTGAAAACACCGTCATTTGTTTTTATTTTTACATTTTTGTCTTGTTGCATGTTGTGGTTTTCGTGTTATTGTGTCGCTTAAGTTTTGTATTTGATAAGGTTTTCTTCTTGCATTTTGATGTCCTTTTCATGTTGTGTTTTCATCTTGATCATTTATTCACAATCTTACACTGCTAGGTTTTCATCCCCTTTTATATCCACAGTGAACGTGGAAACACCGTCATCTTCTACAACATTGATTCACCAGTAAAACCCATGGAGTTCGATCAATGACAGTGGTTGTAGACACTTGTTTTGATGTTCCATTTTGCTGAATCCCTCAAGTTTTGATATAATAACCTTTGAAATTACTCTGAGCTTTTATGAACATCAGGAAAAATGCAAAATGTAGAGAATAATATAATAAATGGTAATAAATCACTTTATTACCATTACCCCTCCAATTTTTTTTATGTTGTAGTTGACACAGGGCCACATTTTTCATAATTGTGTCAAAGAGGTCGGGCATGTCCCACAGTGTCAATTTCAAGGTAAAAATATAAACCAAAAGCTTATCCAAAAGTTATTAAAAGTATCCAAATGTACAAAAGAATGCCAGATTTAGATACCTTACGGTCTACCTTTTACAGCAATACCTTGCTTTTTAAAATCGGGCCAGTGGTTGCTGAGTTACAGCAATTAGAAATTAGGCTGCCGCGACCTTTTTCGCAAAAAAGTGAAAAAATTAAATGGCCGTATCTGGAAAACCGTTGGTCTGATAAAGTTAACATTTGAAATTTCGGCTTTTCTGGCTATGAATTACCCATACACCAGATTTCATCAAAATGGGAAGAGGTGGGGTTTAACTCATTGGGTGAACTGCGATGGACCGACCTGAATATATAAAGTTAACTGTGAAGTTGCAGACGCAGTTGTAGATCTTTTAAGGGTTAACATCTGAACCGTTTCTACTAAGCTCCGTTTTTCTTCTGATCTTAGGTTTGATGCAGCATCTGTAGCTTTCTACTTACCCATCAGTCCTTCAGGTCGAGTCCATGAAACCTCTGACCATGTGACCAGAATGTGAAAATCAGCATCAGAGAAAACGTTTGTTTAGTTGGCCTAAAGGGCCATAAATAAAATTTTATTCTCTCGTTTTATTAACAAGCCACAGAAAGTCCGTGGCCGTCTACCACAGCACTTAAAACATCCCAATCTGGCACAGTCCACAAAGACATGAGACCCATTGGAGATACGCCGAGCCGCTGATAAATCTGAAGGCTCTCTTTCTTACTTCCTTTAGAAAAATAAAACAAAACGTGGTAATACTGTACCAAACTGGAGGCGGAGCAGTGGGGTGAACCTTGTCACGCAGAGAAGGGTGCTTTAGAAAGGACTATGAGCGTGGTTGGGGAAGCTGGAACCAAACAGCAACAACAACGATAATAAACTATGAGGAAAAAAAAACTCTCAAACTTGTTTTTTTTGTGTGTTTTTGTGAAGCTGAAGCAGAATGTGTTCGGTTTTCTATCACTGCAGGATTGCCACTGTTTTGCCATAAACTTCTCTTCATCTCATTTTCCTCCCAACAGTCCGTCTTCCCTTCGTCCTTCCTCTGTCGCGTTTCGCTTAAAATAAACGTGAAATAATATTTATAATGATAAAAACTATAGCAGCAAAAGAGTAACAGAGGAATAACAGCTATAAGCGAGTGACCCCTGGATTTGTAAGGAAGGCGTGGGTTAAAGACAGGTCCATGGATTGAAGCCCGGGGTGGGTGGGGTGTTATCGGGGAGGGGGAGGAGCTCATCTCCCCTCGCCGGGCGCTCGGCTCAGGGCGGCCATGACGCGGCTGAACCGTTCACTCAGCTCCAGGGTGGAGTACGTGGGCAGCTTGGGGGGGTCGTGGAAGCTTTTGATCTCCGTCGAACAGTCCAGTAACTTGGGGAGGAAGTCGGTGAGCTTTTCCTGGAGGTTCGCTGTAAACACAGAGAGGACGGACAGAGACAGTCAGTGTCCGGGCCTTCTAACACAACCAACAGAACCCCTACATGGAGCAATCCAAGGGTAAATATTTACATTTGATATCAGAACGTGTCTGAAAACATGCCCCGTCCCAGAGGCTGATTGTAAAACTCCAGTGAATAGAACTCCACCTGATAAAACTCAACTTTTCCTGAAAAAAGGCCAGAAACTACGAAAACACATCCTCTGACGACTGATAAACTCTGAAGCATCTCCAAAGGTATTTTTCTTTGAAAGGGTCTACATGTCGTATTTCTACTTTCAAATATTAAAAATTGCCTAAAATTCTCATCATAAAATGCCAATGTATTGGACTGTAAAGATATGAAGTGAGTTGATTTCCAGTGACGGGTCGGGGGAATCATGTGACCACTCGAGGGAGTAGTGAGTCACTCCACCGCTCTGCCATGGTGAGAAAAACTAACACCATGGAGCCTTTGAGCAAAGCATCAGAAAGTGGCCGGATGGGATGAAAACCCTGAGGAAACTACTTTTAGAGCCAACAGTCACTTCTCCATTGGACATCTGTGCAAAACTTTACTGATATTTACTAAATGTTGAAAAAACAGAAGTGCATAAAGTTGATTTTTCCATTAAATCACAAATGTGATGATTTGTTTATTTATGATTGTGAGATGACAAGAGAAGTCATGCCATGAACATGGCGACGAATGTAAATATCACGTTGACTTACATATACATTCATTATTATTACATATTACCCCTCTATCCCGTACTAAATTAAAAAATTATTCAGTTTCCTGGTGTGTCCATACATACTGCACCATGTTTCTTTTAAAACTCTTCTTCTTCTCTTGTTGTAATGTCTGTCAACATCCGTTTTTTAATTCACGTGACTCTAGTTGCAGAAAAAGGTCTTTCCTTTGCAGTTCTGAGTGATATACCATTTGCAAGTTTTGGCAAAATTGTCATTTTTCCATTAGGTAAATTTTTATGCACAAGTTATATTTGTGCAATTTGAGGGTGAATGGGAATGTGACAAGTGAAAGCGATTAAATCATAAAAGCTAGAAACACTGTCATTGTTTTCTCCACTGGACACAGCTGTAAATGAACAGAATGGAGTTTGATGCTGAAATGTCAGTGTTTCTTGTACACGGGTAGGTTTGATTCTGAGGCTTATGAAGGTATAAAGTTATTATGGGATGTTATTATTTTGCTAAGTTACTGTATGTTGATCCACGGGTCAGACTAAACTGTGACAGTTGTGACCTTGTTTAGAAGATTCCAAACAGACCTTTAGTTCAGCTACTGACAACACAAACTGTACAGAAAACAGAGGTGATTTATGGTTCAACTGTGGCTGTTTTCAGTCTAAAAACAGAGCTAAACTAACAGAGCTATAATGTAAACTATCAGCTGATACAGCATGTGAAGACTATAAGACACTTACTTTGAGTGACTGTCAGCGACTTTAGTTTTGTGAAAACTTGACGATACCATAAAACAGATGAGTGTAAGCAATGAGCTTTATACTTTATTCAGTGAGCGATACAGTTTGTGGATACACAGTGTTGATTCGTTGGTGGTTTTGGTCCTAAGTGTGTTCTGGTACCAGACTGAGCCCTGCTAATGAGAGGTTGGAATATTAATACTATATAGAACACCAGGAGCATTTACAGTTTGACACGAATATAACTGTATTGCACATTATATTGAATCAAATTTCTTCCATTAAGTTTTTATCGATGCATGATGTGAATTACTACTTCGTCTTCGTTTTGTTTTCTTTCTCCATTTTGAAAGTGCTGCTTTTTTGTTCTTTTGCACATGTACAGTGCATGATGAAAACCAGTTCTGTATTATAGTTTGTCTTGAGTTTATGTAGACTGAAATCACAGAGGGAAAAACACTGATTTAATTGACGCCCAGCCATGAGTATATGATATTTCTGCACTAAGACCTGAACTAACAACTCATACATAAAGTATCCTCTGTGATCTGTTTCTGTGTTACAGGCTTTGATTTGACCTGACAGTAGTTTCGTTCCCTGTGCCTGGTCTGAAACGCTGCTTCATGTTATTTTCCATGACTTAAGTAAAGTCTACAATCACTGAATTACTTTTAAATCCTCACATTAAGATCTTCACATACAGACGGCCTTCGTGAGCTCAAATCCCGTCTAATGCGTGAACTAAGCGGTGGCCTGATTACACTGATCTTTGGCAGGAGGACGGGGAATGCACCGGTGACCAGAGACTACGAGTCTATAAAATGTCTAACGTTTTGACTCACATTCCATCTCCTGGCCCAGGTAGGAGCACCAGCGGTTCCTCATGTCCTCCACCGCCAGCAGGTCGCGTTCAGCGTCGTGGACCAGCAGCAGAGGGATGCACGGAACCACCAGCTCGTTCATGATCCCAAGGCCCGTGGTCACCTCCGGTTCTTCTCCGGACTCGAACATGGCCGCCGCCTGCTCGTTCAGTTTCTACGGGAGGAAAAAATGATGAGTTGTGAATGTGGAGGATTTTTCTCTAAAACATTTTAATAGTATAACATTTCTCAATCCAATTTTATTTTTAATTTAGTATAAAAGGTGCAAAGGGTTATATTTAGGTGAATCTAACTGCAGTATGTTTTTATTGGTTTGTAATCACTGAACTTTTTGCAATGTTTTTCACTTTGTTTCCTTTCAATTTGCCGTTTCTATCTACAGTGACAGATCAGGTTCAGAGTCTCCATGTTTATACAGTAATACAAAAAAGACAAACAAACAAACCACAGCCTTTTGCATATTTATGTCCACTGATATTCGTCAATATCTGCACAGAAGACTTATATTTATATTCATTTTCGTGTTGTGTTATATTACAGGTTTTTTCTTGAATTTCTATGTTTGTATCTGTGTTCATTCAAAGTAGGGCTGCACGATTTTGGCCAAAAATAAAATCCAGATTTTTTTCCTCTAAAAACTCGATTTTCATTTTTTGGGTAAAACTACAAAAGACAACAGAAGTCGCCATGTTGTTTTCGTGTGCAGCCTGCAATGCAACACACTGCTCCCACTCTGGCGTGTGATGATGTTTGAGGAGCTGAAATAAGTTGGTTGTGCTGCCGTCTTTGACTGATACCGCCTTCAGGCAGAGTTTGCAGCGAGAAATGGTTTGGTCTTCATCGGAAACGTTGAAGCTGCACCAATTCCACACGGCCAACTTGCTCTTGCTATTTTTAGCCACAAACTTCTTACTCTCCTTAGCAAACACCATTTTTGTACTGGTGTGTGGAGACCAAAGACTGTGGAGACCGCTCTCAGAGTTAGGAGGAGGAGCCTACGGTAGCCCGGAGACATGAGAGGGATGAAATTTGATTTGATGATTAACCTTTTTTTAAACATCGTCCAAATGAAATAATCCCATTTCGATTTAAAACCGATTAATCATGCAGCCCTAATTCTAAGATAAGAGGATGAAAACATGATCTATTTTACATGTATAATGAAGATTATTAACAAGGCGATAAATCACAGCAAAACCAAAATAAATACAGAAAATAACATCAATATCAGTCGGTATTGGACAAGAATTATGCAATCATGCATACCTCATTTGCTAAATGATGGTAGTAGTCATCTTGTATATCATGAAAAGTCTATAACCCTCTATAGTTGACTCAATGTCCTACAATGCATCATGGAAAGTAGTGAGTACATAGTAAATACACAACATCTATACTAACATTGAACATACTTTAGTGTAAATAAATAGCAGCTGTTGAGGCTGTAAATATGTCAGTGCTTCTTTGATAACTGGCCAATGTCACTAGTGTCTGTGTCAAAATACTGGCTACTAGCTATGTCACTCTGACTGCATTGCATCATGGGATACTTATGCTGGTTACATGTCCGATGCTTCTATACTGCAATATTAACATGAATACTCATGGTTTCATACCAGTTTTGGACATAGTAGCCAATAAATTAGCATGTTAGCGTGGGACTGCCACTTCCCCGTGGCACTATTTTCTGTGAACAATCCCACAATGCAATGCGTCGAGCTTTACAAATGTGATTCCGCAGCTGCCAGATATGATGCAAACTGTCTGAAATGAGGTTTATTATACACGATGGAATTAATGAGTAAATAAGGGGGTGATTCTGGAAACAGCTAATGTAAGATCAGATTTGGATTCAACCTCAGCACTGCACCCCATCTTCTACATCTTCCTCATTACATATTTAATTAGATTCTAAAGCAGGTTTAGTCTAATTTTGAAATATTTCAGTTCTTTTTTCAATAATTTCAGAGTTAGTTTTTGTTATAAAGGGGATAACTCTGCAACAACACATCACAAAAACGCACAGTGTAATTAAAAACCTCGTACCATTTTAATATCTTCACCCATTGCTGATGAACTTCATCCGTCAGTCTGTTGGAGTATTCCTCCATTATCCCATCAAGGTAAGACAGGTTAGCCTTTTTGTGTGAGTTTTTTAAGTGGCATTTAAGTTTTTGAGATTCTGTCTACTTGAGAGATGTTTGGCAAATTTGATCACCTTCAAAAAAAAAGTCACATTTAACTGCCTTTGCTTTCTCTCAACTTTCACCACATCGAGGTACAAACCTGACAAATCTAAAACACTGGCAGATACAGGCTTATGTAGAAAATAAAGTTACACATACAGCAAAATAACTTTCCCTGCATGTTTCTACACAGTTTCAGTCCATTTCAGTTAGTCTTTACGGTTTAATTTTTCTTTTCTTTTAATTACTATAAATGTTTTCTTCATGGAGTTCATATTATTTCGTTGATGATAATAACCTTGCAATTGAAATGCATGGATTAGAATTATAAATTAGCAGATGGAGCACTCTAACACTGGCCCCAAGTTTTTTCCTTTAAGGTTTCTTGATAAAAGCCTATTCAGTCTATACAACTCTATGTTTCCACATTTCATATATCTCTGTAAAGTATTAAACAGCTTAAGTACTAACAGCACAATCCCACAGACATCATTAATGTCAGAAGATATCCCACAGCCAGTGGAACCAAAGTGGGTCCTGACATACTTGTAATGCTGGAGGATGGATGCTTTTTTTCCTCTTCTTGGCCAAAACCCTTTTGCTGTCACAGACAAACTCACTGACCTTCTCTCTCGGAGGAAATAACCCCTTTTTTTGCAAGTTAGTTTGGAATCAGGGGCTGGGAGGCTGGATTTGCAAAACATCCAAGTACATTAACTGTGTCAATGTTAGCAGTGTTTTCAATTAAAACAAGAGCTGAAGGTAAACAGCTGAGCGGACGGAGCCAGAGGTTCTGGCTGCAGATCTGAGATGACCGATTGGGGCTGAGGTTTGAGGTTAGCTCAGGACACGCTTGTGTCTCATGGTAATGTGTTTACACTCTCTGGCCCTCCTGCTTCCTATTCCCACTCCAATGATTACATTATGAGCACAATGCTGGTGTAAGGTTACTGAGTGCAGCAGCAGCGAGGGCTGCTTTAGACCAGTACAAGGCTGATCAGACCAAAATACCCACAGCCCAAACCAATAATACCGAAGCACAGCCCGGAGCTCGGTACAAGTGAAATAAAAAGGGGCTCACGTCGCATCGCTGAAAGGATCATCTGTCAGTATCAGATGAAAAACCTTCAGTGGAATCTTTTGTGGGCAGCGAAGAAGCCAAAGCAATATCTCAGCAAAAGCAATTTGATTATAGCACCACAGCTCAGCGTTGGGGGGGAAACGTCTGGCTACGCTGGTTTTGCTGAGTCACTTCAGCAGAGGAAGTTTGATGCAGAGGAAAGGGAGTTACAAAGACGAGACGGAGATCACAGGGAACGAGTGGACACAAAGGCTTCCGTCCCAAAACACGCTCTGTCCTCTTTGTAATCACTTTGTTTAATTGGCGGCACATGACACATGGGAGGAAATAAAGCCACTTTTAAATAAATCCCTTTGCTGATAAATGCTCGACTCACCAGCAAACACTCGCGGCGGTAATGACCCAGGAGCTCCTCGTCGTGGCCCCTGTACAGCCCTTTGGCCAGCAGCTCTTTGTTGTACTGATACGAGTAAATCAGATACATCAGAGCCTCCACGTAACTGCAACACAACCACAGATAAAACATTTAGACAGAGAAGCAAGGCCACAACGACAGTAAAGCACTGATGCCCTGTTGTACACTGAGCTGCTGCCCTCTGCAGGCGGCAAGTCCCGACTGCCACAGACGGGGGATTCATTGAAAGTAATTAACAGTTACGATAAAACTGACTGACCAAACAGCTGGACGCCGGGTTAAATACTCTTGTAATTAGATATTTTGGAGGTTAAAAGTGGCGGAAAAGTGCCGTACTTTGTCTTCTGGAAGAGCTCCAAGCCAGTCGTCATAAAGATGGTTGTCTCGCGAAAATTCCTGTAGTCCTGATGCCACGTCTGATTAAAGGAAAACAGAGGTTAGAACGCTGACCATGCAACACAGTCAGCTGGAAAATATCAGCACTTTTAAAGGTCTAAACAGCATCTTAATGGCAGCTGATTATGACTCGTGAAATCACCAGATGCCTCCTGAATGACTAGCTCCCATTCGCTTCGTACAGTCAGAAAATAAAACCATTAGTCAGAGGAAACACCATCTTAAGTTTCAGCCCAATATCCTTAATATTATTACCCTTAAGTTATCTACCATCCTGTTATAACTGGTTCCAATTCAATGTCTAATATTTCTAAATAAATGACAGGCATATTTTTCCTTCATTTTTAGAGACATTTGGGTAAATTCACATAAAATCTAATGATTCCAGTAAATATTCCCGACTGACAATCTGCGATTACCCTCATACTTTCAGAAAATAATACCATTAGTCCATATAAACACCAGACAAACTGTCAGCTGTATATCTTCATTAGTTTTTGAGATGTTTAAGCATTAAAATGGGAATGAGGCTGGTTTAAGTGTGAAAACAAATGGTCCAGAAAAAGATGCTAAGTTCAGTCATTACTTCTATTCACCCTGTATCCCTTTTTCCCCCTCCCCTCTGGGGGAGTGGCTACTGTTTCAGACGTGGTTGCTTAAGGCCCAATGATGACGGGACCTGAGGTGACCCATCTGTGCCCTGTCCTGACCTGTGACCCCGGACCTCCTCCCTTACCCTCATCTGTCTGGATGGACCTCCTCACCCTCATCTGACTAGATGTACCCCCTCAGCTGTCTGCATGTACCCCCACCCTGCTGCATCCTTACAGACTGGAATTGCATCAGTAAATGAATGTCTGTCAGTCCTAGTTAGATCTACAGCCTGTCCGTCCATGGGACTGGATCGCTATTTCACTGTGGGTCTCCCAGAGGTTTCTCTTTTTCCACTGGATTTTTGAGGTTTTTCTTTGCCGAGAAAGAGGGTCTAAGGATGGGGGAGGCCCAGGACATTGATCCATATGCCTCACCGACTGTTTACTAACTGATTACTTGACTGTTTGCTTATTTTCATTGTGTTTTTTTAATCAACAATTTCTGCAAAGCCCTGTGAGGCGACTTTGTTGTGATATTGGGCTCTATAAATAAAACTGAAATTAAATTGAACTTCTGAACTATTCATGACAGGTGTATGACATTTTCAGGAGACGTTCGAAGGTATAAATGTCTTTAATCTCTACAGAAGAGGATCCACAGTTACATATTTGTCAAATTATAGCTGAAAACTGAAAAAAAAACAAAACATCCTGCTGCCGGGTGATGCAAGTGGAGCGCAATTTAATAGCCCTAATAAATACAATCTGGTTTAAGAAACAGCTCTGTATTTTATGCATATAGTTATGTACTTTTAAGTGTTTCATCCTGGATATACATGAATATGCAGTTAAAATAAATTATTGATACCACAGAATTTGAAAGTAAGTTTCTATTAGTGTTTTTATTGAATGTAGTGTTTTTCTGTGTAAAATATGTCCCTCTTTTATAAATAAATAAATAATAATTCTAACAATAAAACATGAGAAATTAATATTAAAGTCTGAAGTTGTTTGAAGGTACAACATATCTTTCTTTTATGTGAAATAAGATCCAGTTGAATATTTACCAAATTATATCTTGGTGAAAAATTTTACATTTGTGCTTTTTCTGCATTTGTGAATTTTTCCCTGTTGTATCTCCCCGTTAAAACACATCAGATCTTTCTGATTTCTGAAGCATTACAAATGAAAAAAAAAAATTCACACCTATATTTTAAATCTATATGTGCGACAAGGTCTACCATAAAAATAAGTTACTAGAAAGAGCAGGTCGGTATAAATTTATGCACAAAATATAGAGTTGGAATCTTTAACCAAACTATATTTATTAGGGCACAAATTAATAAATTGTGATTAATTAATCATTTCCGTCTTTAACATACCCTGAAGGTTACTGATGCTCCAATTATATCACCTGATGGCAGGACAGACTTTTTGGCATTTTTAGCTATAATTTGATAAAATATGCCGCAGAGGATCTACTTTTACTGAAGTTAAAGACAACTTGTGTTTAAAAACAACTCCTGAAAATCTCATGCATCTATCAGCCAGAAACAGTTCAGAAGAAATGACTTCTTGAACTGAGCATCAACTTATTTTTACTGTAAAATCAGCATCACGATATAAGGCTAAAGTGAATTCCCCCTCTTATTTTAAGTGGATGTTCGAATATATCAATGCAGTTGAATATCACTTGACATTTTATGATACTGCATCGATTCACAGTTACACCATCAGTTTTAAAGTAGCAATGAATCTGACCAAAATGCCAAAAAAAAGTGTTATCATGACAGAAATGTATCAGTCGATTTTCATACTTCTTCCTAGAATAATAGCTGATTTTTGGAGTGAAACTTAATGAAGCCAAGTGGTCATTTGTGGTTTTAACCTTGTTATGGTTAAAACATGACAAATATCTGGAGGTAGAACATTCGGTTGAACTGGATGAAAAAAAATGATGGTTCAGTGTCAAAATGTGCAAGAGTAGGAATTATGTAAAACACTGAAATCATTTGGAGGTATTTAAGCTGACAATGTAATGAAAATAAACCCAAAAAGACAAAGCAAAAAAGGATATCGGAATAAATATTATAATTGTAATTGTTTTCCCTCTCACTGATACTTAAGATTACAGCTAACAGGACAGAAAACACCTAGATATATCTGTTCACCTGAAGAATCCAGAGAGTAGCATGTTTTGGACTGATACATGTAATTATTAATTCCTTTGCTCAAACTGTGCAAAAACCAGAGCTGGGGCTGCAATAAATACAATACAGATGCAAACCACATCTTTTTCACTCAGATTTCATTCATAAGTTGGTGTGTTCTTTATCATATGACAGTTCTACTGAAATTAGACCTAATAATTGACACATCTTTTTTAGCTTCCAGTGTTAAAATACACCAAACTCCTTCATCATGATCACACGGTTCTTGCCAACACACTGCCTGGATATTTTAGACAAATAAAGCCGTATAACAGATCTGCTGACCTCATATTCATCCATGTTGACCTCCTCGGGCTTAATCAGGTCCAGTTTGGCACGTGCCACATTCATAATGCTCTTACATCTGTGGAGGAGGAGGAGGAAGACGAAGAAGCAGAGTTAAAGATGATGAGTCACCGCGAGGGGTCCACCCTGCCCCCAGGCCTTAACACGGCCTAATGAATCACTCTTTAGTGCTGAGAGGAGAAGTGAAACACTCCTCCGGAGGCTCCTATTGAGGCCACATGCACACATAAATCTAATTATCTCGCTCAAAATAGAGGAGAAGGGAGAAATCAATTTTTCACTCATGAATATGGATTGAGGCCAACAAGCGTAGTTGAAAAGTTTTAAGAGATAGTAAAGGGGCATCGTGCACTCAAATGACTCCAGCATCACACAGTTTTAATTGGGAGGGAATGTACAGTATATATTTATAGATATTTGCCGGAAGTGTAAAAAGTCATTAATGGACATGTGTCTCTTAAGATTTGCATCTCTGTTAAAAGGTGAAAGCAGTAGTTATGAGAAAGGATCTGCAGCACAGTGTTCTGTCCAGATGAGACTGAGGCTGAATCTGACGGTAGACCAGGAGAAACTGCCTCAGATACTGGACTGGGTCTGATTCAGGGTCTCTGCTGCCCTCTACTGGTGGTTTTAGGAAGCTGATACTGTAAAAATTGGGTGAACTTCATGGGAGCACAATGCATTGGTAACACAAGGGTTAAAGAGTCCGACCCACCTCTCATCAAAAGCCAGGTTCCTGTCGGCGAACTGGGTGAGCAGCGTTCGCTCCAGGATCTTCTTGGGCGCCTGGTTTTGGATGAGGTAGACGATGATGTGTTGTAGTCTGTAGTCATTCTCGGGAGAAGTGTCCTCTTGGGCAAATCTCAGAAGACGACCGTATTCCAACTTGATGGCCTACGAAGACCAGACACGATACAATGAGTAGGAGGTCATGTGATCATACTGGTACCTGCTTGTTTGGTCTCCTCTACCTTCAACATCCATAACCTCACGCTACAGTAATTTCTACGTGAAGGTCTGGAGGTCATGAAGGAAACCCACCCACATTTCAGAGCATCACAGGGTCAGATTTGTTCAAGAAAACTTAACCCAACAGGACTGAGATCAGCGTAAAACGTTATTAGAAACTAAACGTTGGATTAAGTTGAAATATTAACTGCAGCTTTTGGTCTCTTTGCTGAGAAATGGGCTCAGCTGCTGATGTGAGGAATCACCAAATCCAAGGTTCAGTTCAGACCTTAGTTTTTGTTTTTTTTTTGGGGGGGGGGTGAAATTATGAAACATGGGGGGAAAACTCTGGGTTTCACTGAAGGCAAATATATATTTCCAAAAAATAATCCCCTCAATCATCACTTCTGACCTCTGTCAGTGTGTGATGATGCATTTAGAGACTCCACCTTCTGTCTTTACTTTCCATTTTCTCTTGTTTTGCAGTGAATTTGTACTTTTAGCCAATTACAGCATGGAACACTGTGCATGGGCAGAAAAATGTAAAAACAAAGAGACTTCAATTCATTCTTGTCCTCCCAGGTACTACCCTGCTTTTCAATGGTGAATAAAGTATAATCTCTGTAAAACAATCCAAAAAATGCAGCTTTATTTTTCTATTTCACTGCTTTTTTCTCACTAAAGCTACTTTGTCTCTTCATCCACTCTACAGTTTACTGGACTATCGCTGCACTGTATTAACTTAACACAAATTAAGCAATGATGTATGTGTAATATACCGTATATACTTGTGAGCATGTGTGCATAGAGGTGTCAAACGTATGGCCCATAGGCCAGAACTGGCCCAACAGAGGGTCCAATTTGGCCTGGAATGAATTTGTGAAATGCAGAAATTAGACTGAAGATATTAACAATCAATGGTGTCAAAGTCATTTTAGTTCAAGGGCCACATATGAACCAATATGATCTCAAGTGGGTCAGACCAGTAAAATACATATATACATATAAGCTATAAATAATGACAATGCCGAATTTTTCTCTTTGCTTTAGTGTAAAAAAAATTTACATTAAAATGTTTACGTTTACAAACTAACCTTTCCCAGAAAAATGTGAATAACCTGGAAAAATATGAACCTGAAATGTCTAAAGAGAAGTGTGATTTTAACAATATGGAAATTCATATTTTTTACAAAGATAGTTTGTACATGCAAATATTTTCATCTTGTAATTTTCCTTTTTTCACTCAATGGAATCATTTTTTTTAATAGGTTATGTTATTATTTAACTTGAGATCATATTGGACTGCATATGACCCTTGAATTAAAATGAGTTTGACACCACTGATTGTTAATATCTTCAGACTAATTTTTGCATTTCACCCCTGCCTTAGATGCTTATACAGTGGATTAAGTCTTGGTTTCATAGCTATTAACATTCTAGTGAAACGGCTGTGGTCTTATTCAAGCACACAATCAAAGTCTGACCTAAACATGAACTCAATAAATGAAGCACCCTCGTCACCATAACAGTTATTACCAAATACTGTTGAATACTGACATGTTACAGAGACAAACAGATGCATATAAAAGAGGAAGAGGACGGAGGATGAAGGACAGGGAAGAATGAGAGGTGAAGGTGGGGTGTACCTTAAAAAAGGCTGCTTCTGGCCCACTCTTTTCATATACGCTGTTGGATTTGCCAATGGCCATAATTATACCCTGCATGCTCGGGGTCATCATCGCCTGCCCAGGAAGCAGGAACCACATTATTTACAACAATAGGTCCTTCGACAAAACAAGTAAGGTCATCTGCTGTGTTAACGTGCTCTAAGGCACAAAAGTAGAGCGTACGGCGGACGGGCCATGCCAGACAACACTCAGCAGTCCATGCATCGGTTAGAGTGACACAACTGTGAGGGTCACAGCCCGTCAGTTCAATAACACAATGTGTAATCCTAACAGGGATGATATGTAGAAACCAACGCAGCCATGTGACAGCTGTGTGTGACAGATAGCGAACGGTGCAGGAAGTCGAGCTGCACAACAGCCAACGCAGAAGTAAAATGCACTCCCATTCCACAAAAAAATAATATAACCAAACTAATTCAACATGAACCTGGGAAATTAGGGAGTTTAGATTTTTACACGACTGACATCAATTCAGATCAGATCGTGACGTTATGCTCTGGGATTCTGACTCGTGCGACAACACAATGACCTGAACTTTTTTGCTAAATGTCAGCTGCTTTCAAGCCAAGATGCAGACTGGCTCAAAACGAGACTTTCCACACCGGAGTCATGCAGGAAGGCCAACACAGAGGTCAGTCCGCTGTTTGGCATTTTCAGCCTCAAGCCAATCCAGGGTTCTGTTGGCGTAAGGCGTCAGATTTTTTCAAGTGTGAAAAATCTTGCGTGAAGCCACATGAGCGGGCGTCAACGCTCTCATTCAATATGTCAAACAGCCACAGGAGAGATATCGTTTTGGGGAGGGCTACCTCGTCATCGTACCCCCCCTCCTCTGACTCAATGACAAAGGTCCCGACGTGAGGAATGGCCACCTCTACCGTGCGCTGGCCGGGGCTCTCGTCCTCTACGACCAGGTCAGGAGGGGGGGTGGAGGGGGGGTTCGTCTGGACCTCGGGCTGAGGGGAAGGGGGGGGGTGAGGAGACTGTAGAGAGAATGGGACAGATGAGACAGGAGGGAGAGGACTGATGGAGAGGGGGAAGGAAGATGGAACCTGAGGGAAACAGTCAAATATTACAACAAATGTATTTTTAACTCATTTTATACCTGAGGGGACGTGTTGTTATTATGTCTAAATATTAGGGCTGTGAAATATGACAAAATAAAGAATGGGATGATAAAAAAGTCTAGAATTTGATCATTTATTTTGTTGCGTCGTAAACCACATTCTTCTGCAACATTTTCTGTTCTTTGGAAAACTTTCCACATGACATGAAAGCAGCGTACGGCTGCTATTTTTGTATTTTATTGTCCGCTGCTTTTTTCTTTCTGTATGCACAGATCTTCGATTTTCTTTTATATGCGTTATTTTTTTTCTTCTCTGTAATTACATGCAAATTCCATATGATCTCCTACTTTGTCTACAGTATAAAATAATAGTGATGATAATTGAAAAAGGGAAAAACCTGCATTAAAAAAAACACAGAAATGTAGAAGTAGAGTGATGCATATACATGTATAATTGTGAAATTCTGAACGGGAGAAGATGTAACAGGGAACTCGTACTTTAAAGAAGGTGTGACTTCTGGACATGGTTTAAGTTTAAAATTGGAAAATACAGTCGCGGAAAAAATTATTAGACCACCCTTGTTTTCCTCAATTGCTTGTTCATTTTAATGCCTGGTACAACTAAAGGTACATTTTTTTGGACAAACATGATAAGGATGACAACAAAAATAGCTCATAGTAGTTTAATTTCAGAGCTGATATCTATCCA
>JAPQRP010000008.1:13664358-13679221 GCA_037367295.1 Apogon hyalosoma | reverse complement strand
TAGGCATTCCATGTTTTCTTTCTGTCTGTTTTAGTCACATAGTACTTGACTGCATAACCATTGTTTTTGATGACTTTTGATGGTCTAATAATTTTTTTCCATGACTGTATAATTGTAATTTATAAATAAATTATGTCACTGACAGCCCCAATAACAGACTGAAACTGATATTTTAATATTTTAAATACTTACCATACTTATATTTAGGCTCATATACATTTTGCCTGCAACTATACTTAGGATTTTTTTCTGTATTTTTACATTAAAATCTTACATTTTCTGCTACTATTAACATAAAATCTGCACAAAACATTTAAACAAATAGAGAAAAACTATATTTGTAATGTATAGAAATAAAAATGTGATAAAAATGGGCCTTTCCATGTGGGCACTTCATTGTATTTATTGAATGGCTTTATAGAAAATATGCCACATAGTGATACTGTTTAGTTTATTAATTTCATGTATAAAAAGGAAAAAGACAGAAAAAGATATTCTATGTTCACATGTCAGCAGAATGCCCACATTATGAATGAAAAGGAGAAGAAAAAAGAACAATATTATATTTTCTGCCCCATTTAACAAAATACCTTAAGGTTTACAATGGTAATTTCAAACAGAATTATGTGCATCATCCATACCGGGATCATCTATATCAGGATAGAAAATTTGACCATAAAACACAGCCCAAATGTTTTAAAATTTTGCCCAAATAATGCTGGAAATGTTTCTTACATATATTAAGTAAGACTTATGTAGGTATCAGTGCAGCGACCCTGTGGTGTGTGTGTGTGTGTGTGTGTGTGTGTGTGTGTGTGTGTGTATACTGTGTTTTACGTACTGCGTTTAACAATGCTTCGGGGCTTCTCTCCTCCTGTTCGGCGACGGCCTTGGAAATGGCTCGCTCTGTGTCTTCCTGCAGGTGTTTGGAGTCATGTGTGGGTGACGGCTGCTCCATGTACTCCGGGTCCTGCTGGGGAACTGGAAGAAGAGAAAACACCACCAGGGACGTAAGAATAGAGTCATATACGGCATAAAAACATCACCTGGAAAACACTGTTAAATCTGTCCTTAAGCTGCAATTACTGCCTGATCTAGTCCATCACTATAACATAAATATACAATATCCAACCACTTCAGAGTCACTATATTAATCCTCAAGGGGAAATTCATGTGTCCTTCAAGAAAAAAATTACCATAAAAACTTGCATAGTGTCAAAGTCCTTTTAGTTCAGGGGTCACATACAAGCATAATACCAGAAAAAAAAGTAAAATAACTCCAAACCTTTCTGTTTGAGTGAAAAAAATTACATTATGAAAACTTTTACTTCTACAAACTATCCTCGTTGAACTATCCTAAAAATGTGAACAACCTCAACAACAATGAACTACCTGAAATTTCTTAAGAAAAATAAGTGCAATTTTAACAGTATTATGCCTCAGTTTATCACTTACTCGTGCATTACAACTTACAGATGTTGTTAAAATTGCACTTCTCTCTAGAAATTTCAGGTTTTTCATATTTGTTCAGGTGATTCACATTTTTTATGAGAGGATGGTGTAAATGTAAACATTTTCATGTAATTTTACTTTTTTACACTAAAACAAAGAGAAAAACTGAATGTAGACCCTGAGCTAAAATGATCATAACACAACTGATAGATAACGGACTAGACTGGGCCCCTTGGTGGGCTGGTTTTGGCCCGCGGGCCATATGTTTGACATCCCTGGCTTAGAGTATTAGTAATAAACGCTGCAGGCCAGTGTTTTCACTCCTTTTGAAAGATGTATCATTGTCCAGCACCCTCACCTGCGTTGTCTGGGGGGCTGGACTCGATGCTCATGGGCTGAGGAGAAGAGGACGAGGTGGAGGTGCTGGACGCTGCTGAGGCCGTGGCTGTGGCCAGAGCCAGTTTCTCCTGCTGGGCTTTACGAGCCTGGAGGGAATCCCACTCCTCAATCTCTTTATCGAACAGCTCGTTGTCCTCCTTCACATACTGCTTCAAATCAGGAGGCAGTTTGTCCAAACCGCTCAGAATCTGACCTGTTTCTTTATCAAACTCCTCTGCAATAACAGGACAGGACAGAGAACATATTTTATTTTAACAAAAAAAGGAAATTAATATTTATTTTTAGTGTGAAAGCATTTCACAATTGCATTACCAGCCCCTGTAAATACCAAACTGAACTTATCTGGGACTGGTTAACGAATTACCTTTCGCTTTTAATAGAATCGTTGAATGTTAGTGAATTCAGTGAATTGATGGCAGGGTTTTCTCAAATTTCTAATTTAAGGACTTTTTTCCTCAAGGTCCAGGTGGCTTCAGTACTTTAGTTTCAAGAGGCTTCAGTTGAACACCTGTCACAATAGCTTTTATTATTTGAAGACTTATAAGGCCTAAAAATTCAGATAGCAGATGTAAGACTCTTATGTTGCATTTTGTTTTGTCATCAAGTGTGTCCCCATTTGCAAATGTTTCACCAAAAAGTTCCACTAATCCTATTCTGCAAAGGAACTTCACTGTATCATGAGCTTGGCAATGTCCAAAATGCAACTGGATTAAAGAACTAAAAACAAAGAGTCCAAAATGATTGTGTCCGATCAGACCTCTCTCCAATAATGGTATCAGCGCTAAAACAAAGTGTTGACGTCGTCAGGCTGTGTGACTTCTATAAACTAATATAATGATGGCACCAACTTACCTTCTATGAGGAAGGGCTTCTTGTCATTGATATACATAAGACAATAGGCACTAGCGTTACGGTAGCCTCCAAAAGAGTCCCTGACTAACTCCTCCCATGATGACTTGGTGACAGAGATGTCATTGTACTTCATCCAGCATCGCTGATGGGGGTCGTAGATGTAGGCCCAGTAGTGACCTGCATTGGCCTGGCCTTCATGGACCAGCACAGCGTGAAGCCGGTATGGAACCTGGACCAAAACCAAGGACAGTCACAAGGTTAATGAACATAGGAGGCTGGTGATATGGCTCCTTATACAGTAAATATTAACAGGAGTATTGCTCACCTGCATCATAGATTTGTCAGAGTACATTAACTCTATAGTTCTGTGGATTCTGGTTATACTCCCCTGCAGATCTGGTGGAAAAACATATCTGTTACTTTTATAATATCACAAAAAAAACACAAGTGAAGTTAAAGATTCCACAGAAAACAGAAAACCAGAAATCCAGAGTTGCATAAGAGGAGGAGGTATGTGGACTTACCACGGGTGTCATTCTCTACTTCACTTCTCCAGCGATGTAAACATCCCTCCAGGACCCTCAGCTCCTCCTCTGTGATGTGACGGGGGGCGGGGTGCATGGGCAGGTCAGGCGGTAGTCGGGACTGGGTAAAGGGCTTGTGAATAGGGACTCTCTGCTGCTGGGCTGCTGTGGGGGCTGTGGTGGGGGCCAAGCCTGGGGCCGAGCTCTCCACAGGAGCCATGGAGTCCTGCTCGGCTGTACTGTAAGGGGGAAGGATTAGAAAACAAATGATAAACATAATGTGCCGTGCACTTTCAATCCCCCTCGGCCAAATATAGTGTAAGATTCTGTTGAAAGTTACTGCCCTATCATTTAGACTGTCTTTGTGTAAAACTTATTACATACATATTCATATTTGAAAGAACTCAGATATTATAACTGCACAAGGCCATTTGACCTTGAAAAAGTAAGTCAAGGTCAACTATTTTCAATAGACTTCTGCCCCATGCCAAGATGCATCCACATTATAAATTTGGTGCAGATATGTCAATGCGTTCTTCAGATAATGTGTTTAAGTCGTTGAATGGACAGACAGACAGACAACAAAACAATTAAAATACCCCTTGGCAGAGGGGTAAAAAATGTAAACATGAATCATCATAAAACAGTTTAATAAAGCTACTCTGCAGCTTAAAATTATCACATACACACCTGTTTAAATGTTATGATGCATTTGAACTCATGTTGAAATTACTTGACTCGGTTTTGGAATCAATGCATCGCATTTCCATGACTTACGAGCATGATGTAAAAATATAATTTATCTGATAGTTTATCATTCAAAGATAATGTGATGAAAGACTGAAAGACTTTAAAATGGTAACTAGTTTTACATTTATAATGAAGATTTATTTGTTAAGGGATTAAATAGGAACACAAACTAAACAAATAAATGAAAAATAGCATTTGCAATCAGTTAGCATCAGTATTGGCCAGGAAATTTGTAATTGGTGCATCCCTAATAATGATATTAATAAATCATAAAAGTTACTGATATTGATACAGCTATGGAAAAGTGCCTGACGTTAACTACAAAAGCACAAAAAAGATTATCGAGTATATCATTAATAGTAAAATAAAAAACATTAGGTGCGAAAAGACAAGCGTTTTCTGACTGATATAAGAAACTTTAAATACTGAATGAACTAAAGCTTTATTGGCTTTTCTTCATATATTCTTCAACTTATGATAAAAACTAATAAAAGATCCTCAAGTATTATAACCTTGAAGATGAGAGGATGTGTTATTTCAAGTTAAAAGTATGAAAATCTCATTTCAGCTGCTTAAGTTACTCTTTTTTAATCAAAATTCAACAAAAGAAGGTTAGCTACTTAAAGAGGGTTGTTACTGTCTGTTTCATGATAAGTAATGAAAAAAAAGCATCTTACGTAATAATAATAATAATTGAACAGCACTGATGCTTCTTCCTTACATTCACTTCCCTCATGTCTTTTTTCTTTCTCCTGATGAGGAGGCGGAGGATCATTATGAAACTTGCCTTGGTGGGGGCAGCTGTGGCCCCGTCGTCCCACCGGGGGGCGCTGAGGAGTCGATGTCCTCCACTGGGGAGGTGCAGACCGGTTTACTGGAGGCAAACTCCATGGCGTACTGGAGGACATCTGCCAGAGGGAACCTCTTGGGGCCGGAGCCATAACTCAGATACCTGAAGAGAAACGAGAAAAACAGTGTCACCCGAAGAGAGCGATCAGAGGAGAGGGCTCGGTGACAGACGACGAGGGCACAGACACGGTGATAAATCACTGTTGCCGCCTGTTCCCAGAGCTTTATTGACCTTGGATGAATAAATGGATGTCTGTAGAGGAGCCGTACCTCTCCAGTCGCTGCTGGAGGAGCGTCAGGTGCTCCTTCAGCCTTCTGATCTCCTCCCTCTTGATCCTGGTTATTTCCCTGTTCCTGTCCATGTACCTGACGACACAGACACAAGATGAATCACTCCAGTCTTAAACAAACCTGAGAGCCAATAAGTGTTTCCACCGGAGACAAACAGATTCTATTCTTATTTACTGGAGCTGTTTTTATCACCTGTCCATGTAGAGCATGGAGGGGAACTCGAGCTTGTTGTGGATCTTCTCAGGTCGTCCCAACGCTTGGTTGAACTCAAATCTGGAGAGTTCGAAGGTCAACACAGGCGGGAGTTCTGTGAACCAGTGCTGGAAGAAAATTGGAGGTTGAATTAATACGTGCTGCTGATTTAAAGACTATTTTTCATAAACCTTTGTAATTAGCTCATCTATTTCACTACTTCATCTGTCTTTGCAGTGTGTTTAAGGCTATGCATATATTTCAAGTATTTATTTATTTGCCTGCTTCCTTCTTCTTCTGTTGCTCTTATGTCCTCATTTGACCGTTACACAGTTTTATGTCGTTCTATGTGGACATGGCAGGGATAAAAAGACCCATGGACTGCTCCTGAACTATTGTTAATTTGTGTTGTGTCTGTGGAAACTGAAAAAACAAGTGAATGTTTGATTGTATGATTGCACTTGATAATAAATAATAAAAAGAGGTGTAGTTACAAGGTAAGTATGTGAAAGAATTATATCAAGGCCTTAAAAAATGGTGCTAATATTCTTTTAATCTTATAATGACATCCACATAACCACATGTACTGATGTTATGGAATTAAAACACAAATAAAAGTAATTTACTACACAGAGTCATTGTAAAGGTGTGGTATCCGCATATGTAAAGTACAATTTTCCTGAACTGCAGTCAGAGTTTGCGGTTTGTGATCTGCATACTTTGTTTTTCTGGTGCTTTTACGTGATAAAAACTCAATCTTCATTCAGCTTAAACTGATTTTAATAAGGGTTTGACAGTTATCAGTGTTGAGTAATGTTGTGGGGTTTAAATTTATGTTTTTAGGACTCTTCAGCTTTATTTCTAATGAATAATTTAATATAATCTGTTACATTATTTACTGTTCACACCATAATTATTCATCTGTAACCTATTACATCTCAAAGATAACCATCCCAATACTATCCCTTCATCACCACTTGACCTAATTTATGTTTCCAACTCTTAAAATGCCCCAAACATCCCAAATCCACTCATCCTTAAGCTATTTCTATATGATAATAATGCATGGTTGCACATCCTCATTATGTTACACCCCTGCCCCGCCCTCTTTGCCCCTGCCCCTCCCTTGCTGACGGCTGGTGCATTTCTAAAGGCCTGAGTTCCATCACCCATCTGTGAACCAGGCGGATAAATAGCTGCTCACAGCTGCAGTGGGATCAGCAAAGGCAATGCTACAGCTAAGCATAGGTCAATGTGAGAATAGGAGGGCACCGCAGGAGGTCAGAGGTCAACCTTTTCCAAGAAGATCCACCATAGAATTCAAAAAGAATGAACACAGATGTTTTCTCTTCAGCATTTTGTAAAAGAATTAAATATAAACTTCATAAAACCCATTTTTACTGATCTGCTTATTTTCTGCATGTGTTTCCTCTGCAGTTTGTAACTCTGCCTGCACGTACTTAAATACGTACATTTTACTTTGATTGTTCTACCATAAGCTCAACAAATCACAATGCTGTTACAAAAATGTCTGAACAAAGTCTAACACCAATCCATTTAACAGACGCTGAGATCTAGTCACACCTCAGGGTAAAAACATGTGCTAGCTTTACACAAAGCCGACCAAAATAAGTACCTATAAACGCCTTATTAGACATTCACCGCCTGTAAAACATCCCTGCTGGATCGGACCACAGCACCAGGATCTGACTGAACTTGCTCTAACTGTCTTGCGCTTTAAGTCCCTGCAGCAAATTTCATGTTTCTGTGCGTCAAACACATGGAATTATCCACAAAATCTCAAAACTACGCTCCTACTCATCCCAAACTATTCAATTTCAAACCACCTCACTTTGCATTTCTTTCTATAAATGTCTCTGTATCTTGACATCATTGTAAATAAAGGAAAGCCCAGTGATTTGCTACACATATATTAAAGTATTAACGACTGAACTGCATCTGATTAACCTTTGTGTATTACTCTTGTGCCTATCGATATTCTGTAAACTGCAGATTTCACCTGCTTTCACACTGACCTCTTGTCCAGATCTGGCCGAATTCTCTGCCGAATGCAATGACTCGATCTCGCCTTCGATCATCGCCGCCTCTAGACATTCATGAAGATCTTTGAAGCCGTTGACCTGCAGGGGGTACTGCCCAAACATCTCTGTGTTCTCAAACTTTTTACCTGCAGAATTAATGAGTACGCAGCAGTGGGTTACACAGATGATGCAACGACAGTGTAATACCACACACACACAAAAAACCCTCACACTAAAAACTACATGTCACTACCTAGTTTGTTAAATGTTTAGCTGAAACTGAAAGCCACATACAAGTTGTGACATATACTTTTGACTCTGACAGACATATGTTTGTTAACACTGTTCACCTTATTATGTAATAACTAACTAGGTCATTTCATATGAAATATATAAACAACTAAATATACAACTGTGCAGATACTAGTGAAATATATAATAAACAAATAAATAAATAATGAACAGCTAACTTTATTTTCATTGAAAAATCCTAAAAATCAAGCTCAAATTGAACTTGCTTTTATTTGTTCCAGTGTTCAATCCCATCATTAGAGGTACTATTTGTCTATAAGCAATCTATCATACAGACACCTCGATCAGTAATTGCAATTATTTGTGTGACAATTCATCATCAGCTAGTCACATTATTCTGACAGTCATAATAATAAGAATAAGCAAAGGAAAATTATTTTTGGTTTATTATGAAACTGGTGAACCACAATAAAAGAAGATGAAACACACACTGGCACAGATTTAGGGGGAATTCAACTGTACTGATATAAACAATATTGTCTCAGTCTTTATCACATTTGAAAATCTATGAGTATACCTTTAAAAGTTAATACACCGCCAGCCCTAAAGCATAAACTGCAAGTTTAACTGCAAGTAATAAAAAGCATCATGTCTGTCGTGAAGAGTTCTATATGAAATCTGCTGCTTAGAGACGAGTGCTGCCAAGTGATAAACAGAGATGACAGAAATAATAATGAATGAATCTACTACAGGGTTGTCAAACTCTCACTCAAATTTGAGTTGAGATTCCACATTCAGCCCAATATGATCTCAAGTGGTTCAGACCAGCAAACTAATAACATAACCAATAAATAAAGTCAACTCCAAACTTTTCTCTATGTTTTAGAGTGAAAACACTAAAATTATATTATGAAAATATTTACATCTACAAACTATCTTCACTACACTAACCTTCAAAAATTGTGAATAACACGAATCTGAAATTTACTACGAAAAACAAGTGCAGTTTTAACACTAGTATGCTTCAGTTTATCATTTACACGTTTTTTACAGCTCACAAATCACAGTGTCTCTAAAAATGAACATTTAGTAAAAGACCTAATATAGTTAAAATTGCACTTAATTCTCTTAAGACATTTCCGGTTGTTCATATTTGTTCAGGTTATTCACATTTTTGTCAAAGGATAGTTTGTAAATTGTAAAAACATTTTCATATAATTTGTATTTTTTTTTACACTAAAACAAAGACAAAAAACTTGGGAGTTGTTATTATTTATAGGTTATTATGATAGTATTTTACTGGTCTGACCCATTTGACATTGAATCGGTCTGTTTGTGACCCCTGAACTAAATTTGACAACCTTGACTTAATATCTGTGTGATTTTTGCATTTCACAGAGATGGTGTTGCGTACAGTACGTGGTTGGATCAGCATCGTGTCAGAGCTGCCGTAATTGGACCCATTTCACACTCGTTTGCATCCGAGCAGATTTTCACGTGTTCAGCAGTCGTTCGCTCTTCACGACTTAAACAGCTGCACAGACCTGCATGAACCGCCAATGACTGCCGAACCCCCCCAACCCCTCCCGACACACCAACAACAACAACAACAAAAAAAAAGAAGAGTCGCTAGCGGACATGCAGATGAGGCATTAAGGTCATTTTATGAGCAGCAGAGTCCACTGGCCCAGCTTTTGGTGGCTCTGGGCCAATATTGTCATGCATAATAAGCACAATGTCAATCAGCCGTCAAGGTCTTCCACGATCAATGCAACCGCCTTCCTCTTTTACATGAACCACATCTCATTAAGGCAAGGTCACCTTTCATTTCTGGGGGCAAAGACTTGCTTGCTTTCTGGCTGTTGCGATCAGACGATGCCAACTCTTTATCTCTGTTTGTTTTGCTTCCCACCCTCCACTTTTTCTCCTTTAAGTGATTAAACATATCATCTCACCTTCCAGGACGCCCACAGCAAGGAAGCGCCCGTAGAAAAGCTCCACCATGGGGTTCTTTGGCTTCTCACCCTCCCTGACAACAACAAAAAAAAAAGATTAAAGTTGCTTAAAGGAGCTATCTCTGTTACACTTCTGGAAGAAATGAACCGACCGCTGGTTTTTACTATATATAGGTGTGTGTTGTCAGGCCAGAATCCTCCCTGAAATGTACACAGACAAGAACGTTTTGACACTTTCCTCGTCTCCTCTGGGACATTTTGTTTATTCTAGAAACTACTCGCAACATGCCTCCAAAATTCCATATAAACAGATTGTCTTTTCGAGTGCTATTTGCATAAAATGATAATGAAATGCAGTGTTTTCAGATGTCAGATACGTATATATTAATTTTTAAACCACAAAATAGTAGTTGACATTAGAGAGGTTCCGACATAAATATCTGGTGGAATAATAGATATAATTTCCCTTGTGCGTACCTCTAGAGTAAAAGTGCATGGTATTTAATGTGGAACAAGTACGGGAATGTGTAACACACACTTAACCTTAAAGACGTAGAACTATTTTTGTGGTAACATCCAAATTAATTTTTCTCTACATTTAAATCTTTCCAAAGTGATTTATCAGCATTTCTCATAATATCATCCTCTGCATTTTCTGGTTTTCAGTGAAAATTTCTACATTTTGTTTACCAATCATATAGATGTTCATTCATTCATTCGTTTCAAACAGAACAAACAAAACTTTTATATGTACAAGAACCTAATACCAGAGCAAGTACATAAATAAATAGAGGTGATCAAGACAATATAGCAATTGCCATGTGCACTAGTAACAAAATAAACTCAATACATATGTTCAGAAAAGTTCAGAGTAAATTCAAAGGTTATTATTTAAGAACAGACAGACTAAAATATATCATTAACTGAACATTTCAGCCTCGGACCATCCAAATGGGTTATATCTGATGACCATGAAAAGATGACAAGCTGCATTTTACCTCAATTATTTACATGTATTGATAGGATTAGAGGATCAACAGTTATTAAACATTTTAGATCAGTAGATGCTTTTGGTCACCCATGTCTGTTTAGATCTTTGAGGTTCAAATACAATTATTTTTCCCAGAATTATATATAATATGTATATAATACTTTTCCTCAACATTAGTCAACCATGAGCACCATCTGTGACGTCTGTCTGTCCAGAGCCGTGGTTACCTGTCTTCTTCGGCCTTCATCTGGAAGGCGTCCTCCAGCCAGTCCAGCAGCTTGTGGGTGAACTCGCTCACATCCTGCTGTTGACGAAAACACACACAAAACGGCCAATTACAACTCTGCTTCTGGGACATGGACGATATAGAAAACTCAAGGGTAGAAGCAGGTAAGTTCAATCAGTGAAATCAGTTCCGAGTCTGTCATGTGCAGAAATAAACTCAGCTTTGGATACAAGGAGGTTTTAACAGAGGAAACTGCTGAACTTCAAAGCGGACCTGCAGGCGCTCTCTCGTAGACGTCAACGCCGCCCTGTAATTCAGGTCAGCGCCTACACGACCTGCCTAATACACAGAGGACTGACATGACTGATGAGAACAGAGGCCAGAAGGCTGACCTCAGTTAACCTCCGCAGAGACACTGGCTTAGCGTTATTGCCAATGTAAGGAGGAGATCAGGACCGGTGCTGTGCATCTGACACAGGTATGTTACATTATAGGACAGAGCACACAGCGGCTAATACCTGGTCAATATGATTTTTTACAAAGTTCAATAGGGGGTAATGTGGGGTGTGGGATTAACTGTTATAGATAAGAGAGGTTAAGTGTTAGGAAGAGCTGATTCAGTAGAAAGTCTGAGCCTAACGACAGATAAGAGGTCAAAAAAAGAGTAAAACAAGCTGGAAGTTAAATAGAATAGTGGAGATTCCTAGAAAAATAACAACAGCAAACCTGTGGGAACATCACAGAAAAAAAGAGAACATTACGCATCACTTGCACGGGGTTCATACACATTTTTTTAAGGTCAAATTCAAGCACTTTTAAGAGTCATTTTCAAAATTTTCCAGCACAGCACCTTCTCGCTGGGGTCAAATGCATATCTATAGGAATACATATACTCATGATTATTTTTGTCACTTTTTATCACAATCATGTACATTGTATTATGCTATAAACATCTCAAATTATTTGTCATAACAGCAAAAAGTTTAGAAATTAAAGAACACAAAGTCTTATCCAAAATAAGGGAAGCCACTTGGTGTTCTTCAGACACACTGGCACCGAGACAAAGATTAAGATAAAAATAGACCTGGAGTTGACCTGAGAGACCCAGTAATTTTTTTTTTTGACAAAGTTTTATTTTTCAAAGTGTTTCACCTTTGTAAGTAGCTTTGGCTTGTCATGTAACCTAGTAGAGTATGTATGGATGTATGGATGGATGGATGGATGGATGGATGGATGGATGGATGGATGGATGGATGGATGGATAGATGGATAGATGGATAGATAGATAGATAGATAGATAGATAGATAGATAGATAGATAGATAGATAGATAGATAGATCTCATCACAGAGTCATACTTTCAAGTACTTAAAGTAAAATTCAAGCACTTTCCAGACCTTAAAAACACAACATTGAAATTCAAGCATTTTCAAGAATTTCAAGCACCCATACAAACCCTGCTTGCAGTTATTAGGGAATGTCAGATATTACTGGTATTCGAGAATAAGTGATATTTGGAAGTGAAAATTTGCCGTAAAAGTCAAAAATTTGGCTGAAGTGGTATCCTGATCACGTTCACCATAACTTCAACTCACTCAAACTTTTAACAACCAACAGATTTTAGCTGTTTAAATAATTCTACAATTGAAGAAAAAATACACTTACCTGAAAGTTTGCCTGATACTTTATCAAAAATATTGTTAAAGGATTAGCTAAATATCTTGTCATCTTTACTGATCAGACAAAATGCAGTATTTGTTGGAATTCTTGAAGAAACAAGAGGGTCAGAGATATAATCATCTATCCTACTGTAGGTGCAAACGACAGCTTTATATTAGTATGAGTGCCATCTTAACTTATTCTTCTACAGAACTGCTTCATAGTTTTTTTAACTGTTCATTTGTTACTGTTTTTAATGTACTTGGCATGGCATCCTTGAGCAGTTTGGAGAATAAATGACAGGGAAATTCATGTTACAAGAAACTTTTCACCATCCTGATGGTCTAATTGTTAGTCAGTGCTACTCCATGTTGTTTTTCACTTGTTTATCTTTGTCATTTCTGTGGCTAAATATCAGGTGGTTCGGGTCCATGTTTGTCACATGACATCTATTTCACACAAATAATTGGTTGATACCTTGTTCCCAAAAAAACTATAATATTCAAGCTACAACAGTGAAAATGGTTCAAGACAATATAGTAACATACAAACTAAATCCACTGTATCAAGACCTATATTACAGCTTTGTTTTGGTGTTTCTCCTTATATTAACATTAAACATCCAGTGGATTCAGGTCAGGACTCTTACATTAGTTATGCTGCTGCAAATGATCCACAAAACCTAACATCACTTCACATAACAAAAAGATAAGTAGTGGATATTTTCTGCTCCAGTATCACGGTTATACACCAACTTGGGAAAGTTTATTAATCGTGTTTACTTCTAAAAAGCCTGTAACTAAAAAAGAAAAAGGTGAGGTTTTTAAGTGGCTCTGGCCAATATTTCCTGTGACTAAACTGTAAAAGACCTGCTGAATAACTGCACAGCGACCACCATGTGCATGTGTGGGTTCAGTTGTTTCACAGCTGTTGTGTGGTTGTGTTCGTGGCTTTACTTTAACCGAAATTAACCTCCGTGATGTGTGTGTGAAGCCTGTATAACCGAGCTGATTGCCTTGGCTTGTATCCATGAAATGTGGCAAGTGCGTACTGTGTCTGTGTACAATTAGAGGATAACGCTGGAGAATCAGGTATGAGGGGAAACCGTTTGCAATCACACCAGACACCGTGGTGTCTGATGTGAGCAAACAATGAAGGGACTTCATTAAAATTCAAAATCCGATGAAGTCTGATGGAATTACGATAATACAGCACGAAAACAAAATACCAGAAATTGTTTAAAAAAAATACACTTAAGTGAAACTGAGAAGATGAATGTGCACAAGAGAGCAAAAACATTTTCACAGCTTTGTTAAGTGTGAATCCAATCTGGCATAAAATTGGTCTCAGCTCAAGTTTTCCAGTCGTATTTCATAACACAGCAGGAACAGGAACGTCGAACCTGCTCATAATACTAATGTTTTCTTCATGTACTAAGAAAATGCTCTCCTGCGGAGCGTGCTGTGTTACCTGCTGCGATTCACTGGATTTGAATGCATCTTTCAGGATTTCCACCGCGCGGGAGGGATCCACATACTTCCTCTTGGACCCGACCATGAGGGAGAAGAGGTTCCTCAGCTCCTGCATGAAGGGCAGGTTCCTGTGCTCCTGATCGGAAAACACAACCAAAACTCAAAATCAATGCATGTTTTTCTGGAAGTTTAAGACCTGAATAATATGAGGAAACTCTGTGATGATAACATGATCTGTGATAAATTAACAAACAATCATTCTAGTCCAAAAGGAAAAAAAAAAAATTAAGACCAATCAATGTGAGCTGGCGTCTTGACTGGAGCTTCATCTGACTGGACAAAAGGTGTGAATGACCTTCTACACATCAGGGTTCTGATGGGTCAAATGTTCTCTGAATGAGTGTGTAAATTATATTATTTTTCCTATTCACTTTCCTATTCTGAACTAAGGGAATGTTTTGCAATATGTAAATCATGTAAAAATGCAATGCAGTTCATCAATCAGTGCTAAAATGCAATCCTCTTACCTTAGCAGTACTAATACTAACTCATTGCTCACAGCCTTAAACCTTCCTTTATGACACATTTATAAACACAATGGATGCACTGATTGCAAAACTCTTGGCAGAAACTAATATTTGGACTGAAAGCAACTGCACTTTCTGTTTATTACCCCGCCCCTTGAAGGGGAGGCAAGGGGTATTGTTTTGGTTCAGTTTATTAACACTCTAGCAGCAAAACTATTGGTTGAATTCATACCAAATTGGGTATATAGATTGCCAGTGACCCAGAATAGATGTGATTACATATTGAGAAAAGTAGGTCAAAATTCAAATTTTTTATGAATTTTTACAATCTTTTTCCTCCTCCTGTTCATTTATAATGGGTGATATTTCAAATGTCTATAAAAACATCAATTTTGTTTCAATTTACTTCAAACTTGCCACATGTGTATATA
>JAPQRP010000008.1:13634933-13664258 GCA_037367295.1 Apogon hyalosoma | reverse complement strand
TATACTGACACTGTCACACACAGACATGATGACATCAGCTGGATTGATGCCAAAATAAGCTACAATACATGCAAGGAGCGGGGTTTGTTGTGCCTGGCACCACTTGTTAATTTTGTTTTTGTTGTTATTTATCCCGCTTTAACAAAGAAATCTTCATTATGACTCAAAAATTTTAATATTTTGAAGTCTTTCAGTTGTTGATTACATTATCGATGAATGAACACAAACATTTCAATTTATGGAAAAAACCTTTAATATAACCTGCCAGGTGCATATAAGATTTGCTGTTGTAATCACTGAATGGACATTTGATATGACAGTGCAGATATTGCCTGAGTTCAGCAAATATCTCCCGATACTGATGTCTGGCCGATATATCAGTGCATCCCTATAAAGTAGAGGTCAAATAATAGTAGATGTTTAAAGACTAATAGAGAAAAAAGGAAAGAAATTACTAAAAGCTGATATCAGGTCTAAATAACACAGACACTAAGGCTTTTCTTGTTAATTTCTAGTCTCTAAAACATGAGAAAATGATTAAGAAGTGTTCTCAAATCCAAGATGAGGTCTTAAAATGTGTCATTTACTACACAACATATATTCAGTTTCCTGTCACAGAGGAGTAAATAAACCAGACAATATTCACATTTGGAAAGCTGCAATTACATATTTATTGCAGCTATTCTGATTAACTGATAATAAAAACATTATTTCCATTTGTGAGATCTTTTGTTATCAACATCCAGTGCTGGAGCCAAGTTCTGCAGAGTTTATAAAATGTCTTATTGGTTTTGATTAAATGGCCAAATTAAACAACAGGTGTATCTGTAGTAAATAACCCATTCACTGCTACCTTATGTGTAATTTATAACATGGTAAGATTTCCTTTTTTCCCTCAAGAGAAACAAAAGCACAACATGATTTGTTGAGATGATAAACCCGGATCTGGTGAAGATCTGAATAAATAAGTAAAATGTTCAATATTGAGGATGAAGCTCTAAACATCAGGCCAACACCACATCAGGCCACCAACCCTACAATGAGTATTTTGTATTGAAAAACCAGGCGAACATGCTGAAAACTACCGTATCTTTGTTTTGTGGGCGCTGGCTAGACAAACTCGAGCACTAGAATTAATCACAACATGATTTCTGTGAATGCGCATCTCTGTCCTGGAGCAGAAATACCTCGGATTCTTCTCGGTACCGTTTCACATCAGCTGAACTGAGTTTTAGTGAACAGTGAGGACAAAGCTGCCGTGACCTTCTGGCATCGTGGCGCAGATGCTGAACAACAGCTTACGGCTTTAAGAGCGTCAAAGCGCTGGAGATAAAGTGAAGCTGCACAACATCAGGTCACGGACTAAGAGGAAACTTACATCAGACGTCGCACTCCTTCTGCGAGTTCTTCTTTTCTCACCTTTAGCAAACACAGCCGAGGTCAGGGGTTCACTGACTGGAGTTTACAGGCGTTTAAGCTGAGCAGTGTGTAAACTCCCGACCTCCACAGTAAAACCCTGGGAGGGACGACGGGTAAAGGTCTCACCTTCTGGTTTCGAGGCAGGTCCTGGACTCTGGCTGGAGGAGAGTAGTTCAACACCAGCCTCTGGAACTCCAGCAGGTTGAACAAAGACTGGAGGATGAAGACACGCAAAGACAGTTAAAACCGGCAGTTTTGTTTCAATGCAATGTATTAACTGCAGCAGTTAATACATCCACCAACAATAACAAGATGACTTTTCGGAGGCAAAGCGATGAAAGCGTGCTCGTTTTTCCAGGAATATAATCTGTCATCTCAATAACTTTGCCTCATTTTGCTGAAACCTCCCTAGAGAAAATATTTTAATTCTAAAAGTTAATGTTCTCTGCAGCTGCACTCATCAGATATTAGTTCTGTCAGGCAATTCTAACCTGTATGACACATTTCTAGTCCATAAAACAGAAATTAAAGTCATATAATACAGAATTATGATGAAACTGTGGCCGTTCTTTATTACAGAGTCGTGATATTTTGATAGGGCTTGAAAAAACTACACTTAGAAAGGAATACAAAGAAGTGGGAGTGAAACAGTTGGAATTTAATGCAAAGAAAACTTCACATAATAAGCAGTTTTACATTTATAAACACAATATCTACTTTTCTGTCTGTAACATAATCATATCAACAGTTTATTTTATGTAAAAGTGAACATAAACGTTGCACAGATTGGGTATTCTATGAGGAGAGCAGGACGTTGTTTACTCCTGTTCTCGGATCGGGCTCGGTTTCTTCTCGCGGGTGGGGGTAATGTTACACACCGGAGCCAGACGCCATGTGATGGTGTATCCAGTGTTCATCTGGCATATTTCAGCTCGAGTCACATTTTAAAGGCGACTCCAGGAGCGTAAAAGAAAAGCAGGCCTTTGTGACCGCTGCTAGAATTTTCCAGTATATTAACATTTAGACGACGCGTATCTGCGGCTACTTAGGATGACCGCAGCGGCTTAAATTCCTGCCTCAGAAAACTAAATGCAAACAAGAGGGGATTCAGTGAGGACAGGAATGCAAGGTCTTTCTGTCATTATGTGGTATCCGTTACCGAGCAAAGAGTGAAACCTGTGAAACCTTTATATCATCTTGACTGTCAGTGAGGTTGTACATATCAGTGTTGTTTTCCTACGTTTTCAAAGTTTTTATTTGAAGGTAGCTTGAAGGAATTTTTCTCGTACTTATTTCGTGTTATTTCAACCTTATCCTTAACAAATCACGAAAGAAAACTGGTAGAACTTACTGTACTTAAGCCAAAAGTCAATTTCTTATTTCTACGAACAAGTCTGGCTAGTGCTCCTGCTAGAAAAGTTGACATGTTGATAATAAATTTTGTTTACTGCTGATAAAATTAGTTTAACAATGAAACTCCCAGCTTTAAGCAAAGGACAGATACAGCTAAAAAGATATTTATGATGGAGAAGAGGAATTTCTCACTAAGATCTAAAGGGTTACCAACAGTGGAGAGGATGAGTTTACCTTCTTGGGAACTTCTTAAAGGGTCTATATGTAACATTTCACTTTTACAAAATAAAAAAATGACCTAAAATTATCATTAGTGTTTAGAATAAAGAGCTGTGAAGTTCTGGCAAAGATGCCAATGTATTGGATTGTAGAGATATGAAGTAAATTTATTTGCAGCGACGGGCCAGAGAATTTATGTGACCACTAGAGGAAGTAGTGAGTTACTCTGCCAGTCTGCCATGGTGAGGAAAACAAACACCACTGAGCCTTTGACCGAAGCATCAGAGAGTGACCACATGGGATGAGAACCACTAAGAAGCAACTTTTAGAGTTGGTGAAAGCAAGCCTGTGACTGAAGATAGAAACACTGTGGTTGTTTTCACCACTGGACACAGCTCCAAACAAACAGAATGGAGTTTGATGCTGAAATGGCAGCATTTCTTCTACATGGGTGAGGTTGATTCCGAGGCTTATGAAGGTATAAAGTGACATGATGTTATTATCTTTGCTAAGTTGCCATTTGTTGGTCCACGGTACAGACTAAACTGTGACAGTTCTGACCTTGTTTGGATAATTCCAAACAGATCAGAAACACAAACCGTAGAGAAAACAGAGGTGATCTGCAGTTCTACTGTGGCTGTTTTCAGTTTGAAAACAGAGCTAAGCTAACAGAGCTATAATGTAAACTATCAGCTGACTTTGAGTGATTGTCAAAATAAACATCTATGAGTTTTAGTTTGAAAAAGGAAACTTGATTATACCATAATACAGATGAGTGGATACATGAGCTTTGTGCTTTATTCAGTGACTGATACAGTCTGTGGCTATACATAGCATTGATTTGCTGGCGGTGAGTGTGTTCTGGTACGTGACTGCCCCTGCTGGTCAGAGTTTGCAATATTAATACATAAAACATTAGTACATAAAACCACTTTAAACCATGCTCCGCACCTCAGACCTCTAGCTGGAGGGAAAACGCTGCATGTGTGTTCTTACCTGTATGACAGCACTGAACCAGCAGGTATTGCCAACATTTTTCAAGCCCACGGGGCAGCTGTCTATCCTCTTCCTGTCGTGTGGATTGGGGGAATCGCTCCATACCTCTGTGTGGGTGCGTTTCAGACTCGCCTTGTTCTCTGCGATGCTGGCTTCCAAAACTCTGACATAAATAAAAGCAGACAGTACACACAAAATCTAATTAGAATGACATTTTCTACAAAGTGACACCACGCTTTCCTTGGATCACCAGACTTAAAATATATGAATTAAAACATCAAACCTCAAACAGTGTCTGGACTAAACTGTTTCCTTTTAGCCACAATGACACAGTGCACTTTAGTTTGACCTTGTCACACTTACAAAGGTCTTTTTTTGTGTTCTCAAAACAATTCAGCACCAACAATTCAGTATTGTGCTTGACAAAGTGTGCAAAAGATATTTTCAGCACACTTGCAAAGATGTAGACAATGGAGGTGATAAGCATCAGCATCAATTCAAAGCATTAGTTTAGGTTCTGCATGTTTAAAATGTTAACTTTGATGCTTTAACAACACTGTGTGAATTCCATTTAATTTAATTTTCATACTAGCAAATGATTTGATTGGTGCAACAGGCCTTGAACAGTATTTTCAACAGGCTTCAATTGAGCATTAAATGTGGCGTTTCCAAAAGATATGACAACTTATTACTTTACTATTTTATGTGCAGAAACTCCCCATTACTCACACAGCACATCACTACACACCAGCTGAATGTTGCCTAGTAAGGTTTGTACCATTTTTCCCCCATAGATATAGTTAAGTGATACTGGATTTAATGTAACGCCAGAAACATCAACCATTTTTTAAGACATGTGTCAAAGGAATCATATTTAATACATTTTAAAGTTTAAATTGAGATCTTCAGGACCTTTAAAGCCCACTCTGTTTTATTCAGTTATTTTCTCTTTGGTTAGATGTTAAGGTAATAGAATCCTTTGGTTTTTATTTAATTTTTATATTTTCTATTCACCTGCTGATGGCTTGCTCCTCGTCTGTGATTCCTGTCTCCCTGAACGCCCGGTTGGACTCCTCCAGGCTGAGAGCAATCGCCCTCTGCAGGTCATCTTTATCATCCCCAGTGAGGTCAATCACATCTGTATCAACATCAAAACACACGTGATTATTAAGTGTGCGTGAATATTAATTCTCCTTTAAGTCAGGGTTCAGTTTATAATCATTGCTCTGTGTCCTGTTTGATATCACTGTCTAACTGAGCTGCTCACTTGTGTCTGCCTGGCTTCCCACGCTGATGTATCTGTCACTGGCCACCTGGGATGTCTGGTAGTATGTTGTCTCATCTTGTTGAGGAACCTTAGCATTCTTCTCGGTCAGAAAGGCCACGGCCTCGGCGAGGTCTCCATTACTCACCTGTAGGAACAATCACTCTGTTTAGGCTCATGTTTGGCTGAGAAAAATTGAAGGTACTTAGTAAGTTGAGATAAAGACTCAACTCCAACTGCAACACTTAATCTCCTGATTTCTAGATAAGACTTTGGTTGGTCATTCAAGTCAAATGTAACATACCTCCACCTTCAACACTAATGGACCCGCTAGCTGTCTTACATGAATGATTAATAACTGGGCGTAAAGGTTCAATATCTGAGATTCATGTACTCATGCACTTTTTGTGTTGAAGTGTTTTGTGCTGGTTGGTTGTGGCATTGTTGCAGCTGTGGAGAAGTAGAAGAGAGACATTTTTGTGGAAAAACTGACCAGTAGTCGCTACATAGTCATCAGTGAGTGTACTGTGGCTGTTACCAGGGATGTTGGAAACTATGATTAAATAAACATCTCTTTTCACAGAACACACTCCAGTACAAACCAGCAAGAATCTTACATATTAGAGCATTAAAGTAATGTAAGTATAAAAGTATCCCATGTTCACAAATGTAAGAGAGTCAAGTGGTCACTTCAAGTTGTGCAATACAAGCTTGTAAACAGGAAAGCTAATTTTGCATCAAAAAAACACAATGAAGACAAGACACAAAGAAAATAAAAGTCAGTATTCTGTACATGTGTCATCTTTAATCGAGGGTATACTACACATATTTCATTGGTGTGATGTACCTGCAGAGCCTGCTGAAGCAGCTGAACGTCTGTAGTCCCCGTTACCTCCCTCAACTGGTTTAGTAGTGTCTGCTGGTGCTGTTGAAGGCAGAAAAAACAGAAGGTTTAGAGCAACTGAGTCAGTTACAAAATGAGTCAAAAGGTTTTTACATATTGCAAAGAAATTTCTGATTAGTCCTTGGTCAGTATGTGACAGTATGTGTTTTCTGTCACTCAGGCCCTGTTCAGACCCAGCTTTAGCTTGTTTTTTGTAAATTCAATATATTCATACTTGCATCTCACTTTCCAACTTCACCTGCAAACAAGCTCCTCTAAAGCCTAAAGCCTGAACTTTGGAGGGTTTAAAGAACCTTTAATCCAATGAAGGAATGGATGTTTTAGTGACTGTTCTTCTTTCTAACAAATATGATTAACAGAATGCTGATTTATTTATTTAACCTGGTAGATCAACTGGGAACTTTGCAATGCTTAAATCTCACCAACATAAGTTTACTTTTAAGGTGGAATTCTTTCTTGTGACTCAGTACAGGGGTTGACGTGGTAAATCAATAAATACTGAACAGTGTTTGTTTTTTTTTAAGGCGGGTAATAATACCAATAGTTTGTAAAAGGAAAACCCAATAGCCCAATAAACATTTGAAACTATTTTACTATCACACTAACTCTATTAGCTTTATTTAAGAAAGTCAGAAATTCCTTTCGAGGTGATTATCTGAGCCAAATTATGCAGATACTGATAGTTTGTAAGATGTTCTAAAAAAACTAAATCATTGTTGTATCTTTATATTTTAACCACTGTGACAACGTTACCCATTCCATTTGTTCTTGTTGATGATGATTAGACCTGTGCTTAAAATATCATGAATTTTAACCAAATTTAATGAACTGTGGCCAATTATTTGGCGGAGCATCAATCTGCTGACCTAAGACAGCAATACATTATCATCACTAATATACCTAAAGGAATATATGGAACTTTTCATATATGTTTGGAAAGTATGATGACACAGTTGATATGAACATGTTTCCTTTTCAACAGACCCCTCAAACTGCTGAAAGATAAGACACTAGACCACCTCTGAATGTGCTCTGCTGAGTGTCCAGATCTCAGCGTGTCCACTGTGCATCACGAGTGTGGAATTAGACCCGTCCATTTGTAATAAGATCACAGAAAACACTTGTTGGAGTCAGGTCAAAAAAGGGCCTCAGCTCGCCCCAAACTCCAAAATGTGGCTGAGATTGTACAACAAACACAAGTGGACGTGATGCATGAAAATAAGTGGGTGAAATGTGAACGGATGCACAGCTTGGCTGACAGACGTCTGTTCTGTCAGACGAGGATGAGACATGAGCATCTGCAGAACATACTGTGTGGACAAACTGTACGACTATCCAGACGCTCGAAACACCCACATACACAAAACCAACGCCCTTGAACTGGAAACAAATACAATGATGCACTAATATGTCAGTGGCAACTTTAATGACCCAACAGCTGACTCTGGAAATCATTCAGGTAATGTCCAGTATCTTCAGGTAACATTTACAGTTACACAATCCTCATGTCAATTCACACTCTAGTTTAATTTCTCATTTTCTTTAAAGAATCCGCCAATGGTTGACCAGACAATGTCAAACCCAGCTGCACTACATGGTCATTCCACACACAGAGCTCAGTACGTACAAGTGGACTATAAATACTCGATTTAGTGCACTTAATGTCAGCATCCGAGGCTGACATCTTAAGTCTTAAGTGACTGGAAAAGAGACAGTAATTTTCACAGGTGCAGCCGAAGATTCAGATCAATCCGTGGCTGTTTTGTGCATTCATACGAAAAACTTTAACCTAGATCCAGGTTTGTTTCTTCAGTCGTTTCGGACTCATTACCGTGGGCTGTTATCATCCACCGAAGACCGACTGCACAACACGTATCCACGGCAACGCTCTACACCATCTAAGCCACATCTGCTAAAGAGACGCTATTTTTGTAAACTGGACAGTTTTAATGGGGTTTCTACGGCGACTGTGCAAAAAGCAATGAAAAGTATTCATGCCTGGAAGCATGGCGGGTCATAATGCACCATCACCACCAAACAAAGCAGGCTTTCACCCGTCATGTTCCTCTGTGTGAATGCATATGTGCAATAAAAATGATGAAGATGAGGAAAAAATATGAGATATGCCACACTGAAAATCAGATGACTGAAAAAAGGTAAAATGTTAATTAAAAACAGGATGTTTAACCCCAGTACCATTATAAGGCCATCAGTTACACAACTTTCTGTGAGCTTTAAAGGGGTTTTTCTGTTTTTAACACCCTAGGCAACACCTTTCAGAGTCACTGGAGAGAGTAAAAAGAAAGTATAGACCTTTGTTGAAGTAACAGCAGATACATAATGCAAAAAATGCTTTTTATCTCTAACCAGGCTCATGTTTTAGAAGATTTTGAAGAAAAGGATGCTTTACAATGTGGACAAAGTTCCGCCTGGTTTGGCATTCAAGAATTTTCTAATACACCAATCTAAAATTTTTAAAATTAATCTCTGACAAAATACAAAACACAGAGATTCCAGCTGTCTAAATAGTCAAAAACTGGAGTAAAAGCCTACTAATGAATAATGTTACCATAGTTTACACCAGTACATCTCACTCATATTCCATGCTTGGGTGTCATAAAGATAATACCAGCTATTTGTAGCCTAAGATGTAACACACAGACCAGCATGGGGACAGCAGTTACCATTACTGAACACTCAACTGTCACAAAAGACTCCGATTATCGCCTGTCAGTATAAGATGCTACTCATGCTTTAAGGTGTTTTCTTGCCATCCTTCTGTGGCTTTTGAATGTTGCATTCATAACATTCTAAACAAACACTAAGAGCTTTTCATTGAGCTGTGATTTATTCAACCGCGGGATGTAAGTAAACATGAGGATGCACGGTGTGTTTGGTTAAGTGTCAGAGCCTGACAGATGAGGTTTGTTGACAGGGTGGATGACTGAGATGGGCAGAGGTAAAGCCCGCGGGAAGCTCCACCTGTGACAGATATGGACTCAGTCAACCATAAGAACAGTCACTAAGACGCACTCATACTTCTCATCTCCATGTGACAAGTCTTGCATGGCTGGTTGTCACATTGGTCATCTGCTATTAAGAGGCAGCTTGTGAATAACACCACAGAATTCTCCGAATGGCAGGCAGAAGAAGTTGGCGTCGTTACAGCAGGTTACTGACAGGGGCATTCCCACTGTGTTTCATGCTATCAAGTTCATTCTGACATTTCATATATGCATGTGAAAGAGTCACAAAGAAAAACAAACTGCTCTGGGGGAATTACATGTCTTTCAATATGACCTCAAGTGACTATCTACAGGTCACTACATGCCTGTCTGCACCACGCCCTATTCCATGAAATTACTCTAATAATGCAGAACTACTCACAACAGTTACAACTAAATTCACAGGAAAAAAAAAATCACAGAACTCCTCGGCTGATGTGGCAACAACAAAAAAATCCAATATTTTCTAACGCTTGAAAAAAAAATTATGTATATATATATATATATATATATATTATCTGGACACATTTACAAATGTTACTTAATGCCCAGACCAACCCTGTGAAGGTCACACTGTGCAGCAGAGTTCATGTTACACCATTCCTTAACATTTGCAGCCTATGATCAAACTACTTATTCTGGTAACTAGTCTACTTCTACATATTTACTCTAGTCTTCCTCATCATCTTGCCTAGTGTTCTGTTACGGTCTTCAGGTTCAGTCCAGTCTATTATTCATCACGCCAGTATTAAACAGTAGAGCTACTGGTTTGTGTGTTGAAAACTGGTTACATAATCTCAACCAAATAATTATTTCTTTACACAGGGAGGAGAATAAGTTGTGAGAACTAGCAATCCGCAGCATCTGAGCTGCGTTTGAACATCACTCCAGCAGTTACATAACTGTAACTGAGCTTTGCAACGCGGTGGTTAAACAGTAAATCCTATAACTGGAGCCTAAGCGACGGAGACAAATCTCGTTGCACTTTTGTTAACTGATAATGCGGCAAAATGTAACCTAATGACTGGCCCTGTGTTATCAACCGTAACACGTCTGGCTCTGAGGGGCCTCACGCTGCCCCAGGCCCCGGGCCACAAGATCCGGGCTCCGGGCCCCGCGTCCCGGGCTCCGGTTGTGCCTCCAGCCATGCTTTGTAAACAAAGATATCAGATATTAGATGAGTAACCAAGGAGACATCTGTGGACCAAAACATGGAGGGTCCTCCCCTCCCAAGTAAACACTGCAGTCACTGACCACCTACACGTTTTAATGACAATATTTCATTGCAACACAGACGCAGATGAGTCTGACTATAAAGGTTACAAATCTGTTACTGTCACTTGGCCTTGTTTATTTTTACTGACGACACAGTTAGCTCAGTATGCTAACGTTAGCAGGTCGCTGATACGGATGTTTCGTCTGAGCTTCACAATGTATGAACGAGGAGTTTTAGTCCATTGGCTCAGACTCCTCGGTGGTTTGACTGAACTTATGTGGTAAAGTTAGCTAACACTGCCTAGCATTTACTAATTATGACATAGCGCTAAGCTACATGCTAGGATAACGTCAGGCCTAGCATGTATGCATCTGTTTACTATTTATCAACAGCTCCTTGTTTACAGGCTCCGGTAGCCTTATAAAATAGAATTAAAACAACAGATAAACCAGCCTTGAATGTGCTGAAAACTGAACTCTGTGCAGTTTGAGTCTCCAAAGTGTGCAGTTAGCTCTTCAGTTCAGCTACACTTAGCTACCCAGGCTGCTGTAAGCTTACCTTCTGAGAATGCTGCTGGAGGACATTCTGCTCCACGGTCATGGCCGGTTCAGAAATTTATCTTATTAAATTCAACCAAGGTAAACAAAGCGCACAGGGTAAATTTTAGTGAAGCAAATGAAAACGCGATGCTAAGATGTCCCCTCCTTAATCAGCGACAGTGCGGGCGCCATGGCAGAATGACTAGCGCAGGTCGCAGGCATGAAAACATCACTGCTCTGTGTCTCAGATCCGGGATCGAGTAGTCAGGTCTGTCCGACGTCTTACGTCATCAGACGTGTTTTTGTTTTGACGTTTGTTTGTGTCTTTATTATCGATCATCGATGTTTTTATTATCGATCACACCGTCTTTGTCTCGTTTCATCGACATATTCCGACATAAACACTGCTTTAGACTCACGGTTGTATTATTGAACCTTAAAATCACACAGACATTTTTTAAACTGCTTTGTAATTTTATTACACTGTTGTTCCAAAATGTATATGTATAATGTATAATGTAAAAGGCATTCAGAGTGTGGTAGCCCCATGTAATAATTCCCTAAAATGAAGTGTATATATTTCTGTGATGTTTTTTTTTTTATCGTGTTCCCAGTTCTATGTACAGTTTTATGCTTTTATTTTTGCCCTTTGCTGTATTTTACCCTTTTTTTATGTTAGCAAGTTTATTATTCCGCTGTTGTGTCAACCAGCTGGGTATGAATAAAGTTTTTATATCATCTTAAAAAAATGCCACAAAATGTATTAAGAATTACAGCTACAATTGAAATGGAATTTAAAAAAAAACAAAACAAACAATAATGTTATAAAATGTGAATGATAATGTAATAATATTTATGCACCTTAATACCCTTCAGACCCCCCACCACTCCCCTCAAAAAACTGATAATGTAACAATGAAATATATATTGTTCAAGTCCAAACAATAATCTAGTGTTAGTGACTGAAAACACCAACATAAATGTTTAGGCTGAATGTATTTCATGTTTGTAAATGCAGACTTTACAGATGGTAAATGGTACATTAATGTATTAAATTGAAATTGCATGTTGCATAATTAATACAAATGTTATCACTATAAATATGAAAGCAATAATTCAGGCCTTCACTTGATCAGAAGATGTTTGTTCTGTTCTTTTTGTTTGTTCTTCTTGTGTGAAGACTTCCATGGTATTTTGTTTTTAGTACTGATCTGTAATGTGAATAAACAGTTTGTTCATTAATTCATTACAAAGAACATGAGTTGCTATTAAAAGAAAACAACAACAAAGAAAACAACATATGAACCAGTACGTCATGTTATCAGTTTCATCATAAAAAATATCACAACAAATATTATAAGAGTCCAAGACAACAAACTGGAGGAAAAAATGTACTCATATAACCTACTGGAGCAGTTGTTCAGAATGTCTTTAAATCACATTCTTACATTAGTAAAACTACACGAAGCACATTTTTCTGTCATATTTTAGTTCATTATTACCTTCGGCAAACAGTCCAATCCTTCACCGTGCTGCGATTGTCCATTACATAATGGATGATATTGTCTTTAATTTGATTTATCCTTTATCACGTAAGAGATCAAATGTAAGATCTGTTTGTCCTGGTCAAGATGGCAGCAACAAACATGTAGAATACAGTAAATAGAGTTGAAACACAAAGTGTATGTAAGATTTAAATGTCTTATACAGGTAATATCAATATTTAGTTTTACCTCTGTTTGGATTCAGCTAATCATGAAGTGTCACGGCTCAGCTCTCTGGAACTTTTCTTAAATCATCTGGTCATTTATTATGCTAAGCTTCCTTCAGAATGGGCCAAAATTTTTCCTCATATTTTGTTTTTATCCCCCATCTCAGTGCAGATCACACACATCATACAGCTTGTGCGATATTCTTTTTTTTTTCCAGTAAGTTTTGTTTTTAATGCTGTTTTCATAATCTTTCTGTGTATTATTGTTGCATGTACCTTGACAGAGAGACTGAGAAATGCATAAATATAGTAATTATAACTTTACTAACTACCTTAACCCATAAAGACCCAGTCCTACTGGCGTGGCAGTTCCCACATTAATTTTTCTCTAGACTTCACCTTTCTTAAGTAATTTATCATCATTTATTATACTATTATCCTCTGCATTTTGCATTTTTTCCTGTGTACATCATGTATTTTCCTATATTTAATTCACTGATCATGTAAATGTTCATAAAAGCTCGGATTAAAGTTGAGGGTTATTATATCAAAAACAGAGAAAATGAAAGAAACAGTGACTTTTTCAGTAAAATATACCAGTATCGTGAACATAAACAAAGTGTCTCCATCCACGGTCAATGATCCAACTCCATGGGTTTTACTGGTGAATCAATGTTGTAGAAGATGACGGGGTTTCCACGTTCACTACAGAGCCCCTGAACGTCCAAATGGGTCATATCTGATGACCATGAAAAGATGACAAACTGTATTTTACACCAATTATTTACACGTATTGATAGGATTAGTGGATCAACAGGTATTCAACAATTTATATCAGTAGATGGTTTTGGTTGCCGGCGGATGTTTGGGTCTTTATGGGTTAAGACTTTTGCAATGTTCTGATTATAAGAACAAATGTCTGAAGATAGTAAACAGAGTAGAAGAGAAACTAAAAGAGTGGAAAAGGAAATAGACTGTGGCAGTGAAATCCTCAAAGTTTATGAAAAACAGCAACATGTTACTTTCAGATCAAGAGTTTTGTAACCTATAACATTAACCCTGTGTTAATACTGTGAAATGTCCAGTTTTTAACATATAGGGCTTTCACTTTGCCTCCAGAAAGTGCAAGAATAACAGCCCACACCTTGTAAATGCTAAAAATATAAAGGTATATCACATTCACATGCATATTCATGTAATTATACATTTTTGTTGACTAGATTTACATGTAACTCACCTTATTTATATATGTGAGAATAAAAACAGCCATAAATTTACGTTAGACACCAAACTCCATCTATTACATCTGCAAAACTATTTGGCTAACTGGATATCTGAACTGAAGTAAGCCTTGTGTTTATTTTTTTATTAGACATGCATCATAACTGTATTTTAGCTGTATTTTTTCACCTTCATTTTATCAGGTGAGACAGTAAGAGTAATTTATTTCAAAGTATCAGTAAACACTTGTGGGGGGAAAAGAGGAAAGAGGGGGAAAAAAGCAGCTAAATGACAAAAAGTAGACCACAGAAAAGTTAAAAGCATTTAATTAGGAGTAAAATAGTTATAAATATCATTAAGCTGAAACTGTGATTCATTTATGAAACTTCGTCAGATAAAGACACAAATGATTACACTGACCGATAAAATGCCTCCAGAATAAAAGGAGTAAAACTTTACCAAGTTTGAGTCACTAATAAATAAATAAAAAAATCTGTCCAAATGTTGGTAGCTGTAGACTGCTGTTGTGAGGATCTGTAGTTTTCAAGATACAGCCTTGAGACACAATGTGAAACAGTGAGAATTAATGAGAGAATGGGTTTAAGTCCAAAGGAATGTGTCAGAGCTACAAGATCTGCTTCAACACACTGTCTGTACATTACAATACATTCCCTTTACGGGTTCTTTATACTGGAACATTAACAAATCTATTGTATAAATGGACATAAACCAATACATATGGTGCATAACACAATGTCAAATACATTGAAAACATCACATAACCAGCACTTTTGCTATTTGTTTTTCAATTAATCTTATAAAAATATCTAAAATTTTGCACATTCAATCTCTGAGGTGCATCATTTATTTTTAAAAAGTATAGACCAGTGTTATCAGTACATTTTTTAAAAACAATTTCATCCAATTATTCAGTCGCGTTAACCTAAAATATCCTTACAAATTGCAGTTTTTTAGATTATGACACTAAAATCATTAAAATGTGCAGCCACAGTTTAACAGTCTGATAAAATAACTCTGGAATCCAAACTCTGGCTATTCTAATCTGTCAGCTGTTATTAATTCAGAGCAAGATGGAGAGGAACATGGAAGTGGGTCAGCCTTTGGATGTTCACGAATAGCATTGTTGTCACAGTTATAACTCAAGCATTCAGCATGCTTTGTTAACACGAACTGTGTCATCTAACTGGAACATATAAATATTAATAGGACGAGTAATAACTTTGTGGTGTTTTAGGGGAATAGAGTTTTACAGGCAAATACAGACAGTTTTTATATGGAGGGGAAATACGCAGCAATTTAATAACATGTAAACACTTATACTTTATGCACACACACATATGTTCTGTACATAAACTGCTGATATCCATACAGTTGTTTATTTCATTTTTTTAATCTTTTCAGCTCTGCATCGTCATTCAGCCTTTGTCCAGCAGATGGCAACGTCTGATTTCCATTGGACTTGAGGTTTGCAGCAGCAGCAGCAGGAATGTGGAAAATGAAATGATTAATGTAAATGATCCCACTCGGTAAATCAAGCAGCATTATAAATCACAAAGGCTGCCTCCAATTTTCAGCCCTACACCTTTATCAATATTTCACTTTTTTTACAGGGCCCATGCTGCATAGTGTGTAAAGTTTACTTTAAGATCACAAAATGTGTCTGAAACCAGCCTCGACACAGTTTGACCCCAAGGCAGGGGGTAGAGCTATCAATCAGAGAATCTGGGGAGCTGTCAGGAAACCAATCAGAAAATAAGTTGATGAATCAATTGGCAAAGTCAAATAGTCTGAATGGATCCAGGCCTGACAGGCTGATATAAAGGGCTCAGACTTGTTTGTTGAAGATCAAAACGGATCCTGAAATAGAGCCCGAGGGCTGTATGATAATAGCTTCACTCACACCAGGACGTCTGAAATCCCCTCGCTGTCTGTCTAATTCAGTAATCCACCATGAATAGAACACACTGTATGACATAACAGAAAACTGAAAATAGTTAGGCTGCATTTACACTAATTATCAAAGATATAGTGTTTATGAGGCTGACTTAGATGTCTGGAGATAAACACTGCTGCCAAGAAAGAAAGAAAGTAGGGAGGGAGGAAGGGAAGAAGGAAGGAAGGACAAAAGAAAGGAAGGAAGGAAAAGAGAGAGAGAGAGGAAGGAAGGAAGGAAGGAAGGAATTGAGGAAAGAAGGACAAATGAATTGAAGAAAAGAAAGGAGGGAGGGAGGACAAAGAGAAGGAAGAAAGGAATGGAGGGAGAGAGGGAGGGAGGAAGGGAGGAAAGAAGGAATGGAGAGAGGGAGGTAAGAAGGATGGGAAGACAAAAGAAAGGAAGAATGAATTAATTAATTAAGGGAGGAAAAGAAGGAGGGATGATACAACAAGGAAAAGAGTAGGAAGGAAAGGAGAGAGGAAGTTAAAAAGAAAGAAAAAATAAGTAAGGGAGGACAGAGACAAACAAGAAAAGAAAAAAGACAAGAAGAAATCAAAGTAGGATATAGGGAAGAAAAAAGGAGGGAAGAAAAGTAGGAAGGGAGGAAGAATGAAAAAAGGAAGGCAGAAAAGGAGGAAATGAGGGAGGAAGGAATTGAGGAAAGAAGGACAAATGAATTGAAGAAAGGAAGGGAGGGAGGAAGGAAGGCAGGCAGGATTGGCAGAGAGGAGGGAAGGAAGGAATAAACGAATTAAGGGAGGAAAAGAAGGAAGGAGGACACAACAAAGAAATGAATACGAAGGAAAGGAGAGAGGAAGGAAAAAAGAGAGGAAAGAAGCAAATGTGAAAAGAAAAGACAAGAACAGAGAAATCAAGGTAGGATACAAGGAAGAAAAAAGGAGGGAAGAAAAGTAGGAAGGGAGGAAGAATGAAAAATGGAAGGAAAAAAAAAGTTCATCTGCATTAAACTTGACCCACGTGGTTCCATCAGGTTTAGATGAACGTGGTTCTGGGTCTGGTTTCAGTCCCTGTAGATCTTTTCAGTCCTTTTCTCCTGTATTTGTTGTCCAGCTGCTGGTCCTCGGACTCTTTTCTGCTGTTTTGTTCACGTCACCTGTTAAAACCACATCATTATTAAACTATTTTAACGCATTATTGCAACAGTTTCTGCCTGAATGTTAGGAATGGGTGTATATTTAAAAATAAAACATGTGTTCACTGTCGACAAAGTCCGTTTTAATATCACTGCTTTCTTTTTTTTTTTCATTTGCATTTAATCTCCATTCTGTCCACATCAGACGAGCAGCAGTTTCCATGGTTCATCTGGGATTTCAGTGCACAAGTAGGACTTTATTACTTTTACTTTTAACTTAAACTTGACTTTATTACTGTACTTAATTTCACACAATGTCAGAGTTTTTTCCTGCACGGAGAAATGCAAGATCTTAAGAAAACCGTGAGCAAAATCTTCATGTAAAATACTAGAATCCAAGCTGGTTCTTTGGAATTACAGTAATGAGGCAACTAGGAATGGTATTTTATTGGTGTTTTCCACTTCTTTCATTAATGTGGAGAAATAATAATAATAATAATAATAATAATAATAATAATAATGATAATTGACCGTTTTTAGAATTTCAACCATTTAAGTATTAGAAGTCTTGACATTACTTGTAAAATCTGGTGAAGCTGCTGGTTTTAAACCTTTTAACCAGCCCACCAAAGGGTCCAAACCAGCTCGTAGGAATAATTTGTGAAATGCAAAAATTAAAGGGTGTCAAAATCATTTTAGTTCAGGTTCCACATACAAACCAATATGAGCTCAAGTGGGTCAGACAAGTACAATTCTAGAATAATAACCAATAAATAATGACAACTCCAAGCATTCAAAAAGTAAAATTACATGAAAATGTTTACTTTTGCTTCTATGAAACCAGGTTTATTTTGGTATCTGTCACTTTTCCAGCTTTTTAGACCCAATAATAAAAGGTAAATTTAGACATGTTTCCCCCCAGGATGGACCTAATGATGACCTCAGATAAATGCAAAAAAAAAAAATAAAATTATACTCTTACTCTGAGCCGTTCCATAATTAATGAATTTTTGGTAAAATATTGGGGCCAAAAGTAGGACCAAAATTAGGACAAAGCTACCTAGGTGTCAGTGCATTTGATCTGGAAAACATGGCTTGAAATGGTCTTATGTAGTGCCATAAATAAAGAAACTGTTAAATGTGTCGATCCTAGTGTTTTTTTTTTTATCCAGACATGCAGGTCTTTCATGAATCTCAGTCTCATTCCAGGTTTCATGTGTAACCCATCACGTCCATTTGTGTTACATGCAGAACCTGCCCATTTAAACACATATAAATCATGAGTGATTTTGTAACAGTGGTCATTTTTGTGAAACACTCTGCCTTGCATAACTAGTTTGATTCCCAAAATGTACCTGTGAGAGAATGACGAGATATTCGAAAAAATAGTAGTGTGTAAATTTCGTGTCGTTTTTACCGTGTTACATGCGGAATTTTGTATAGAAATAATATAAAAATGTGTTTTATCTGAGAAATAGTTTCTCTGTTATCTGAGGAAATATTTATTTTTAAAATAGACCCAAAGTGCTTCCAAACTTACTTCATAACATTAGTCTGCATCTGGTTTGAGTTTTTAACCCCATGTCCTGTTTTTAGGACCAGTTTCATAGAAGCACCCATTTACAAACCATCCATTCACAAAAAATATAACCATGAACAACCTGAAATGTCTTTTCAGAAAAATAATTGAATTTGAATTACATTATGTCTCAGTTTATTGTTTACAAATGTACATTACAACTTACAGATCATAGTGGATCTACAAATGCACAGAACATTTAGTAACAGGCAGAATATTGTGGGACATTTCCGGTTGTTCATATTTGTTCATGTTATTCACATTTTTTGTGAAAGAACAGTCTGTAAAATGTGAACATTTTCAGTTAATTTTACTTTACACTAAAACAACGAGAAGGATCTGGAGTTGTCATTATTTATAGGTTATTATGATCATATTTTACTGGCCTGACCCACTTTAAATCAGTGGTGGTCCATCAGGGCCAGCAAGGCCTTCTCTGCTGGCGTAAACATAATCAGAAACACTGACCTACATTTATAACCTAAATTCAAATATTTGTTCCATGAAATTGTATTAATTTATTCCCAATAGACGGTTCTCTTCGTTTCTTAGCGTTTCTCTCAGCTGTACAGTTTCCAGTCCGTTGATGTGGATGTAAGATATTTTGTCCAATCAGGTTTCAGTGTCTATGTGTTGCCAGGGTTCATCTAATCTGCCCTGGGCCTTCACAATCAGTAGTGATAGCGCATGTAATTTAAACTCTAGCATTTGGACTGTTCCTTTAAAGGAGTGATATTTTGCTTTTTTTTAAATAGAATTATGCATTTTCAAACATTTCCCTGTGCTCTACATAAACTAAATGCTCTGCTTGGGTCTGAATCCTTCATTAATTCAACTCCACAGGTCCATCTTCAACCCTATTTTTAAGTTAATGACACAAGCGCTGGCCCTTTAAATGCATATGAGCCACTTCACGCCCCACCCCCTCCAGGTTGTTACCCATGTTGCTCTGTCCCGTTCAGCCACTTGTGTTCGTTAATACAACAAACAAATGAACATTTTAGGTAATCGGCTCGAAGTTTGGACACATTTTCAGTTTTTACTACAACCGCTGCTGCTGACAAACAATTATGTCGTACTCGGAGAAATTTTCATTGGAAGTCTTGGCCTTATATGTGCAAATGTCGCGACGTAACTTATTATAAAACGTAACAAATTAAGCAGGAATTGAAACGGGTTGTAGAAATCCTCTTGATTTTTCCTAAAATGAATATAAAGATAGCTTTGCAGCACCTGGAGGGTTCAAATTCAGACTTTATGAACTATTAGGGTCCAAATACACAAATGAATAAATGTACTAAAGACTAGTAAAAGTGGGTTTAGCAAAATATGAGCCCTTTAACCAATCAGATTTCAGGTTCACCTCACAGTTCCAGCTAACTTCCCCTCAGTGTCGTCAGCATTTATCCTTCCTCTGATTGGACGGTAAGAGCAAAACTATTATTTGACATAACTTTGGCAATATTCTTTTTGATTCATGCCAGTAAAGCTCATTTAATTGAACTGAACTATTAACACATTTGAGGTAGTTTTCTTCTGCCTACAACGGCTGACGGAGGGGAGGAAAGTGATTTGGTCTCAGACAAACTTAAAAATCCATTTTGGACTATTTCAGAAATGCTGAACATCGTGAGGAGAGGTTGACCAACCCTGACTAGCTGGTCGAGCGGACAGTCTCTGCCCTCAAGGGAATAGAAACTTATGTCAGGAATCCGACTGGACAGAGGAGACTGTCAACTTTGGCCTAAAAGGACTAATTCATAGAACTGAAACACATAGATTACCAATGATAGAGTTGATGAAGTTTTCCTGCACAAAGAAAGAAGGTTGGATTTTGTATATAAATAATGAGCATCTCTGGTGAGTAGGCTGTGATGTTTTTTTTTTTATTTAAATTTTACATGTTTTTGTCATGTTATTAGATAAATATTGATTGTGAACTGCTTCAGATGATGTACATGTACAGCTGTGGTTGTAGTGTAGAGGTTTGGAGTTGTCTTATCTGGGTTTCTTGCTTTAGTAATAATGGTGATCACCCTCAATACGCCAAATGTCTTTCTTTCTCTCTCTCTCTCTCTCTCTCTCTCTCTCTCTCTCTCTCTCTCTCTCTCTCTCTCTCTCTCTCTCTCTCTCTCTCTCGCTCTCTCTCTCTCTGTAATGCCATGCCTTGTTCTTTTGCATTTTTATTTTTGGTTCGGTTTGTTTGTTGTTAACACTCCAGGAGCAAAACTATTGATTGAATTCACAGTTTGGTTTATAGATTGCCAGTGACCCAGAACAGATCTCATTACATTTTGGGAGAAGTAGGTCAAAGATTCAATTTTTTATGAATTTTTTAAATCTTTTTTTTCCCCCATTTTATAATGGGCAAAATTTCAAATGTGTGCAGCAGCAAAACTCTTGGGTGAATTCATACCAAATCGGGTTTATAGATTGCCAGTGACCCAGAATAGATCTCATTACATTTTGGGAAAAATAGGTCTAAGATTACATTTTTTATGAATTTTTACCTTTTCTTTTTCTTCTCCCATTTACTTACAATGGGTGAAATTTCACATGTCTGCAGCAGCAAAACTATTGGTTGAATTCATACCAAACTGACTTTATAAAGTGCCAGTGACCAAGAATAGATCTCATCACATTTTGGGAAAAGCAGGTCAAAGTTTCCATTTTTTTATGAATTTTTAAAATCTTCCCATTTACTTGTAATGGGCAAAATATGTACAAGGGGGTTTGTTGTGCCTGGCACCACTTGTTTGTATAGTATTGATGGTTTCTATAATTGCAATGCCATAGTGGTGGTATTAACCCTGTAAGGCCTGAACCCTGAAATCACTGACAGAAAGTTCCAGTTCTTTGAAACTGGAGCCATTATTAGTCCTTCTGAACAACCCCACATTTTTTATTTATTTATTTTTTAAATATCAATTTCCATGTATGATTTTCAGTTTTGTATCATATTTGATACATTGGGTCTGAATGCTCAAAATATTTATATTTTTGAACAAAGAAAAACATAATATAACATAAACATGTCTAACAAATTGGTAATTCCTTTTCAAAATTGGCAAAGTTCAGCCTCCTTCCTCATTAATGATAGTCTTGTAGTGTCACTGGAAAGGCCTCTGGTGAATGAATTCCTCCCCCTTGGTGGATTTCCGTGTATTGCATGTATCTAATTGTACACATCAGGCCTTTCAAGAAAAAAAAAAATCACACTGATCATGTAGAGGGCTTCAAAACTCATGTATCAAATATGATACATACGGTGTTATAGGGTTAAGAGGTGGATTAAATCAAGTCCCCACTGAAGGCCCAGGTACCAAATGCATGGCCCTTAAAACTGCATTGTTCTGAATGTGAAACCTGAACCAAAATAAATTTAGCACCCTTGATTGTTAATATCTTCAGTGTAATTTTTACATTTCACAAATTCATCCCATGGGCTGGATTGGACCCTTTGGAGGGCCGGTTTTGGCCCACAGGCCGTATGTTTGACACCCTTGATTTAAATATCAGAAGTCTTGATATTACTCATTTTCAGCTTCTTAAATATATTCACTAACCTATACTTTTACAACCAGATCAAGAGGGACTTGCCAGGTTTCCTTCCCCGTCGGATTCAGGTTTTCAGGGCCCGTCCTGGCTCCGAGGCTGCAGATGGACACTATAGAATCATTTTCAATAAAGTGATGTATATTTTTTTATTAACTAAAGTCTCCCGGCGATTACACGTGTCCGAATCTGGCTGACAAAGCATCATCGAGCACCATCTAGAACAGGTCATTGTGCCGGTCTCTATATGAAATTGAGCTGTGATCATTTTTATGAGCGTAGGCCATCACATAATGGCTTTAAATCTAAATGAGCTGGCACAGAGCGCTGCCTGAAATCTGATGTATTTATGAGGATTTCTTCACACAGACAGGAATCCTATCATCTGTCGGGAATTTAAGGAAAAAAGAAGCTGTTGAACTGATAAAAAAAAAAAAAAAAAAAAAAATACAGAAAATACTGTTTAATAGATGAATAAAGCCCTGGACCAGGAGTGTCAAACTCATTTTAGTTCAGGGGCCACATTCAGCCCTATACGTTCTCAAACTGGTCAGACCGGTAAAATAATAACATACTAACCCGTAAATAATGACAACTGTAAACTTTTTTCTATTTTTTAGAGTAAAAAAAAGGAAAATTACATGATGAAAATGTTTACATCTACAAACTATCCTTTAAAAATGTGAGTAACATGAACAACCTGAGATTTATTAAGAAAAATAAGGGCAAATTTAACAATATTGTGCCTCAGTTCATCATTTACACACGTATATTACGACTCACAGATCAAAATGTTAAGTAACATCAAATTATTGTTAAAATTTCACTTAAGACATTTCAGGTCGATTATATTTGTTTAGATTATTTGAATTTTTTGTGAAAGGATGGTTTGTAAATGTAAATGTTTTCAAGTAATTTTATTTTCTCACACTAAAACTAATTTGGAGTTGTAATTATTTATGGGTTATTCTGATGGTATTTTACTGGTCTGACCCACTTGAGATCATATCGGTCTGTATGTGAAACCTGAACTAAAAAGATTTTGACATCCTTGATTGTAAACCCGTAACAAGTGGTGCCAGGCACAACAAACCCCGCCCCTCGCAAACATTTTACCTACCTTACCTTGCCCTATCGCTTATCATTGCGAAAACACATTTTTGGTGACTTTGACCTTTGACCTACATTCACCAAAATTTAATGGGATCTATTCTGGACCACCTCGTACCTTTCCTGAAAATTTCATGGAAATTGGTCCAGTAGTTTTTGCGTAAAGTTGCTGACAAACAAACAAACAAACAAACAAAAAATTAACCAAAAACAATACCGTCACCTCCCCTTTGGGGGGCGGGGTAAAGAGTCAAACCTCCACTGGTGATAAACACCACACAACCATCTACTGACTGATCTAAACTGGTTCATACCTGTTGATCCATTTATCATATCAATACACGTAAATAATTGGTGTAAAATACAGTTTGTTATCGTTTCATGGTCATCAGATATGATCCATTTGGATGTTCAAAGGCTCTGTTGTTACCGTGGAAACTCTGTTATCTTTTACAACATTGATTCACCAGTAAAACCAGTGAAGTTTGACAAATGACAGTGGATGGAGCCGCTTGGTTTGTGTTCAGTTAATGATGTATTTGCTGAAAAAAGTTTTATTTTTTGATTTCATGAACATCTAAATTAAATATGAGAATTTAAATATAAGGAAATACATGATTTCCAGTGAATAATGCAAAATATAAAGGATAATATTACAATAAATGGTGATAAATTACTTAAGAAAGGTTAAACGAGAGGAAAAATTCATTTGAGAACTGGCACAAATGTGACACTGGGTCTTTATGGGTTAACATCTTCAGTGTCATTTTCATCCCATGGGCCAGATTGGATCCTTTGGCGGGCCAGTTTTGACCCGTGGACCATATGTTTGACACCCCTGCTCTGGACTGAATAAGAGTTCTTGTTTTAATATAAGTAGAACGAGTTTGGGGATGTTTTTTGCAGCTGATTCTTTCTTTCACCATCAAACACTGCGGGTTATTCACCAAACACATATTTCGTCTGAAACAGGAATGACAGCAATAATACATAGTTCATTTAATTATAAACAACACTGATTGTGTCCTTTCCCTTCGCTGGTTTTTCTCCTCAGAGTGCAATATGAGCATTGATTTTATGACAGTGTGAAGAATGAAGTAGTTAAAGCCTGTCGTGACTGGATGTAGAGCATCCTGACAAGATCTGTGTTCACCAGGATTTCAGCCATTTTCCAGCTTTTCTAATTCTGATTATGGAAGACACTCACTGTCCTTCATTCATTACATAGATTCCACCGTTTTATTATTATCATTACTGTGGTTTCATGTCTCAAAACAGAATTCGTCCAAATTAGTTTCACTATGTACACGTATGATTGCATTTTAAGATGTATTTTTCATTTTTTTTTAAACAACTGAAGTCATTATTTTTGGCTGTAAAACATGTGTTCTCATTATTCAGTGCATTTGAATTAAGGTGAGGAGCAATACGACATGATATGTAATAAACTGTGTGTTTAATGAAATGCATATAATCTGAAAACACGGTCTGTTTTATTTTGCTTTATTTTTTGTATATTTTTTATTTATTCTACGTTATCTAATTTTATTTAATGTTATTTTTAAATGTATGTTAGTTTTTTGTAAATTGTATTATTTTACTTTATTTTTTGTGTTTTGTTCTATTTTACTTTTACTTTATTTCACGTTATTTAATTTAATTTTTTATGTTACGCTTTGTATGCTATTCTACTTTATTTGACTTTGTTTTCTTTTCTTCTACTTTATTTAATTGTATTTTTTGTATTTTAATTTATGCATTGTCTTTAGTTTATTTAACTTCATTTAATTTTACATTATTTCATTTCATTTCATTTTTACCACTACTCTATAAATATAGATGTTGCAGAATCAGGATGTATGTCTGTAGGTTTTGGTTTGGACTCTGACTGATGGTTTCAAAACCACAGCTTTCGTTCACCTTTACACACACCTCTTTTTTCAGACTTTCCAGTTTGATCCAAACCAAATTTACAGAGTAAAACCTTGTGGTGTGGACTGGTTTTTGGTCTGCTTTGGTCCTGATCAATCTGAAACATGTTTCAGTTCGTATAGTGAAAAAAAAAAAAAAAGCCACATATTGAATCGCTTAGACTCTGACAGGAAGTTGTGCAAGAAAATCATCATGAAAAACAGGAAACAGAGGATGGAGGATGTTAAAATGAGGTAATTTTGATATATATGTCATTAACATACAGTACTGTATAAAAGTCCTGTTCCAACATTCTGTGTGTTGGTTTAGTGAATCTGATTGTTATTAATATGTGTTCTTCAGCTGTTATACTTTGTAACTGACATGTAATACGGACATATGGATGGGTAATTAATAAGTCCAACTATCTGCCCTTTTAAACGTAAGTTTAAACAACCACACATATGCATTTATCAGTCTTTATATTAGATCAAATCTGATATGTGTGAAATATGTACAGCAGGAAAAACACAAGTTTCAGGTTAAAAACAGCTTCTATAAACCAAAGCGGTTGTATTCAGTGTGACCTCCATTTGCACTTAACATGTCTCTAACCCTTTTGTTCAGACAAAATTAGATTTACTGCATTACATTTCTGGTGTTTTCTACCAGGTTTCATTCGACACACGTCAGATGTTTCTAATTGTTTGTGCTGCTTCTTGTCAGAGGGGTCAGAGGTCACAATAAATAGTGACTTTAACCTTTACGACACATTTAGTTCAGTTTTTGAGTGTCTTTTGAGGCTGTGTACACATCTCCTGCATTTTCTTGTTGTATCTGATGAAAAGAGAATGAGAAATAAATATATATGTTTTCAACCTTGAAAAAACAAGGGTAGCATAAGAGTTGTACACAGAACTGCCTGTCCACATCTATAAAATATATAAATATACTGCAAGTAGACTTAGAGAATTAGCTGCTTTAGCCCATTGTTCTGAAAGGTTAATGCGATCACCAAACTATTCCAGGAACACACACAAAAAAAAGAGAACTACGTTTTTTTCTGTTTAAATTTCTCAACTATTTTCTGTGTACATGTGCATCCACTCTTTTTGATGATTTAACTGTTTAACTTGACCACATTCTTTTCTTTTTTTTTTAACAGCCAAAAACAATAACATTAGTTACTACTGATAAAAATCTAGTACTTCTTTCCTCTTTTTTTTTTTTTTTTGAAAAACACATCTAAAAAGGCAGTTGTACATGTACATGAGTGAAATTTGCTACTTTCTATAGATGAATTCAGGTTTGTGACATTAACACAAAAGTTATTATCATAAAAAAAAATGCCTGAAACTGTATAAAAACAGTAACTGAACGTCAGTAGGAGAGGAATCACTGAATGGGTTATGGTTACACTTACACAAAAGAACTGTGAATCCAGTATGCATGTTGTTACACTGCATGTGAAAGGTAGTATCTTCTAGTTTCTGTGTTTAACATGTGACTGAAACGGAGTCTAAACTAAACAGTGCAGATGTAACCCTAACCCTTAAAGGGGTCGCTGGTGGCCTGGTGGATGTTCAGAGGTTAAACCTTTGGCTTGAGCTGATCTCAGCTACAGGTTATAGAGCTTTTTATCCAAAAACAAACCCACATATGATCAGACCTGTTTGGAGAAAGTCTTGATGTACAATCTAGTGACAAATGCAGCATCTGCATGTAGAGATGTAGACAATGACAACAGGATGTGTTAAAGTGGAACATATGTATAAAATAAAAAAAATTTAAAAAAAAAAAAAAAAAGGACCTGTTTTAGGTCTTGGGTCAAACTTGGTGGAAAAATACCCTTTGGTAAATGAAACTGTTTCTGCACAAAACAAAAAGCTTAAATTAGTGTATGTTAAACCACCAGAAAGCAGGAAATTAAGTCTTTAACACCCGCATCCCCACTAAATGTGCCCTCATGTATGAATATATCTGTGCCCGTGGTTGAAAGTGTGAGTAAATTTAAAATTATTGAATATATTTGATTTGAGGTCTAATATAAGCATACAGTAGAAATCTGCATAGTCTGCCCCCCCAGAAATGTAGCCGTATTTAGCTGTTAGCATTGATTATGGGCCCCATTCCCACTCCTGCCCCCACAGGCTTGTACTGTAGGCACTAGGCATGATGGGTAATGACTACATCCACCTCTGGAACAGGGTCAAACTGGACTCTTTTTCCATTGAAACACAGTCCAATCTTTATGCTCTCTACAAACCGATGGTTATTTAAGAAAAGAAAAGCTGCTCACTCCATCAGTTAAAGAACTGAAACATATTAATCACTACAGTAATTATCCAATGGAAGGATCTGAACCGTCTGCCCAGTTAATGTAATGTGATTACACTGTTTCATGTATGTATCCTCTACTTAAACTCAGCTTTAACTCAGTGTATGTTACCTGATAACAGTGTGTCTTTGCTGGGTCATCTTCTTCTTTTCTGGTTCAAAAGGGGTTCCCCAGGGACATATTCTGGGTCCACTGTTCATCTCTATATACACTGTTGCTCATAAAGCTGGAATAAAATATTTTTCCCCTCTTCTCATGGCATAATTGTGACAATATGATTTATTCTTGATGGATAAAGTGTAACTGGGACTCAGTATGTAATCATTACACCAGGTCAAAGGTGATTAAACACGTATATAAATAGGAATAAAAAGAGGAGTGTGTCTAAAAACAAAATGATTCCAACTTTATGGGCAATAGTGTATATGTTAAATGCATCCATCCTTGTGACAGCCTGTTTCATGTATGTATCCAATACTTGAAGCCTGATTTACCTCAGTGTATGTTAGCTGTAGCACTTAATGTATTTATTCATTCATTAAATGCAGTTAGAGAAATGAAAACTAGCATGTATTTATAAGGATAATTTGTAGTAATATTTGTACTTCCAGGTAAAATTACTTGCTCTTTCACTGATAGAATCATAATTAGATAAAGCAGAATATTAATTTTCCAGAACTCTTGTGAAGTCAATTGTCGTTGTGCATTTGAATTATTACTGTGCTAATCTGTGTTGGACCTGGTTTTAAAAGGTCTGGCAAAATCCCCTCTGAATGCCAAGATGCATTTTTGTTTTTTTTGTTTTTTTTTTTTGCTGTTATGCCTTCACACAGGCTGAACCAGCGCACAACCTCAACAGAGTTAAATTTGGCGTGTTTGGTCCTAAATGGCCCTTAGCCCCCGCAGAACAAAGTTCACATCCCAAGCTGGTCCTAGCCAGACTGGTTGACACTGAACTGCCCTTTCTCATTCTACCGGGGATTTTCAGAAATGTTTACTTGGAAAGTTCATGACCCTGCAGATCGACCGCAGTGTCATTATTTGTAATGAAACTTACAGGAAATTAGCGGCAAATACATCTCCTGAAGACTTTCTAGTGTCGGGAGATGAAAAAGCCTCCTTCAGATGTGGACTGAGAATACGATAAGGTCAGAGTCGGGTCAAGAGTGAGATTAATCACCTCAGAAAACATCATCAGTGACGAAGAGGATTTGGCTCCATCTTAACAAATTGAAAGCTATAAATATATGAGTGAGCACCTCCACGGAAAGACGGCGCTATCTCAGAGAAGATAAGTGGTAGCAGAAGAAATTGGCAGACGAAAGATTGACATTCCTGGTTCTCCCTAGCCAGTTTGTAAAACATTTACCCTTGTGCTTATCTGACATAGCAAATATCATCCATGTTCTTTCAGTGTCAGCCAAGATCTCTCAAGCTGACAGGATATGATGTGGACTTCAGGGACTCTCAGCCATCATGAATATTACATTACATCCACTTGTCTTTAGAAGCTTTATAAAAGGCATTATGAAAGTTATAATTATTCCAAACAAATACAGAGAAATTGCATATTCTCGCAGCAGATTTTACCATGCATTAGTCATCTTTGTGACTAATTACCCAGTGAGAAGCTCCTGGAAAGCAGCGGGGGTCAACAGGGTATAAGGCCTAAATAGAAAAGAGAGACTTCAGCTTCAACGCCATGTGTTATATTTACACAAAACTTCACAAGAACAGCCTTAACATGAGGTGGGAAGGTGGGTGCTGCTGGAGGTGTGTGAAAGGAGGGAGGGGGTGGGGGGTTGGATGGTTGGAGGGTGGGTGCAGTCAGTCCTAAGCAATTGTATTTTTAACCCTGTAAATCATCTATCTATCTATCTATCTATCTATCTATCTATCTATCTATCTATCTATCTATCTATCTATCTATCTATC
>JAPQRP010000008.1:13613280-13633001 GCA_037367295.1 Apogon hyalosoma | reverse complement strand
TTGTGCTGACAAAAACAGTGCTTTTATTCATTCCATGTTTTCTTTTCTGTCTGTTTTAGTCACATGATACACACAGGTGTTAGTACTTGATTGCATAACCATTGTTTTTGATGACTTTTGATGGTCTAATCATTTTGTCCACGAGTGCATATTAAAAATGTAATCTAATGTCATTTATTAAATAATTCACATAGAGCATATAGAGTTTTTACAATCAAACAAGTTTTAAAATATAACACCACAATGCCTGCTGTTACTAAAGTAGTGAACAATATTACTGAAGCAGTGGACTGTAAAAATAGTGTGCCGTTCTATTTATAGATTTTATTGATTTTTATTGGTTTATCTGATCGTGCTTTTACTGTTCATCAATGTCATCCCCTTCTTTTCTCTCTGTTTTAAACTGGGTGCCCCAGGGTTCTACTCTGGGTCCACTGCTGATCTCCACATATGTCTGTAATCCTTGTTAAAACGTATCAATACCGCTTTGCATTTCTGTCGACTCTCAAATTATCGGTCTGCTTTTGACATTGTCTCATTTTGCTTCTTTTAAGCTGTTGTTAAAAGCAGAGAAATCTAGTCTAAGCGATCTGTAAACTGTAAAGTACATTGCTCTGTTGTTTGGCCTGGTTTTTACTATGTCACAGGGATGGAAATCTATTTACACATTGACATCGCTCCTCCTAACATGGACTTTGTCTCATATATCTTTCTTGTTTGTTGGATTTTCTTTCATGTTTAGTTTTATATGATTTTTCATGCAATACTGGTCTTCCTGAATACAAGTAATGAGACTTTACTAAATTTGGGTCACTAATAAAGACAAAACTATGCCAAAAGTGCTGATTTGGATTCACTTCTCAAATTCCCTCGTGTCAGTTTTTTTTTTTTCCCATTTGAAGGCTGGTATTTATTCACGTTGCTGGCGCTTGGATAGTAACTGTTGAGCTATATTATGGCATTTTGTGTAGCAACATGTGAGGTTAATATTATCTATTGAGATGTCAGTATAACCTGCTCATGGCCTAACCCCTATCTAAGGACTACAGATGAAAAGGAACTTTTAGGTAAATCTGGTAGAATAAATGTATATTTGTACACTGTCCCTCTTAGATAAATTAGATATATGCATTGGTTTATGTTCATTAGCTTTATTTCATTGTTTATTTAAGTACATATGCCAATTACAATTTCTAATTTATCTTATCAAAGTATGAAATATTCAGCACATTTTAAGTCAAACAGATAATTTACAAAAAATAGAGTAATGTTGCAGTGTCTAGACAAAAAGAGGGACTTTCTGGTTAAACAGAGGTCAAATATAATGAAATCTAATGTCACCTTAACATAACTCTTTGGATCTCAGGGTTACAACTTGTTGATGTTGTGGTTATAGTTAAAGTTTAAGGCAGGTCTCCAGGAAATGAAAGAAAGAAGTGTAAAGTCCCTTCAACGCATGACAACCTAATGTGTGTGTGTGTTTATGTAACAGCTCAGGTCAAAGTTCAAACACTCGCATGAGGAGAAGGCGATTGAACATCTGCGTGCATTATCTATCACGCCAATCACCATGACAACTAGTAACAAGTGTTAGCCCTGTATGGCCTCCATGTGAATAAACAAAGCACCTAACGGGAAAAAAATCTCAACGAAAATGGAATCTACAGGCTATCAGCTGAAGTCGTCTGGGTATTACAGAGAAAACCGAGTTCCCATGCAGATAAAGCCTATGCCGAGAAAGTTAAACGCAGTCATTAAGCTGTTTCAGGAAATAGTTTTTAGAGGCATCATAACTATGAAATGCCTGTTGTGAGACTTCAGAGTCCTTGGCCTCTGGTGAGTCATCGGTGGCCTGGTGTGCTGCATTCACATCCTTTTGGCCTCATACCGAGGTCAGGAAATCAAAGAGAAAAACCACAGACAAACAGCCGATTGTCAAGTTTTACACCTTGACCTCAGCTTAAACTTGTGACTCCCTGCTTGATGTTTGCCACCGCTTCAGCAATCGGAGGAAATCGAGAGGTTACCAGCGGTTCAGTCTTGATAAGAATCTTGAAATGGAGAAGTTCGCAGAGGGGAAAGGTTACTGGGAGTTTAAAGAGAGTGCAGTCAGTCACGGGGAGGATTAAATAAAAGGGAAGTCAGGGCCGAGGAACTGCGCTGCGATTTCAAAAGTACACTGCAGACAAAAAGCCGTCTGTTCGCTGGACCTCATATTCAGACGCAGTGCGAGGGAAGTTTAGCTTGAACTTGTCTTCACCTTTGGGGAATCTCACGCTGAAGGCTGTTTTTTTTGACTCAACTAAAATTAAAAAAAAAAAAAAAAAAAAATCATCACAATTCAGGACAATTTCACAGCTTGAACAGGAGAAGTAAGGTTTGGTACTGAATACACAATGCAATCTATTTCGGGCTCTAAATAAAACATATATGTTCCATTTTGTGAGACACATCCTTGGGTATTTCGTGTACATCTGGTGACCTCCGTGCGTCCTCCCTCCTCTTGGTGTCTTTCCTGCCTTTGTTAAGACTCAGCACTGTAGTGAACAACCGCCAGCTCAGAAGCAGAAGTTTGGGGAGGAAATACAGGACATCCTCTCACTCCACTTTAATAAAGACCAGAGGCTTTGATTACCCAGAGTGCTGCAGGGCTCTGATGTCTTTTGTAATAATAATAATGGTGATCTTTATTACCACGAGTTGTTCTGGCCTATGTTAGCATGGTCGATAAGCATCATGAAAAAAAACTTAATACATCCTTAAATCCTTGCATTAGAGAAACAGGCTGCATCGCAAACTAGAAAAAGAGGAAGACATTAATACTAGGTCATGCATTTTAGTACTTTATTTTGGAGATATCAGTGCAAATGAACACCAAAAACGAAAACATAAAAAAATGAAATAATGTTTCAGGTCTTCACATGAAAAAATGAAACATCTTTTTTTTTTATATTTGCTGCTACAAATGTATTTCTCAGATGCACAATGCAGATCTATGATTGTACGTCAATCCCCCACTATAGCCCCGAGCTCTTTCACAGAGCTTTTTGTTAACCAGTAACAGAAAAGAAAAAGAAAAGAAAAAAAAAAATCACAAAAATATTCAATGCACGTTTATTTTTCACACATTTTTATCATCTTGCTCAACAGTCTGTGGTTATTTAGAGACTGTTCATATTCTAAACGAACCTCTCTCTGTGATAAAAAAAAGACCTATTTTAAGACTTGACATTTTCCCCAATCACCAGTAGGGATACACAGGTAGTTCCCATGCGTCTGCATGCAACAGGCAGCAGTGAGGAGAGTCAGACATTATTACACAACACAGCGCAGGATAGATTATCATTTACCACATAGAGACACATGCAAAAAACAAACCAACCAAAAAGATGGGCATAGCATCCTCTGCCTTTTTATGTACAGTTGTACGCATATAATTCATATTTACATATCAGGGCATTAAAAACTAGGGTAATATCTTTTCTTAAACATTACAAAATAGTCATCTTTCATACTGAAAGTACTATTTACACAAATATATTTAACCATTGTGAAAATGTATTAATAATCGAAGAGACATACTTCATAGGTATATGTATTAAAAAGATCACAAGACTAAATGGATAAAGCATGTGTGAAATTAATTGATACTGAAAAGAATACAGTACAATCAAAATTAGAAGCTAGATACCAGATATCCCTCAAGACACCAAGATACCTCGGTGATTTTTTTGGGGGGCAGGTACACATATCCAGCTGCTTTGAGAAACAATAATGTACCTGTGGTCTTCTCTTTATTATCATGCAATTCTTTTGACATTTTCTGAGTTAAGAGAATGCCACAAAAATAAGATGTACATAAACCACAACAGTTAAGAAATAATAATAAAAAAGGAAAAAAATAAATCACAAACTGTCAAATTCTCAACAGATAACAATACTGAAAATTTTAATTACATGCTATTAAATTATTCTGAAAAAGCACTGAGGACTTGGCTTCGATAGTGCAAACTCTGGGTGCATCTTCACAAAAACTGGAGAAAGAAAACATTAAAAATCAAGCCACGTGTTCACACGCATAGTTGTTGTGTGCATGAAGTGCATAACAGTGGTGCTGGTTTAACTAGGACTGTAAGATAACTCCGTCAGATGCTGCAGCCTTTTAACTGTTGCTCTAGAAACCTGTTTACACACAGTTGCTCAACTGTAAGCACCACATACGCTCTGTTGACCCATCTGCTCAAAACTGCACAATCTGCAAACACATTACCCTGAATTTGCACTGTCGAAAATTGCCCTTAAAAGCTCAATTCAAATAAAAGCAAATTACAATGAGTTGTGACCATTCAGACCTCTGTTGGTAATTAAACCACTCTATGAATCTTGAGGAGGTAAAACGTTCATAGCTGTAGGACCCTCACTGAAGCTACTGCAGTGAAAAAACTGTTCTCAGAGTCCTCCTTTGAATCAGTCTGTCTTGTACATTGTTGAAATAGACTGCTGTGACTGCCCTAGAATCACTTTATTTGGAATCTTATCTAAAATTGATGGGGTTCCGTCCATCTGAAAATGTTTTAATGGAGGAAAATAAATAAATGTCCGCTGAACTGAGCGCTAACATTTTTGGAGTCGTTAATAATACATGTTGCTTGAAATGTTCTTTTTAAATGTTTAATGTCAAGCAACAAAGAAGACATGGAACAGTGATATGTGTATAATTCTGAAACAAAGGATACGTGTGAAATGACCGATTCCAAAGGAGGACTCTGATATTGACAAAAAGCAATATGTCATACACGATTATCAATGACAATTAAAAACTTTCATTTTGACTGTTGTGTTTGAGTTGAATCAGACATTTTGCTGAGACTGGTCTATTTTGCACCATTCCATGACCACGTAATGTAAAATTGAAAAAGCAATGCCGTTATGCATTTAGATTTGAACTTGCTCTGCTGAACAAAAACATTTTTTGCAATTGCTATTTGTCTCGTCAAACCAATTTGGCAAGTTGTTAAAAAAAGACAAAAAGAGTCAATGAATTCATTTTCCATTTTCTTGTAGTTGATACAACCTCTATTCAGATGATTGGCTCAGCCCTTGGCTCTTATGGCTGTGCTTGTCATTGTGGGTCGGTGATTGGGGGGTGGAGCTCAGACTGTGTTCATATGCATGCATGTCACTGATTGGCTCTTCTTTAACTCTGACCACAGACTGGCCTCCCTCCGCCTGCTCCCTCATCTCCTTCCTCAGCTGAAGGCTGCCCTTCTGCAGCATGTAATAAAGGATGGGGTTGGAGCGGGAGAGTCTGGGGGAGTCTGGGTTAGAGTCACAGCCCTCCTCCTCCTCCTCCTTCTCATGACCACTCCACCTCCTGGGGCTCTCGGGCTCCTGTTTGACTAGAGTCGGGGGGTCCCGTTTTTGAGAGACGGGCCATGGAGCTGGTTGGCGGCCCCACGGGCTGCGATTGGGACCGTCACTCGTCGGGGGGGTAGGCAGTGGTCTGAGATTACCCTGTAGCCCTGAGCTGAGGGGGCCATGAGGGTGCCAGCCGGGCAGGTTGAGGAAGCTGTGATTGTGAGTGGGCTGACTGAGGATGCTGCCGTTGGCCTTGCCGTTGGCCTGCAGGATGGAAGGACTGGGCGCCCCACGAGGCTGCTGGGAAAGCTCCTTTAAGCAGTTGTCTGATAGCAACAGCTGTTTGAGCACGTTGAACCCCCGACTCTCTCTGGTTAGGGTTTCACTGGGAGGACTTCGCGGTGGAGCCTCCTCTTCCTTTGGACTCCTCTGCTGGTCTGACTCCTCCTGAAACACAGGAGAAGCAAAGCTGACAGTGTCGCCACTGTCCACAGCTCTCGGAGAGCTGCTATTGTTCAAAGTGTCAGTCCGCTCTGAGCAAAGACGTCTTTTCTTTGGGCTGGGGCTTGGAAACTCCCTCTGCTCCTCTTTAATTGGTTTAGGCTGCGACTCAACCTGCACAGCAGTACTAGTGTAATAAGTAGCAGTCTGTTGTTTTAGCAGCTGACTCAAGAGGCCGTATTTCGCTATGACCTCTGCAGGGCGTGGTTCTGTTTTTAAGTCCTGCTGAGATTCTAACAGAGGGCTACTCTTTCCATAGCTACTTGGTCTCTTTCTGCTATTGAAGTCGTCAGATGTGCCTGATGACTGCCCCATGTCATCCATGAGCTCCGTTTTGACCTTTACATCTAAAGAGGGTCCATTGGAGCTGTCACACATGATGGAAGAACTGGGGCTCTTCTCATAGTTAACCCCTGCCACCTCCACACTTCTCCTCCCACTCCCACTGGGTCTGTCTTTGCGGCTGCCTGTGGCAGAAGCTGAGCCTGTTCCTAAAAGAAGCTGTAGCACAGTACGACGCTCCAGAAGGTTCTCAATCTGTGAGGAAGGAGGCGTGGCTTCCTTTCTACTATAAGGTGTACCACTGCCTGAGGGTCCGTCAGAGAGTGGAGTGGTGGTGGTCCTGTGGATTGGAGCATTAAGCCTCTCCAACAGGGCAAGAGGCCGGTTGGCATCCAGCTCTGGTCCCAGCCCTTTACTAGAAGGGATGGGTGGTGGGGGGGAAGTTGTTCCACACTGAGCCAGATTCTGTAAGAGTTTACTGGCACTGAAGGCAGGCTCTGAGGCCTTCTCAGCAGGGAAGGTTTTAGATTTACACAAATCCAATGGGCTGGACTGAACATGGGGTGAGGGATAGGAATATGGGGACTGTGCACCACTAGGGTCATGACTAAGAGGGTAAGGAGGCTGGGCTGGGGCTACCGGCCTATCTGTGGGACTTTTTGTCCTGCTCTCCTCCCAGGGCACCAGTGCCTTCGGTTGGCTCCGAGACATGGTGGCCATAGTTATGTCAAGTGGTAAATCCTGGTTACCTACACTTTTATTTACCATCTCATTATTTCTGCGCTCAAGAAGGAGCTGCATAAGTGTGACCTTAGGGTGTGATTTTAGGTCAGGACTCATTTCAGACTTGGAGACCTTTGACCCTGATGGTTCTGGTTTCCACTTGTTTATTAGGGATTCTGTTAGTTTGTCCAGGGAGGAGGTAGAGAAAGAGGAGGAAGAAGATAAAGTATTAACAGTAGAGACAGAGGAAAGAACAACAGGGGATGGTGAAAAGGTTGAGGTGGAGGACTGAACAGAAGATCGAGGGGAGAAAGCAGTGGGAGCAGAGGAAAACACTGTAGTGGAGGAGGAGGAGGCGGCGGTGAAGGAGGTAGAGGGGGTGCTAGTTTTGGGGGCTGCATCTGTATTGGCTCTGTTTCTCATGGAAAGGTCGATGGGGGAGCAGCTGGAGTAGGAGCTCTCTGCGTCACTGCTGTCCTTGGCCAGGCTTCTCTCCTGGGTCGAACACTCACTGTCTGATGTGACCGAGGAGGAGCCGCTCAGTGGCAAAATGCCACAGCTGTCCTCCAGGTGACCATTCTTAGTCAGTTGCTTCTGGTTGTTGTGATTGTTGAGTAGAAGTAGCAGTAAGCTGCTGCATGTCTGAGGTGGACGGGTTGGACGGGAGTCAAAGCCTCGCTTCTCCCTAGGTGGCTGGCTGTGGGCGTGGCTTAGAGTATGTGTGGGAGTAGGTGGGGAGCTTTGGCTGTGGCCACGCAGCAAGGAGGGACTCTGTGGACTAGGCATGCCCATTCGAGGGAGTGTTGTCGTTACTGTGGTTGTTGTCATTCCGTTTTGGGTTAAGGAGCTTAGTGTGTCTGGGGCTCCGGGCAGAGTCCCTCCCACACTAGGTGGCCTTTTCTCCTGCTGGTTTGCCATGGCTGCTAGTCGTTCACTGGCAGATCGGCCAGAGAGCTGGGCTTTAAGAGCGTGCTCTCTGGAGTACTGCTGGAGATGGGCTTCACTGGACAGCAACAGGGCCAACTGACTGCAGGCCACACTGGGCTTTGGTGAAGGTGCTGGACTCGAGCGAATTTTCACCATGTTTGCAACGGCCTTCAGACGCTCTGCACAGGACACGGAATCCGCTGATGAGGGGGCGGAGGGCGGTGTGGCGCTGTGTGCAGAACGAGGTGATTCTGGGGGTCTGTCCTGACTGTGTCCCCTGCGACTGTAAGGCGTGTTGCTGTGATTCTGAAGTTTGTTTTTCCTCATGAGGCCCTTTAGGCGGCTTGAGGCTGTCCCGTACACAGGAAGTGGCTCTTTGTCTGCAGGTGGCACCTTAGAGGGAGAAGACGCCTCACTTAGGGGTTTATTAGAGTTCTGGGACATTGCCACATTCTGAAGTCGTGAGCTGAATGACTGAAGCAGGGAGGCCAGCAGGGTGCTCTCACCACCATGAGGAGAACCCTCCAGTGCTCCATTTTGCAGGCCTCCCCCTTGGCCATTCAACTCAATTGAAGGTGAGCTCATCTGCTGGTTCCCTGGGTCATTCCAGGCCCCAGAGCGCAGTAGGCGGGCCTTCTTCAAGTGCTGCGAAGCACCTAGTGAGGGCCCATTTGTCCCAGCCTTTGGTGCTGTGGGGCCATGGTTAGGCAGTTGGAACGGCCTGCCTGACTTATCGCCCTGCTCCTGGTTGCTGTGGGCAGCTTCAGACCTCCCGCTTGCCGTGGCCCCAGGCCCGGCCACCACTGGATGCATCAGTAAACCTTCCAGATAAGTTAGAACAGCTGAATCCTTGTGTGTCTCAGGGCCAGGCTCCTCCCCATGAGTCATGTTCAATACTAGGATCCCCTCGTATGGTTCAGCACTGCTACTGGGAAACAACGTCCACTAGGTCATCTGGTTGACAGTGGCATGTACTTCCTAAATACCAAAAAGAGGGCAGGTAATGGCACAGAGAGAGTCTGCGGGGGTGGAAAGGATGCGCTGCTTGGAAGTGATCCTTCTGTGTAGTGTGCACAGTCAGCACTGTGGTAAAACAGCAAACATGGTTGGAGGCAATCTGGGACAGGTGGGCCTCCCAGGCATTGTGTTGTGCCTTTAAACACAGTGGGATCCCAGAAGGCCCAGCTCCAGGCTTATGTGAGTAGCAGGAGAGGAGTAAGCGGGATTTCACCACAAAGATGTTGACACATTCCGTGGCTGTGGATGTTTGGGATGTCTGTCCTAAGGCCTGGCTGTGGTTCTGCCAGTGGCGCCTTTCAGCTTTGCAGATCTTACATCAGGGACCTATGGGAATGAGTGAGAGACAGAGGAGGGAGGAAAAGAGAGAGGGGGAGGTAGGGATGGAGGAAAAAGAGGAGAAAAGAGAAACTGTGTGAGAAGCAGGGATTTGCACAGCACTATATCACATTCATTTCACCACCTTGTCTGCCATCTCTGTTACTTAGCAACATTTCAGATTGACTGCACACGGCTCCTTCTCCTCTATGCAGTCTCTCCTCACCACCACCGAACAGACGACAAATGTAGATTAGGACTGATTGGATCCAAATTGAAAATTCAAGCCCACTACCTTGAAAACATTCAGGTCTTGAGCTATAAGCCCCTCACAGCGATGTCTTTCAAAAGTGAAGGGCCTTATGAGAGCTGTGAATAATTTCTTATGCAGCTTGTCATTTCAGTGGATTAGACCCCCCCTCCCTTTCTCCATATGCACCCCCACCTCCTGCTCCTTATGCACTTGAGAAGCATCTCGCACGATGCAACCTTCGCAAACACAAAGAAGGAGCCACCCACCCATTCACCCACATGCATCCAAGCTGGCATTAAAACATGCATTCCTTAACACGTTCAGTAAATGCATCAAGTCAAACAGACATACACAGGATAACTGAACACTGTACTGATGCTTCTACTACCCACATTACATTGTTTAACATGTTGGCAGCTGTTAATCTCTGTGCAAACGTAGCTGGATTATTTCTGCAAAAGACAAGAGGGAAAGCTGGATTGACTTGTGTGTTTTGTTGACAGTGACAGCACAAGGACACAATCACGTCTCATCACATGTCACGTTATTTCTATTATTAAATATATTTAGGCTTACACTTTTGTATTTGTTTCAGTTTCACTTTCATTTTCATTTTGAGTAACTGACTGAATTCAACACTACTTAACATGTAGTTTTAGTTCTTCAGGTCTTGAAATAAAACCCTTGGTTTACAGAAGCTGAAAAAAAAATAGGATGAAAGTGTGCATAGCATTAAATATGATTTGTGGGTTATTATGCAAAGCCATTTTGTTCATGTGCACCATGAATCATTAACATTTTGGGAAAACAAAATGAAGCCTCCTTTTTAAGTATTTATGTTATTATTTTACTGTAACGTACACAAAGCTGTCACTTTTAATTTTTAATTTTTTCCCTACAGAAGTAAAGAAAAAAATCAAATCACATTTCTTTTTTCCACTTTATACTTATGTAAACAAAGGGAAGGAAAAGCAGAAATGCCAAGAGCATTTTTCAGCTCATCATGAAAGTTTTTTTGATTGATCTGCTTAACTATATTCATTTATTTCCAGAGATGCTTATTTTCCTGAAAAGACTTGAATAGAGGGAGTGAAAGTCATATTTTCATGCAAACAAAGCTGATTCCATTTAATTTTAGGTTGTATTTTAACACAATATTTTCCCTGCTACTTTAAATTTCAGTCTTGGCTCTTATAAACTGGAACACCCCCGGTCTGTATACATGTGCACATATATGAGGTATTTATGTGGCGTTTGTGGTTGGTGTGTTAAGGGGGGGTTACTTCAGGATCAGGTGCACCTGTCACACCACACCACTGTCAGGAGGGCAGAGTCACTGACACTGGGGTGAGCGTTGTGCCAGTTGCCATGACAGTGTCAGTGGCGCTGCCCTGGGAGACCTCTGCTCTGAACCCTGTCAGCGTGGTTTCTGTGGATACAGGACACCTCCGACAGTCCTGGCCGCCTCCCATAAAGGTTAATTAATACAGAGTTTCCACCTCGCTTCAGCTGCTGTCCGTGTCCTTTCCTGATGCTGTCCTCACCTTTGTGTCCAGTGAGTGGACGAACATAGCAGGTCACACAACAGGACAGCAGTCCTTGATTATGACGAAAGGCCATGGCAACCCACGCAGTTTCTAGTCTAAATACATCACAGAGAGAAGCAGCACAGGCCAAAAACAAGGCAGTGGGCTTCTAATCAGAGTGGAATCCATCTTTGTGGCCTCAGTCCACAGGTTGGCCTGACAGTAAGGGCAGTGAGGTGGCACTATTAATGCCACCTTGAAAATGAGCAAGGATTAGTAGCTGGATTTAAGTTGATCAGTGCACAATTAAGTCTGTGAAGCAGTGAGAAAACAACCTGGTTTGTTACATTAAGACCTCTTAAAAGCCAAGTGCCACAGGTTGATGAGATTCCTCAGAATGTGTGATGCTGCACAGAGTTGAATAACTTTACTGCGATCGGTAAATCAGCATCAATTACCGTTCAAGGCCATCTTTAAGCTGTTGACCCAAATCTGACAACAACAAAAGCCAACCTGGTCACACTGGGCCATCTGACGTCTGCTGTCATGCTAATCTTAGATGCTCAGGATTAGGGCTATTTTCCCGCCAGTGAGCTTAGCGCAATTATAATAGATCGCCCTGTAACAGCACGTTTGATCAGCACGGTAAACATGTACATATGTTTACCTTCAACACAGCTTGGAACTGTAACTAATACAGCCTGATACAGCCCTCCAGATACTGATAGAAAAATATAAGTGGAAAAGAAACACTGACACGGTTTCAACATGGAAAATGCTGTTAATCTCTTTACTGCTGGCAGTGAACCTTTGGAATTACAGTTGACCTTGTCTATGTTTTTGCCCAAAGAAACTTCAATACAGAGCAGACAAGGCAGCGCAGGGACACTATGGCACCACACTGAATTAGTTTATATACAACAACAGCTTCTGCATCCACTATCTCACATAAAGTATGCTCTTTGAAACAAAGTGAGGACCTGTAGACTCTTGAGAGACATGTAATGACAGAGGCGCAAGGGCAAGAAAAAATGTGTTCTCTTCACCGACAGAGCTCTGTTAACAAATAAATGACCTTAATATAGGGAAAGCTGTCCTCTATAGAGAGCCCCTAAAGCACACAGCCCTCCTCCTTTCCCCTCTCAGAATGTGTGATGTGTGCATTACTATTACATTATCTCCCCTGGTGTATACATTGAAAATGACCTTACACATCTGTTAACATGTCATCGCATTGGTGGTGGCACCCAAAAAGCCTGACCTCCACCCCCATCCCCCACCGTGGGACACCACAGCACCAATGAGCTGCTCTACAGTTTCTGTGGTGATTATCCATTATCCTTGACAATGTCAGCCAATGACAGAGCAGGCACAATTCTAAAGTGATTTTTACCTCTACACTCGGCCATGCACATATGAGAGGGAGGGCAAGTGATGGGGAGGGGTGAAAGCTTCATCATCCCCTGGCTGGTCGGAGGTTCATTTATTTCTGTCTGTCTTGCTCTTCTTGTGCTTAAAGACATCAGGAACAGGAAAGGTCACTACACTTTCAGCCACTTCCTAAGATATGAAGCATTACCAAAGAGTGACACAAAATGTGCCGATGCAGATGTCACGGATTAGATTTGGAAATGTGACTTTCACCGGCGGCGCTGACCTCTAGATTACACCTCCGACCGCCTGCTGACACGCAGCCATGAACATACTCACCAGTGACACAGCCCTCTATTTTATCTTTTAAAAACTCTGGAGTTCTTAAATGACCTTCATTGTCAGTAATGGTAATCCATTTAAGCCATTTAAAATGTATGAGACCAAACAAAAGAATTAAAAAGGGGAAGAGCCAAAGAAGCGGCAGTTAAAGTCAAGGTCACTCATGCCGCCAAGGCTTTTCCACTTGATGCAACAGCTGGTGTCCATGCAAAGCTCTGGGCGTTAATAAAAAGTGACAATGCTGCCCAAGTGGTGTGTATTACTAATGTCTGACACCAGCCTGGCAGATGTGTTCTCCCTGCATTTAAGGGGAGTCAAGGTTAAAGGAATTTAAAAGGAGAGGCGATGCCTAAACACTATTATATCATGTAATCTGCAGCCCAGCCCTGCTGCACATACTCAACGGGGTAGCTCACTTACACATGCGGCGTGACCGCTATTTGTAAATTCAATATGGCCTGACATGATTAAATAAGACAAAACATAAGCTACCTGACCAAATGCAGTTGTTCCAAGTCTTCCACAAGTGAACAAGTGCACCAGAGGAAAGTTGAATTAAAGCTCTTGTTCACCTTGAAGGAGGTAAACAAGAGAATAACATGCTACTGAACAGCAGGAGAGCCTGAGCAAGAAAATGTTTTTGCAGATAAGTCAATCAGGACAAAATAACAGTGAAATGCAATACACAGGCACATGCACACCCACACAATGAGAACTAGGGCACTCTGACCCACTTCTTAGGATGCATTGACCAAACAAGTCATGCATAGCACACACGCCCCCATGTGCGCACACAGAAAGCTGTGGATGTACCCCACATAAAGGAAATGTGATACACAAATGCTGAAAAGTCGAGCCTCTTGTGTTAAGCAGCACATGCAAACCATTTGGGAAAACCGTGCTAAACTGTACGACTCAGCACACTTGAATGCGAGCAGCTCAGACCGGAGAAAGATGGAACTGGAGCTCCTCAGTTCTTGGCCTGCATCTCGCTTTAACTTCATCTGTGCTCGTCGGTACAAGGAGTTCTCAGGGTTGAGAGGAGCACGGAGGAATTCATGCACACTGATGAGTCATCTAAGCGGTTCAGAGCCCAGCTGACTGGTGGAGGATCCAGCCAAAAACAGCCTGTGCATTGATGGTATTACTGCTCTGTATCACGGTCTTTCCCCTCACCTTATGTGCCCGGTGCGCATGGATGTGCCTGCGAAAATGTTTGTGTCCATAGTAAATATTTGTGTGCCATTTCAAAGACCCACCCAAGGGCCATTTCCTGAGTGGCTGAGAATTAGTGCATCAATTAAACACACACACATTCCTTCTTAATGAGCCGTGGCTGCCATCAATCTATACCTGATTCATTTCTATGAGGCTCCGAGGTAATCTTCTGCTTACATCGTCTGTCCAAAACGGTGCTCATTTCCCTCCTGAAACAACACGCATTTTCCATTTGTAAACATGGGTGCTGGAAATAGGAACAGCTGATTGCCCCATGGCCAGCACGCCAAAAGGCAGAGCTTGGCTTTTGAAGCAGACTGCAGTGGTGATGTCTGAGGGAAATGGGCCACTTTGCAATTGAGATCAAATGTCCCACTGTCAGGCTGCCCTGAAAGCTGGATAAAACCAGCTAAAAAACCTTGGCCTTTAATGAATCATTTCCATAATATCCTTGGCATCAGCCCTAAGAAGGCCATTGCCGTGAGTCAGCAAGATGTTTGCCTTTATTGGGTTAAAAGAGTACAGATTTTTTTTCCACTGCGAGTAAATTGGGACAGTTTGGAGTAAGATGGTGTATGACAGAGGTCTAAATGACAGAATGAGAAAAAAGGGCATATCGCTGCTATCATTCTGCCTTTCATAATGCTCCCATTGACCTACTTTCTAGATTTTACATCATCCTAATTCTTCCTCTGAGTGAGGCTAGAGAATGACATTTTAGACTACAATAGGTTGTGAAGGGACATTCCATTAGAACGATTTTTTATTCCTCCTTTTACCTGAAAACGAAGACAGCCCTATTCAAAGTTAGATAATTAAAGGAATCTGTTACATCTATTAGATACATTTAACCCAATAAAGTATAAAACAATTATGTGTAACCTTTTCCGGGAAACTCTCTCAAGCGGTACCAATCCAGTTGGCAGGGCCGAGCTGAGCACATGCCAATAAACAGGAGACTTCAATAAGATTAGTCCTACACCTGGACCTGATGCCCAACCCAGCACTCACACCACAGTGGATGGAGCACCTTTCAGGGAATAGATAGAAAGGTTCCTGTAATGCTGCATTTCCACTATGTGGTACCAACTCGACTCGACCTTCTTGCGTTTCCATTACGAAAAAGGACCTGGAATCTGGTACCTGGTTCTAGTTTTTTGGTATCACCTCCGCCGAGATTCCAAGACTGGGGAACAGATACTAAAATGTGACGTGTAAACACAGCAGACCACTGATTGGTCAGAGAGTTGTCTCTGTGACCTGCCGTTTTACAAAAAACAGATGTGGAAGTTGACAGTAAATATAGCAGTAGGTTAATCCACATGATGACAGGCTGCAAAACTACACCATGGTCGGTCGAGGAGATTCAGTCTTTGGTGGCTGATGTAAAAATTCAGCATGAGCTTGACAAGACAACACGCAATGAGCAAGTTTATCAGCAACTCTCTGAGCAGATGACATAGAAGTAATGCGCTGCATTGCTATGACGTCCAGGTACTCTAAAGTCGGTAGTATCCTGTAATGGAAACATTCTCCAGGAATAGTACCTGGTACCCGAGTCGAGTCAAGCTGGTTCCACGTATTGGAAACGCGGCATAAGTATTATATAACTATACTTCACTTAAACTGACAATCACAGACTCTGAATGCATCTTGGAGAGTTGTGTTATGTTAAAAGTACCTGCTTCGAACCACACTTTCCCAACACTGGCTGTTAAAACACCTAACAATACGCCTGTTGTCTCATTACCCAAGGAACTTTGTGGCTCACTACACCCCATCGTTACACAACTTGGAGACCCATGGGTAAGCTCGGCCTTTTTGAAGCAAAACACTGCACAAAATTTAACCAATTATTAAGCTCGGATACTCAGGCCAATTACACAGGAGATTATCATGGAACACTCGCCATCATACCCACTGGGAGAAAATGTTTGATGCTGCAGTCAAACACTCGATTCCACAAACTTTTATTTAATTGAGGTGTCCTAGATAGGACGTACTAGAAGTTACACAATAGATTTCAATAGAAATTATCTTTTAGCGCTGATTTTTATCCCTATAACTACAGACTGCATGTTTTGTGTTCTAACTAATCACTCCAGGTAAACAACACATTTACATTTTATTAAATACTCGTTAGTGTGAGCAGCTTTAAAAAGGAACTGGTATTTGAGTGAAGATGGTTAAAACATTGCAAACTGTACAAAAATTACAGAGCAAATGCTGGATATAGAAGAAGTACATAAACTGGAAATGGTCTGTAATCATTCCTGCATTTGCATAGTTTAATATTTTAAGAGTAGAAACCAAAAAAAAAAAAAACACTTTAAAAAGGAATCCACATGCAAAAAAGCAGTAAAAACAACACTATATTAAATGTGTAGAATTATATAAGGAGTTTCCTTGCAAACCCCTGGCATCTACCAGCCATATGACAAGTGACTGGTGTGTTTTTTGCCCAGAAATGATAGAATTCATAATGCAGAAATGACTCTTATCCTCATATCACGTGTCCTTAACCTTCAATATGTTAATACCTAACATTATGGAATATATACATAAATAAGCAAATAATACAATAATGTAAGCAGTTATTTAATGCTTATGCCCTAAATGTCTCCAAAAATGTTCGAGGCCTAAAATCTCCCCAAGGAAAATCCATACAGGCACCAATGCAGGGCACACTCACAGAGCTCTACCTTCTCCTAAGTCTTAATTGTGAATAGAATGGTCTACAATAATTGCTTACCACAGCAGGGTTACTTCAGTAGTACAATAGGAAAGCCCTGTCTGAGCTGCCCTTTGTAAATGAGCCGCCCCAGGCATAAACTATGATTACAGAGGTTTACAAAATTTGACCAGTGAGCAATATGTCAGGTTAATCCGACTATTCTACATTACAAACCCATTTTACGATCGAGCATAAAATTTTATAAATAAAAAAACAAAAAAACAAACAAAAAACACATCCATTCAGAAATGCAGTGCAGGTGGTGTTAAGTGTTTATGAGATAATCATGTCAGGTATGTACTATTAGCTTCATCAGTGAATTAGAAGTACCATCTAATTACGTAGAAATAAAAACTCAGACTAGACTGAACAGGTGGATTTGACAAAACTATGTCTGTTAAACTGTTGAAAGTCATCATGTGGGTTCATTTTATTGAAGCCAAAGCGTTGACAAGAAGTGAATATAAAAGTCCATGCAGAGAAATGAAAAGTCAGTGTTACGACCTGAAAAAAATCTATATTTGTAACTGTATAGAGAGTTTATAAATTACTGGGATTTTATAGTAAAAAGACAATTAGCTGATATGTTCCACTGATGTTGCTCTCATATATTTGCAGAGAATTGTAATTAATTCTTAAATTTCTAGTAGTAGCCCAAAAAAGAAACGGTTTGTATCAATTAAAGAGGCAGATTAGGACCATTAAAGTTTGGTTCTTTTAGTTAGTGCAGAATAAATGGAGTTTGGTTTGTGTGTTTCCTGAAAGTCTTTACTTACAGAGGCGGAAAAAAGATGAGTGAATGAATGCATAACAAAACCTCACATTATCCAAACTCACTTTATTTTAACACACAAAGCAGATTTTACCTGTCATTCCATTTTGTTTTAATTGTTGTTGCAGTGTTTCATTGTATTTCTCCTGATGTAAAGTAGACCAAACACAGGGAATTTGACATAACTGACTAAAATGTTTGTAGATATTCTTGATTTGTTCTTATTGAAAACATACTTGTCAGAATTAAAGGGACAGATTAGAACAGAAGTATTAAATCCAAGTCAGTGGTCCTCAATCGTGGTTGTCATCAGTCAAACTCCTCCTGCTTTTCCGTCTAAGTGGAGGTTAATTGCAATTAATTGCCGTTACCTGGCAGCTCAGGTATAATCAGTCCCTATGAAACCGCCTCAAGCTAAACCCGCCGACCAGAATTAAACCCATCACCTTAAATGAGTGTCTTTATCTCTTAAAAAGAATCACAGAGGTTTTGTTGCCTCAGAATTGATCAGGTCGCCTCTACTGTAACCGGGAGTAACACACTAATTGTCAACCCAGATGCAGACAAGCACAGGGCCAAGGCTCGCAGGAAATGAGTCTGTCTTCCCTCAGTCAGGCATTGACTATTAAATCAGACAGAAAGAGATAGACAAGGCCAGAACCCAACTGCAACCAGCCTATTATTCCCCTGTAATGAAGGCGATCGAGAGGAGAAAGAAACTATCTGGAGTCGTAACAAGTAACAGAGTTAAAAAATGTAAAAAAAGAAAAAATCCACACTAAGCCAAATGCTAACGCACCTCTTCTGCTGTGGTTGGGAGGTGAATGCAGACACACATCATGCTCTCGTACCTTGTCATCCTTAGCTATGGAGGCTGATACAGGTAAAGTGCAGTAATCAATTTGCTCTACTGGCAGGAGTGCTCCTTTAGAATACTAATCAGGCTTCCGCCCTCCCCTCTTCCCCCTTTCTCGCCAACCCTCCGCCGCCACCCCCTCTGCCTTTCTCCTTCCTCGTTCACCTTTCTCATGACTTGACACCCCCCCAGTGCCCCAGACCTGACCAAATGCTAAAGGAGGGCGGGCTGTCTTCTGCACAGATAACTGCTGCCACTAATCAAGCCTACGTGCACCGGGGCGTGGGATTAAAAGAGCTTGCACAGCTTGACTCAGGCACTGAATGGCGTTGGCACACACATACACACATGCACAAGCAAATACACACGAGGTCAAAATAAAAACCTATAGGGAAGCCTGCAGCGTCTCGTCCCAGAAACGCACAGATACACACAACCCTCAGACGAGCAAACAACATAACAAGGTCAACTTAAAAGCTGATGTTAGGTGAACATTCTCAGGCTATAAAAGAACACACACAAGAAGATTAGATCTAAATTTACTCCGCCAGTCAAAATGGGGCTCGGTGGTGAGCCACCCATTTCTATCTCTCAGAACACATGTCACGCAGGGAGCTGCAGTGTTGTGCGCATCTAAAACGAAAAAGAGGAACAAACTCAACTGTGAATTGACAGGGCCTTAATTCCTGTTCGTTTTTCATTTGGAGAGATGGCTTACAAGGGGGGTCGCTACACCATATCAAACACATGCCGGAGTTGCCTGGAGGCTGTAACAGAGCGTCCTCAATGTAACACTGCATACACACACACACACACACACACACACACACATATATATATATGTATACAGGCAAGCAATAGAAGAGTGTGTGACAGAGGGGGAGAGAGACAACGCCACCCTATGCATCAGCAGGGATATTTCATTATGTACATAACGAGTGCCATTAATCGCTCTTAACAAGAGGACACAACCTCACCTTGGCAGTCTCACATGCACAGCAGGAAGGAGGGGGGGTTGGGGGTGGGGGCAGGGAAATATCTATAGTGCGCACAGAAATTAAAATTCAACACACTCAAGGATCCGCCGCCTCCTTTTGACCGACCACATCGCGGCCCGGGGGTGTGTGGAGGCAAGCCAGCAGTCATATAGAGGCAGCTCGTCTGATGGACACATAAAAACACATAAACAAGTAAAGACAGAGAAGAAGAAGACAAGGGGAGAGGGAAGGGAGAGATAAATATATAAATAAAAGTGGGGGAAAATGCCGCAGTGGTGGATGCCAGTGGGGGCTTGTGCCCTTGACATACTGACACGAGGTGGAAAGGGGTGGGGGGGGGCTGTCATGTGACACTCTTGTCATTTGCCTGATCACCCGCTCGTCCACCCGCCTGCCCGCCCGGCCACCTGGCAAACACCCCCACCCCCCACCCATCACAACCACAACTCACAATATCTCACCCACCTTCGTGCGACCTCATCCTCCACTGACCTGACGCCGCTTGCCCCCTCCTCCACCTATGCC
>JAPQRP010000008.1:13570390-13613206 GCA_037367295.1 Apogon hyalosoma | reverse complement strand
CCCCACCCCTACTGCTCTGTCTCCCCTCCCTCCCCTTTCCCTCCCCCGCGGCTGTGCAGCAAGGTCAGGCGGGTCACCGTGTCCTCATCTGTAATCCGCTGCCATTCGTCAGCAGCCCCGGCCCAGGCTGGAGGAGAGAGAGGAGAGGCAGGCGCTTCGACGAGGGGAGAATGCCCAATTAGGCAGCTGTCACACACACACCAACACACACACACGCACTAACACACACCGAGCTCGACACAGCAGAGCAGGAGAGAGAACGAGAGGAAAGGGAGGGAGGCGGGGAGGGAGGCTGCAGAATCAGCCTACTGTCCACAGACACAGAAGGAGGGTGGGGAGTATACATGAATCCTTTCAGCTGTGAGTGTCTGTGTATTGTTTTGGTGTGTGTGTGAGTGAGTGAAAGGTTGGTGGGGGGGGTGAGGGTAGTAGCTACAGTTTAGACATGTATGACTACCATCTGAGGCATGTCAACAGGAGGATCAGGCTTTTGAGGATAGTTTTTCAGATTTATTGGCCAAGTTTGTGCACACGAGGAAGGAATTTGACTCCGGTTTAACCTTAGCTCTCACATGTTTTACATAAGTATATGTATAAAAGAATATATATAAATGAATTTGAATTTTTACAAAATTATACAAATAGTGTGACACCAAACAGTAGTGCAAGCATTAAAAAACCAATAGTGCAGTATATGAGGACAATATTGCATATAGTGCAAATACACATGAGGTATATAGTGTCACACTTTGACAGCTGTTTGAAACTGTCCTTGAATCTGCTGGTTTTGACGTACAGAGTTCTGCAAGGCCTAACAGAGGGAAGAAGTTTGTGTCTGGGATGTGAGGGGGTCTGCAGAGAGAAAGAAATTGAATGAAATTTTATGACACGCCAACCATTCTTATCAAAATGAAAGTAGCGCTGAGTATTCTGCTGAGTGCCTCTCTTATCTCTAACCACAAGATTGATGAGATGATCAGAAAGAAGTGGTCTGGTGCTACTGCAAGAAAAGAACAACCAAACAGGGAGTCACGGGATGCTGAGCACCGCCTCATGTCCAGTTGACCGCCTAAGAGAAGGTTAAACGCAACACAGGATATCTTTACAGTCTCAGACTAGCAGCAGATATCAAATGGGTGACAAATATCCCATAATTGGATCATTTATCACCAGCAAACACATCTGTTTTGAGTAATGGGAAAACTAATCAGCAAAAATGATACAGAGAAGACTCCACGCCAGGCGCAGTGAAGATTTATGCTCGGGCAATTCAGGACTCAAGCCTGTATGTATTGATTGTTTAGTCTAAATGCTTCTTCGTTTAATCAAAAGAAAGAGTCAAAATGGTGCCATGCCAGCTGGGTGACGAACAGGTGTGATCGAACGCCCCCTGGGAGAATGCGGCGTTTCTTCATCCTCGTTCTTTTCTTTTTCAGAGTCCCACCGAATGTGTCAAAGTTCATCAGAGTTCAGTGGAGCTTCAAATCCAGCTTTGAGTGGTTAGTGTTCAAAAGGATTGCGTCACAAGTGCGAGGGACACTTATCCGGTAAATCCTGTCTGAGTAGAAAGTACAGTTCATAGGGACTAATGCTAGATGTCATACATGCTGGATACATATGTTCCTCAGGGAAGATTTTCACTTGGCTACAGGTGCATGGGGGTAAATTCGTCCTCCCTGTTCCATGTGTACATGTACACACAGGCTTGAAAAGAAACGAAGACTATGCAGGCAGAGAAAAATCATCCAGTTATATTATATTAATATAGTTGAAGCATGCAGAGGGGATAAACGCTGAAATCCCCTGAGCAACACTTGAGCAAAAGGACCTTCTCTGCTGCAATTTGAATGTCAATTTATTATTCATCAGTACAAGTGAGCAAATGTACAGACTCTAATTTTCCATCTGTACTGTAGCAAATAAATAAATAAAAATAAAATATACAAAACACAAAAAAAGTAACACCTTTCATTAAGTGTAGCTCAAGCATCTTTACAAGAAAAATAAAAGTAGTATCAAACAAAGGCATTAATGTTAAAAATATACAATTAATTAAAAGCAACATCAGTCTTGCCCTTCTAAAAAAAAAACACCAAAAATCTAGCCACATAAGCACAATAAGCATGAATACAATGCAGTTTTGTTTGCATTCACGTAAAATGAATCAATCTATAGAATATGCTTTCTGCAAACTGTCCTCTGCAACAATGCTATATGATAACAGAATACGACTGTATAGACACATAAAGTCAACTAAGGTCGCTGTAAATGTACTGTAACATCCAGTGGGTTTACTGCAAAAGCCTGTGGGACGTCTGTAGTCATTTCCGTGTGGCTGTATCAATGTGCGACTCCACCCATCTCTGTGATTGTTATTATAATGACTCAGTGTTTTGTCGGCCAGTTCTCGCTCGGTTCTTCTTCCAGCACTGAAAGTACCTAAAGTGCACCCAAAGTCTAAAGATTGTAATCTGTGATGTCATATTGATGCATAGCCTGAAGCAGCTCCATTAGCGGCCAGGGAGACTGACTTTGTGGACTCATACAATGTCTGCCTGTACTTTTACATCTAAAGGAAATTTAGATGATAGGAGGGCTATTAGTTCTGTTCCAGAAAACATAGCCTTATCTCCGTCCAAAAATCATCCGGTGCACCATTCACCTTGTACCACTTTTACAATTCGTCATATATGAGCAATTTATTATTGTAAAATCATAGATGAGGGAGTATTTCTCCGCTCTGGCAAAGGATGATATAAACACTTTGCGAGTCTTACAGGCAAATCATATTCTTAAGGCTAAAATATCTATTTGATAAATAAAATATTGTAAACTTTTCCAGTACTGAGAGGTCAGGGTTCAGGGTCAGAACACAGATTTACACTGAGATGATATTGATCTTGTTTCTCTTGATGATACTTAGTACTGGCCGTGACTCGACAGACCTGAATCCGGATCCTCTGTCTGAACGGCTGCTCCTTCACTAAGTGCATCCCTGATAAGTACAGCTGTCATATGACAACACGGCACAGCCACAGTGTAATGGGCACTGCAAAACGATACCTGATTGACCAATGGACACAACATGACTACAGTGTCGACAAAAAATGGACAGACGTGTCAGCCCATGGATAATGTAAACTGAACTAAACCGTCGACGCCCTCAGTGAAGACCCACACAGGCTCACATTTGACTCATGTTTTTATTATGTCCCTTGACCGTTACTATCATAACACCACTCCATCAGGTATTTCTAGTTGTGCACTCATTAAATAATAGTAAAAGTATAACAGTGCCATCACAACCAATGCATCTGTTGGAAAAATAATTTACATTTTAAGCAAAGCATCGACAGTTTCTCATAGTAGGACTTTTTTTACTAGCTAGAGAGAATAATTTTAGACCATAAACCCTGCTTTATATTCATCCTAAACTGATAGCTAACCTGTTGGAAGCACTGATGTTAAATGCACTATACACAATTTCTGCCATTAGGAGGTTTCTCACATAAAACAAAGTACATAAATTGATGATATTCTGAGGTAGCATGGAATCATGAAGGCTGTTATTATTACACCCTTTCACAACAAACATTAATACATTATATTATACCTTCGTATCAAAAAACATAGGTTAATTCTCTGTCGGTGTCCTTGACAACGGAATTGATGAAGATCTGGAGTTGATTCACAAGCACCTTCAATGGCAGCTCACTGCTCCTAATGTGCTAACGCTAACTGCTAATTCTAGTGCTAGGTGCTATGTGGATAGGTACAGATAGGTAAAATGGAAAAACTGAATTTCCATACAGGGATAATAATGCGAGTTAACCTTCAGCTTTTACTCACCCTAATGATGTAGTCAGAGGAAACTAGCTAACAGTATGACATCAATGAAACTGGTCATAAGTCTGAATAAAATTCTTGTTTTTCTGCATTTGAAGTTATTTTACATATTTAATTTCACTTAAATGCCCAAATCAACAGAATATAAAACCATTCATAGTTGTTTTTATACGTTTTAATGCAGAATTTTTTTTTAAACTAGTGTTAGACTAGCCAGTAGAACACACTAGATACTTATGAATTGTTTTGCTTATGTACGAGAGGCTGCAAAGTTTAGAAATTCTAATGTGGAACTGTTACATATTGTATCTTTAAAATGTGTAGGAAAAAAGTGGCAAACTTTAGACTAGGCATACTCATATAAATGACCAAAAATGCTAATGCTAATAATTGCACCTACAATGTTTACATTCAGACTGGAGCGTTTAGCTGCTGTTAATCAACTAAAACCTAAAAAGCTGAATACTTACAGATGTGTCCAGTTGACCCACCTGCTGATGAAATAGATCATTCGGTTGACTTCAGTTTTTTGTTGTATGGTCTAGTGAAGACTGACTGGTTTAAAAAAAAGTGAAATTCACTCTAGCTGAAACTCAGTTCAGCCTCAACCCTCAGCTGAGGAACATTTGGAAGCAGCCATTGGTTCGCTGTCCCTTTAAATAACTTTAAGACCTTTTTTTTCTCTTCTCTACCTCCCTCCCTAGAGGTTTATCACTGTGACTCTTCTCTCTCTTCCATCTTTCTCCCCCCTCTTTCTCTCTCACACACAAATGCTGCCTGTATGTGTGGCTGGCAACTACAAAGCAGTTAGCCAAGCATCTCTTGGCTCTGTGCAGAGAGAATAAGACACTCTCATTACTGCCCTTAAAAAGCTCTTGCCCTCTGAAAATCCACTGTAGACCCAGACGCCGATGCAGAAAGTCACAGGAAAGCTTCAAGGAGTTAAAGGCTACCTTTCCCCTAAAAACTCAGCTGTGTGTGTGTGTACATGTCTGTGGTTGATGCCCCCCCGTTCCCCTTTCCTGTTCCTCTTTAATGTCACAGGGCTGGCTCATATGACCTTGAGCAGAAGCGTTGGCACGGCAAGAGCGAGAGCTGCCTCGCCTGCGGGCGCCCTTGAACTGGATCTGCAAGACAAAAAAAAAAACCTTCACGCAGCCTGATAGACATCTCAGCCCCCTCCTACCCCTCCACCTATCCTCCCCCCCTTTCTCCTCAGCTCTTTTATTCAATCTACGCCACTCCTTATCTGTTCCCCCTGGTGGGAAGAGATTTATCAGGATGCTGTATCTTTAACCTCTCTATCAGACTGAGATAGAAACAGAATTTCAAAATGTCTGACCGGCCTGTGCGGATTTATTTTTAAACCTCCTCCTCCTCCTCCTTCATGCACAAGCCCCATGCCATTTCAGGAAAGGGGTTCTTGGAAGGGGGGTGTCGCTTTATGGAATACACCTGTGTGATGAGATGGCAATCCACTCAAGAGGTGTTGTTTACGCACAAGGAAGTTCCAGACTGTTTTTCCCTCCCTGATCTGCTCTGAGCCATTGGCACACAGTGACCTGTAGCTTCAAAACAAATATCCAGACCTCTGTTCCAAGGATGAGCGTCAGTTTACCACCCAATCAAGGTTCTCGGATTTAGTGAGGGGGCTGTGCTTCTGAGCCAGTGTTTTGACAGGTTGATGATGACCTGCTCCGTCCCAGTGAAGACCTCTGATTTTCCACTGTAAACATCAGAGTCCGGAGTCCAAAGTCTGGCTCTGCACTGTCAAACCCGACCGAGCTGAGCAATAGTCTACTGTAGCAGCACAAAGAAGGGTTTTATCAGCATGCAAATATTTTGCGGCACCCTCCCTTCGACTGTGACTCGGGCCACCAAGGTTCAAGTAATACAGTAAATATTTGCTTTGCCCGCTTAAAGGTAATGTGTTCAATATGGGTGTTTGAGAACTCACAAAAGACCTTTTCTTCTGAACATACACGCTGCATGACAGTGGGTGCAGAAGCCTGTACGGTCTACCCACTAGGAAATATTTTGTTTTGTGATGCTGACATGTTCACTCTCCTCACATCAGCGGGATCTCAATTATAACAAACCACCAAACCATGTTTTAAATCAATCTGACTTGAAACAGCTGAGGAAACTAGTTTCAACATAATTGGGACTGATGGACAGATGGACTGTCTTATATATGGACACATCTTAAAAGAAAAAAAAAAAAAACGTTTCCATGCAATGATGAGTAATAGCTGGTGTTCAATGTTGTATTAAAAAATCTCAATGTAAGTTAGGAGACATCTGACTGAACTTTTTTGCCTGATTTTTACATTATGACAGTTTTCCTAAAATGTTCACAATGTAAGTTTCGTGCGTGAAGTTTGTGTCAGTTGTGCACATGAAGCCAGTAACTTATTGATATTTATAAGTGAATGACTATCTTGGTTACCAACAACCAATGATAATTAAGTATTCAGGTGCTTTTACTGGCACCAGAATTTTTTGGTACCTCTCTTCTGTTATGTGTGCTAAGTGCTAATGCTAATATTAGATGCTTTTAGGTATATAAGGGAGGGTAAAATATAGCAACGGAATTTCCACATGGGGATTATACAGTGAGTTGCTTTTTTGCTTTTATTCACCTTAATGATATGGCCATAATACAATGATTTCTATATAATATTCCAATGCTTTTTGGCTTCCACTTGACTTCAGTGTATCTTTTCTGAATGTGCAATGCTAGCTACTTTTAGCTTAGAAACGGCTAACATCAACAAATGACTGGTTCCTGACACAAAACTGACTATCTTCACAGAGACACACAAGACTTACATGTTGCACATTTACAGATTGTACCATATCACATTGCTTTCAGTGTTGTAAAATATTCCAGTGTCACCCATGTAATTTCTAGGTTCTTGCCAATGTGCAGCCATAGTATGGACAGTTTGGAGAGACTGGCCTGGCCCTCCTACTGGTTCTCTTCATGCCTGACCTTTCAAAAATGTAATGTTATCACATGTCATATGCAGGCCTGCTGGAAACCATCTGCTAAAGGCAGGCACTGTGGTGGCTCCCTATCACCAAAAAAAAAAAAAAAAAAGAATGGAAAAAAAGAGGAAAAACACACAACACTGGCTGGAGTGGCTGAGTACTGGTTCTGACTGGTTTAACGCTCAGCATGTCTCACCTTCACACACAAACACAGACAGACGGTGACATGCATACGCCCCCTCAGAGGCTGTTGGTGAGCGACATGAGCCATGAGCAGTCTCCTCAATTAGCGTTAAGGGGCTTTCGCACAGAGACATGAAGTTCTGCGGCTAAGAATAACATTAGGCAAGTCTGCTGCCCGGTAGTGGTAGGGCTCATGAGCTGTGGCATCGAGCAGAGCCGGGCGTGTGCGCTCTAACCAGAGTCTCTCTGCTAATCCGATCCCCCGCCATGTTTAGCCCCACCTCAGGATATTATGTTATGTTTGTTAGTGTGACACCTTAGCTAATAGGGCTGTTTTAAAACACAGTGCAACCAATATGATTAATATTAGCAGTGACTCTTACAGGGAGACTGAAAAGACTCAACTGGTAATGAACCTTGTGTTTATTCTCTCTGAAATCCTTCACATCAAAAAGAGAAGTCTACTTTTCATATCAGGGAGAAGGGGGTGCTGAAATATTAAAAAGAGCACTATAGGACACCCCCCCTCCACACACACACACACCACCCGCCCCCCTCCATCCACTGCCTGCAGTACAACCAAAAAGCAGACTGTTGTGGAGGCATATTTCCACATAGTGAAATATGAGTGAGCTCTGCTGCCTGAAAATTGCATTACTCCATAAGCAGACCCCCGTAGTAGAACAAACCCCAGTCTTCAGTTCGAAGGTCTGAGCTCAGTAAAACACCCACGACCATTATGTGTGAAGACAAGATGAAACCCAGCATTTCTGCCGCTTTTTGTTGGCACATACAGGAACAAGCGACAACACAGGCAGGCATGAAAACAATGACAAAAACATACAGCGATTGGACATAATTTCTTTCCCAGAATCAAACAAATGAGATTTGCCCGTTTTGTTCAAACAAAATGTCAATGATCCGTCTGATTTAGTCTGAACTGCAGCAGAAGGGAAATTAGATTAGCAACAGGACTGTGAATCAACAAAAGGTTAATCAGTTATAACATTCTGTATCATCTTCTGTTCACAACCAATACAAGCGGGCCTCATATATAAGAAAACGATATGTTCACATGTCTGGTTTTGGCACAGATGATATGCAAAGAGGTCATTGCAGCTGAATAAGCATCTGTATTGCTCATTTCTAAACCACAGTTGAACTTAGTACAGTAAATAACCTGACCTGAATAAAGTCGAGCAAATCTGGGAGAAAGCAGTCTATATTTAGAAAATAGCAACCCGTGTGTCAGAGAAAGAGAAATGTGAAAGGATCCTTTACTTAAAAGAGTGTGTGGCTTGGGCTTTGAGCTTGTCAGGTCTGACTGCAGTAATCAAACGCTATTACTGGGGACTGAGGGGAACTTATAGGAGGTGGTGGTGCTTGAGAGGCTCCGGTGCTACTGTAAAGGCTTATATGTGCGTGTGTTTTTTGAAGTGTGGGGCTGAGGAGCGAGGAGAGACCTCAGTGCTCAGCTTGGGGCGTATAATCTATGGTTCATTTGCAGCTTTTCTCCCCAGTATGACAAGCCGTTTACAAGACGTAGCCTCTGCTGCTGACCCAGTTCTGAGTGGCTGCATCTCGCGACAAGGCCCTGCCTCCCCATCAGGCCCTGCTCCTCGTCTAACTGACGATAACACTGCCACCCTCTGCCTCTGTGAACTGTGGGAAAAAAATAGGTCGCCCTGACCCACTTTTCTTCTTCTTTTTTTTTCTCCCCTCCCTAAGATCGTGCAAGGAGTTCTGCAGAGTATGATCGAGGGAGACAGTAAAAGGGAGAGAGGGAAACAAAGGAAGAAAAAAAAATATATTTAAAAAAAAGCACAGAGTCAGAGATTTCTCTATGATGGGTCCTTGCATTTTGGCAATGCAGCCCCGTGTCCTTTGGAGCAGAGGCGACCCTTATCAGCTGGCTTGATGTATGTTTGGCAAAAATCCTCCCACGCCTTAATACAACAACTGCACCCGAGGTTAAACGTCCATGTCCAGGGCTCACCAGTCCCCCCCGCCACCAAATTTCTGCATCTCCTCTGCTGTGTGGCCATTATTATCTCATCTCTTACTCAGAATGTTAAATGGGACCCTCGGCCTTATTCAAATCCAGATGTATGCACTGCTTTTTACAGTCATTTAACACCCATGAAGGTATGACATGTCATCCAGCCAGAAAAATTATGAGTGTTTCTTGGCTGGGGGAGATATTACTGTGCTAGCTGAGCTGGGAGCTGCCCTAATGCCTGGTAGCATGACACTGGCCCCTCTGAATGCTTCTGTGTGGGTTAGGACAGCCCGTGATATATCTCAGATCACGCACGGGGTTCTCATGCAAACCCTTCCTTCATTAAGCTGCAATCGCTCATGCATTGCCTCCATAATCCCTCCATACATTAACTATGGCTCTCCTCAAATGGCACATTCTTCTGACAACAGCTGAGAGTTTAATTCATTTATAAAACAGACACTTTGTTCCAGAGTTGGAGTACTGTTTGAAGCCATTGTGAAACACCTAATCAACAAACACCTTTGACTACCAATTTAAATATTAATGCACCGGCCCAAAAATCATCACTCATCCCACACTGGTGCCTCGGTGTCGCTTAGCAACCTTTGTTTAGCTTCTGCTCAAGAGCTATTTTTGCAGAAGAAAGAGTGACATTTAATTATTACCTTTTAAAAACCTTTTACCTTTAAAGAGACTTGCTGAACTGAACAATTGTACCTCAAGTATAGTGTGCTACCTTCTTTCAATAAAAGTAGTAAGCCACTCATCACCCTGCGTTACAGTGATTTTACACCTCTCAGTTCTTCTGAAGTCCCACTGAGACTTGTTGCTGAATTCTAACTTGCAGTGTTTTCTCTCGGTTTTCACAGGGATTATCTACCATCTGTGGGACTATGGAGGCTGACAGGTATGAAACTGTTCAAAAACAAACTATTTTAAGTTTCTTTATCTTATTTTTAACTGTTATCCTCATTATATATAGAGAGAAAAGGCTGGCAACACTTAGTCTAGTTAATGAAAAGTGTGTTCATATAAATATCAGCTTTTTGTGTAGGTTTGCAGAAGACTTTGCTGCATCCATGGGGCATTTTGGGGGTCCTTCCTTAAGACAATTTGACATTTTTCTATACAAACCATTGCTATTGGTAGGTCTGCACAAGTATTTGAATCAACAAATCCAGTGCAATTACATCACTCCAAAAGACAGCAATTTAAACGTAAAGATACTATGTCAACACACAAAATGAAAGTTTGTGTTTTTTTCTTGTATTTTTATGGTAGTTTAAGTGTGTGTGTTTCGACTTGAATGTGCATTTTCCTCTCATATTTACTGAGAATTTACAATATTGCCAACAATAGCCACTTTTTCAACAAATGTGCAGTCTGAGTTATTACCATATCGCTTTACAAAACTTCACAAAAACTAGAGCAGATAATGAATAAACACCAAAAAGACTAAAGACAGGCTAAAGAGGTCCACTGAGTAACAATACTAACCATGAGAGAAAAGGCTGTTAAGTTCATTTTGATGCTTTCCACATTGATTTTACATTCATTTGGCCTAAGTGGTGCTATGGGTGTTATTCTCGAGGAAAACTTTGCTTTTAGGAAAAGAGTTGCCACAACAAATTCTTCTCTAAACATTAGCGTGCCTTATGTTAGCACCCCAGTGTCACAGTTTGCCCATACTAGAACATTAGTCCCACCAGATGCTAGCAACTACATGTGTTTGCGTGTGTACTCATTTGCATCAGCCACAGTTTGACACTCTACTTTAAAAACCGGAGGAGGGCTGACCTGCCGCTAAACTCTCACCAGCCCAGTGCTAAGCCTCTGCGTGCTAATGGTGACCTAGTGCACACAGACATGTTGGTGCCTCAGAGACGAGTCATGAAGCCCTCTGCTCCACTTTCCTCTGCTGCCAGACACGCTCAAAAATCTGCTGGAGCTACACTGTATCATACCTTATGTGTAAAAGTGGAATAAATATGACCAGAGAGGGAGGAAATAGCTGTTGCGAAAAGTAGCATAGGGTGTCAGGTCTCTTTATTCAGCGGGGGCTGGTGGAGGTTCTAGTTCCAGTTAAGGGGGTGGATGTAGGTCAAGCCCTGCCTCCTCATAAGCACCAAGGTCAACGCTGAATGGAAGGGAAGGTGGCTTAGAGAGAAAGAGGCCCTGGATAAACCACATTCGTCTGGCTCTTGTGCCAGCACCAGCCGTGTAAACACAGTTACACAAGCACACAGCTCCTCTGTGCTAACCCTAGGTGTGTGTATGTGAGAGTGGGTGTGTGTGTGTGCAAAAATAAAGATCACAAATGTTATACAAGCTCTGCTGTACCTTCCACCTTTACAACCTAAAGCAGGCCTAACATAGCTGATAATAATAACGTGGAAACTAGCAATGTGCTGCACTGCTGCTCTCTTTGGATAACGCATAAAAGAAGAACATAACGTGTTGCGCACTTTTAATACCCCTCGGCCAATTATATTGTAAGATTCTGTTGAAGGTTACTGTCTTATATATGCCCTATAGGTGACCTATTTTCAATAGGCTTCTGATCCATGCCAAAATGCATCCACAGTATAAATTTGGCGCGGATATCTCAATGCATTCTTCAGATAATGTGATTACATCATTGAATGGACAGACAGACAACAAATGATTACACAATATCTCTTCGACCAGAAGTTGGCTGAGGGGTAATAAAAAAACTAAAAATTTAATACAAATCTAAAATGATACAATCTACAGGTTCTTGTCTTCTTTGTGTGTTTGAAGTCAAAGTTTTAGTATAACAGGACAGATCTTTCCTAAAAATCAAGAAATGCTTATGCGGTATTAAAAACAAAAAGGGAAAGACCTGCACAAAAGGTGCTAAAAAAGGGAAAGGTTTCAATACAAGTGTAAACAAAGTCTTAAAAGTGTAAATGAGTCTTAAATATAAGTTTAAGTATGGAAAACTAAATTAGACCTCATCAAAGGAGACAGAATTACACTGAATTAACTCTTTACTGCATAAATGTATTTACAATTATAGAAAAAAAAGTTCTTGGTGTTGTTATGATGCAGAGCCAAAATTAAGTGGAGATAATTTATTTGAATATAGCAACTACAATTACTATAATGCAAATTAGTGACATTAGGCATTTTTATCATAATAACAAAACAAATTTTCCAATCTAAGGTATGTAGAATTTTATTGATGCTACTACTGATTAGTTATTCCAATCAACAATCAAAAAACAACACATAAATGATCCAAAAATCAGTAGGATGTCATGAAATTAATAACACCAAAACAAGGCTTTGAAATTCTTCCATGAATGTCAGGGATTATAGATATCAGGTAACATATTCACAAATAGTGCTGAACACCTCATTACAAAAAACAGTGAAATATTGAGGAAATTTTCTGACAAGGGGTTAAAATAAATTTTAAAGAGATGAGCAGATGAAAACATTTTCTGTCACAACATGCACTGTTGTATCAACTTGTCAAAAACTTGGCGGAAACTGAGTGTAATTTTTTCAGTTCTCAAACTGATAATGCACAGAAAGACAGCAATATTATGAAAAGTGTTTGACTCCTCTATAGAAAGTCTGGTGCTGAGACGGAATGTGTTAATACAGTTTTAACAAAGTGGGCCGGGATCCTGATTTACTCAGCCATATGGTAAACATATCCAGAGGGCAGAAATGTTAACGTACTAGAATAAAAATACTCCGTAGCAGAGACAGAAGCATGCTCTAAAGTGAGACACCAAGGTTTAAGCAGCGGGGCAGCTGTAGGCAGCCACTGAAGGCAACTGCAACAACACAAATCCAGCAGCCAGCTCACTCTGGACATGAATCACTTTGGACATGAAACGACCTTTTCCTGACATATGCTGGTATCAGTGATTGAGAATTGAGAAGATGACTAAACCTGCTCGGTTCGTCATCGCAGTGAAACAGAGTGGAACTTGTAGCCCGCCCTTCCCAAATTCAGAAAAGGGCAGGAGCAGCCGGATCGGCAAGGCTCTGTCTGACACGACCTCGACCCCGCTTGACCTGGGAGTGATTACCCAACTGAATGACAGCCCCTGTAGCTGCATGCTTGACTGTGACGAGAGCCTCCGCCCCCTCGCCCTGGTAGACATACAAGGTCAGGAGACAGGATCGGGGGTGAGGCAGGGTGAAGGGTGTCACATGATTGGATCTCCTTCTGGAGAGTTACTTAAAAAGCCTTCTCAGCAATCAGGTCAAGGTCACACTCTAGTCCTAATGCCAAAGGAAAGCGAGAAGTCCGTGAATGTGGGAGTGTGTACGGGAGAGTGGACAAAAACAGACGAGGGGGAGGGAGGGGGAGTTAACGGCGGACTCCTCTACATGTTCAGCAGTCCTGGGTCCTTGATAACTTGAAAACACAAGCTATGATTCTATTAGCTGTATTAATCTTCCTGCTTAGTGGACACTTTTATTCAAAGTCACTTACACGATTATCACTCTTGCACATCTCGTTCCATTTCTACAGCTGGATATTTACTGGAGGAATCCAGGTTAATTGCCTTTGCTCAAGGGCACAGGGTGAGCAGAGTATGAGCCAGCAATCTTCTGGTCACCAGTCCATTTTCCCTAAGTAATAGGTCATATGGCTGCCTCAAGTCATCAGTCCAGTGCTCTCCATCTCCTCTCAAATGGCCTCTCTAATACCGGGAGCCTTCTAACACAGTTATGAGAAAGCCATACTTCTCAACCACAGTCTTTCAGTCTATTTACCCGGCTTTGGTGAGGATGCACTGAATAACACCGCCTCACTAATGGATTTACAAGTGGGCCGGAGGTTCACAAAAGGACAGCATATTTCAGAAATTCAAGAGACCACTTTCAGAGAGAGAGGTGTCTGAGGTTATGCCAAACGTCCTCAGCCCTTACTTTGTAATGTGGGAGCGCTTTCATTTTTTAATTTAGAGATGCACCACTAATTTGTCCATGATCTGTGAAGAAGTATTCACTGAAGCTTCACTGAGTCCTTTATGTGTTCAATGACAAATAGGGGTGAAGTAAACCCGAAATGTCAGAGCCACGATAATGTTAGAATGTGTGTCAGAAAACACTGAACTGAAATACTTTTCTATAGGAACCACTAATCATCTGCCTTAGAATAACATGCAAAAACTACAGCCTTTCAGAGGGGATTCAGTGACATTCCTCTATTGCAGATCTTTCTGAACTCACATAGATTTGACTCTCCACGGCCACCCGCACAGGTCCCTTGTTGCCCAGCAACAATTCAGCTCATCACCAGGAGCCAAAAAGTTACACAATTACAGTTCAAGCCAAAAGAGGATTTGGGGTGTGCAGCACATAGCATCATTCAGCAAGTTATTTCCAACTACAAAGATGTGTGTCTGAGTGAATGAGAAAGAGGGGAAACCCCAGCTCTTCCATTTTCACCCATATTGGAAAGTAAAGCGTTGTGAAAGTATGTTAGTGTGCACTGGCTTACACTGAAAATAACCCAAATATTGACAGTAGAATAGTGTACTCTGAACTCTGAAGTGTTGTTAAGCTAGTGGCACACAAGAGCAGCTCTCAGGTACAAAGTTTAATGATGCCTGAATTTCCCCGAACTTCACCCTTTTCGCAATGAAAATAAATCTCAGGGACACAACCTCGAAACATATACTGCATATGCATTCTCCTGCTCCCTCCCTCCCGCTGACATCCTGTGCAATATATCCATCATTCATTCATAAATTCTGAAAACTCCTCTTTAGTTAATTGCCTGGGAAAATTTAATTTCAAACGAAAGCTTTTAAAAGAGAAAGATATAATTAAGTTGCAGGGATCTCTATGCCCCCTCCCTGTCCGACAGGGGGTGAGGGGACATGAGCCATGAGCTGTGCAGCTCTGCACCGCACTGCTCCGTGTCAGGGAAGTCATACACCCATGTTTAAAGCAGAACGTTACATAAAGCCTCCCCCTCTGCACAGGCTTACTGCACCAGACGCTGTGTCCTTGCCTGGGCTGCTCAAGGTTCCCAAAAGGACAGGCTGCTAAGAAGTTGGGAAGGACGGGGCCCTGTGATAGCCTGCAAAGAGAGGGAGGGGGGTGGAGGGAGCAAGGGGGGGGGGCTGCTGCTGCCTGTGACAGCCTTGGACTTTGAATTCAGCGCCAGACAGGCTCATGCATCAATCCCTCAACTTACAAAGACAAGCCACTAACCTTGACGAGGCCAGGGACTCTTCAGGAATGAGTGGCATTTTCACTTAGCCCCAGCTTCTCCCCTGCACTCCTGCCACATAACCTGGTTAAAATAAGACGCAGCTGAAAAACAACCGACCTCACACTCTGGACTTTGTGGCTCACTGTTCTAGCCTTCAACCCCTTGGCTTCTTATACAGTTTCATGGACGTATGCTAAAAACTATTGAATAGAATTTGGTTCAAAGATGCAGTAGCCTTGTCAGATGCCTGTCAGCAGCATTTGTGGAAGCGTGGAATGATGTAAGCTCGTTTAATCCATGATCCTTGAAATCAAGGCCTGTATTATCACAGACCTAAAGGTACAATATGTAACATTCATACATACTTGTGTGCTTATGTGTAGTTTGTGTTGGAGTCGGAGTTCTGCTCAGGGCAGATTGTTAATATTAGCAGATTGTTTTTATGCCAATAATCAATGGTGCTGTATGAGAAATCATAACACTACAGCAGTACATAATTTATTTTTATTACCTATTTTATTATTTTGTCAATTAATCATGTGTTTGGTCAGAAAATCTGTGTTTTATCAGACACCATAAATGTAAAGATGGCATCCTAAAATGTGTTTGATAACAGGGCTACAGTGTTGATTATTTGTCAATTATCTGCCAGTTACTTTATTGATCAACCAAATCAGTTGTTTGGTTTTTAAAGTATGACATTATGGTGAAATATTCAACAAGATGTCCTCAGACGTCTTACTTGGTGTACAACCAAAAGATAATGGAGTAAAGAAGGAAGCTGGAATCAGAATATTTTGCCTTTTTAATCAAACGGATTAATCGATCATTGAAATCAGTTAATCAGATTTTTTTTTAGTTATCTGTTGTACAGTCTTGCCATAAATGTACGAATATTGCAATTAAGAAAATCTGGGAGGTACTAATTTTTATCATATGTGATTATTTTTTCCACATATCAGTGAAGTGATTGATTCTTGATATGGTTGCATATTGTACCTTTAATTCCATACATCCTTGGCTTCAGCTATCAACCCCCTCTAAAATTGTTTTCCTGTTTAAAAGAACAGACGCTTCCCATCACATGTCCACATAAGTGCCTATCTATGAATGTCTGTCCTCATTCTGCTAGCTGCCTGCCCACTCTGTCACGCTGTGACATTGGCCTGTTTGTGGCAAAGCAGAGACCTTCCCCTCGTCTGACTGCAGCATCCTGGCAGCGCTCTCACCACAATGGTAGAGAAACCTTCCTACTGCACCTCTACAGCCTGGGGGCAGCAGCTCTGCTACAGGAGGAAAAAAGGGAGGGGGTGAGTCAGTTCCACTCGGCTCCTCTGCTGTGACCACACCAGCCTGGCCGGGGAAAGAAGTCAGCTCCTCTAACATCACCCAGGAGGTCTGCTTCTCCACGCTACATCTCCTCAGTCTTTACTTAACGTATCAGAGGAGAGGAGAGTGGAGGCAGTGTTGAGCCAGTGGCTCTGTTACCACAGTACAAGGTAGCTTGATGCGGTTTCCTGCTCTGCCTCATTGATCGACACAGTTAGGCTCCACAGCTGTTGTTTTCAAAACAGGCTGATGCTTCACGTGGGTAACGCGTGTAATTTATTTGACCCGCAATATCTTTCTCTTTCGGTCTCCCTCCCATTCAGCGAGCAATTTCAGCAAAGTCTAAATAATTCACAGCAATTGCAATCAGCAGCGATCAATCGGTGGGGATAATTGAGGGGCCTGTCATTGCGCCAAGGCCAAGGTGAAGCATAAAGGCAGAGGGGCGGAGAGTTGGAGGTGAGGGTGAAGGGGAAGGAGGAGGAGGTGGGTGGGGAGTCATTCAACAGATGAGCTCTCTGGCCAGCATAGCTCTCAGGGGTTGCAGAGGAGGCGTCCATCTTTCTTCCTCCTCACATTTCGTCATTCCAGCCTGCAACCAGGAGCGATGGCTGTAAAGACGCATTTAGCAGTTCCTGCCTTGTCATCAAAATGAGTCCCATTGACTTTGGTTGCCTTCTGTTCATGACAGAAGCACCAACAGGAGCTGGAGTGATTGTCTCTGAACAAGATAGTGCTGCTATTACCGAGAGCACTTACTGAAGCCCATCTTCAAAGCGCTGCACAGTGGGAATACTCTGGAACTGCCCACACAATGATCTTAATTCAGAAAGCAGAACAACCCTAAATACTTTAGCCTCTTGTTTTCAGCTGCTGTTTCATTACTTGAGTATTTGTCTTATTTATGAATCAATATTCTGAGTAAATGTAAAAGCAGCACAAGTTTCAAGATGCTCTTCTGTAAATTTGCCCGACTGATTTAAGATATGAATGGTAGTACTCCAGTATTAATTGTGTACACATTTTTAATTCAGTTCTTTCTGGCATCAGCGGTGTTTCAGTCACCACATCCATCTGTGTGTGTTTACTCTTAAATTACTCACAACTTGACATTTCAAGCATTTAACTTCGTCAAATAACTTCATCAAATCTGTCTGAGATGTTTTCAGTTCTGTTTAATAGGATTGTGTTTTGTGTGTGTGATAATGTAGTCTGTGTGATACATGTGTGTGAAGCCAAATGCGAGACAAAAGGTGTGGAGCAGCAGGCGAAAATGCCAACACTCTTCCAACTCTATAGTCTGATCACTTCAAACACTTCTATCATGTACAATTTATGACTCTAAACTTTTAGTCGATCTGTGAAATTTACGGCATCGAGCTATAATTGTCGTGGTGCTCTTCTCTGTCCAGAGGTAGCATTGAGTTATTAGTAGAGGGTGTCTACTGAATAAACAAACAATAAAAAGAACAATAAAATGATTTGGCTTAATGCATGCTCCACACGAAGATTATAGAGCCCAAACAATTAGAGAAATGAGCCTGTGGCCCAAAGGTCTCTGGTCTGAATCCTCGGTCGGCTGACAAAGTGCAGGCCTGTAAGTAGATGAGAAATGCACTTCTATTCCTCAACATCTACTGTCAAAGTGCCCTTGAACAATGTTCGGTGGCCAACAACACAAGTTCTGGGCAGCTCCCAGGTCTATAATAAATCAAAAACTCTGCAGTAAATGCATGACACTTGTTCTGGTAGATTGCACATTAATTTGTTTTTTTGCCAACTACCTCAGCAATCAAAAAGCGTGATGCCACCCTCAATTTTGTCTCTTGCTATTGTGAGTGACAGATTGACAAACAGTGGGGTTTAAGTTGGCACAGTGGAAGTAGTTAGAGAGGCTGTTAGTAGAGATAAGTGCATGGCAGGTATTCCTTATTCCTGTATCTGTGGAGTCATTCTGTACAAAAAAAACACACTATTACCTTGAATTACTTACATGAGAATAGACCATCACTCTGTAGCAACAAGAAGCAGTGTGATCCCAAAGTTATTATTCATACTGTAGAGAAATATCTGTTATGTACATTTGCTGAAATAACCGGAGAAGACACCTGCACAACCATAACCACAGCAGCGTCAAAACATGCCACTTTCATACAGCAGTTGTTTTGATGGCATGCTGCCATATGAAAGGCAGCCAGTGGATAAGAGAGTAGAGTGCAGAGTCCAATCTTGTGACTGTTCAGCAGCCTTGACATCATTTGCATTTGGCTATTTGAATGTCCTCTGGTTTTGTTGCAGGCTAGTGCACATCACTCAACAGCAGCTCCCTGGACAATAGCAGATGGCTCAGTCAAATCAACTCCATCCAATACAGAGGATCCTTTGAGTTACAGCAGTCTGCCCAGACCATTCCAACAAAAGTACTTTGGAAGTGCAACTTTAAAGTTGGGCTATAAATGTGGAGGTTTAGTTATCTATGGCAACAGAGGACACGTTGAACTACCTTGAACATCCTGTGTAAGTTCAGGTCAAATAATTAAGCAGCTTAAATGCTCAACAAAAGAAAGGCTAAAAGACAGACCCCTAGACACAGACGGTATTTAGAAGAAGCCGGCTTTAGGAAAGTTTGACTTTTCTCCACATCTCTTGACGACTGAAGTTACAGTAGTTCAGTGAAATTGCAGCGCCATAAGTGAACAGTTTCTAGTTTTGCTCATATGATGAAAAACAAACAGCTGAGGAGCTTTGTATTTTGCCCCATTAGAAGCCCAACGAGGATGTACTCTGTCCCCTTTCCCGTAACTCCCAGCAAACTTTATCCCCTGACCTTTGGCTCTCCAGTCCTGTGAAGTAGAAAGACAGTGCAGGAAAAGGGAAAACCTCCACAAAGGCCAGTCAGAAGGCTCCTCTGACAGTTACAGCAAAAAGCCTGTGAATCAAAGCAGATCTGACACTATGCCATGGTGACGTGACAGGCTGCAAGAGACCTACTGCATCCTGATCTGCAGACTCCAACTGGTCTCAGACAGGTTGATTTTTAGGAAAAGGTGTGGGTAAGAAGGTAAAACACAATGATCATGAGTGAGGATCCAGATTGTGGCTGTTTATAGTGCATTAAAACACACATAACTGCACTCACACTTTTGTAATAGTGTTGTTGTGGGAAAATACTCAGACTATCCTCACTGTATTGACTGAACCATTGTCTGGTGTCTTTCAAAAAGCTAAAATTAATACTGTGAAAAGTGGAAGAGACTCAATTATGAAAAAATCCAAAACTAATTCCACAGAAAAGCATATGTCCTTCTTATTTAGCATCCATGAAACCCTTACTCATAAATGGAGCTCAACACTACTACGCTGTTATAACCAAGCCTTTAATTTGGTCAAAGTAAAACCAACTGGAGATCCCAAGAAGCAGCACTTGCCAATAGTGATTTACACAACAGTGCAACTGTGAAGTGGTTCCCATTGGTGGTGCTAAAAGTACTTAACAGGAGAATAGTGCTGGCCAGTGTTTTGACCCAGTGAGATGAACTGGGACCTGGGCTGAATCTCATGATACGGGCAGCCTTTCAGCATGTCATGTTATGGGGAGGGAGTTAGAGGGTGGTGTGCTATTGAATGAACCTATGGAGTAATACTATCCATTCAGTGTTCATATGACAGCAAAGCTACAGCAGCCTAAAATACACAGAGAAAACAGGCAGGACGGCTGGCTTGGATTGAGCTGCGGCCGTGCGTTCATGACGACAAACACGCAGGAATGGACGTTATTTTACGCATATTAAATGTCTGTACCTTGGGTGTAATTTGCTGGCCGTGTGGCAACCGTGGAAATGTAGACGTCGGGGTGAAGCCTATGGCACCGCACACAACCGGGTTTATTCTCCACTTCTTTATGCAGCGTTTTCAGCGCTATATCCAAATGCGCCTGTGCCGCCTCTCGACACAAACAGCCTTTCCTATCCTAGAAAAAAAATAGCCCATGAAAGCTGGTACAGACTAATCCTCGACACCGCGACCCGTATGCGCACCCGTGTATTTTTCACCCCCAGAGGTAATAATAGTCCAGTTATGACAGTGCGTATATGTGCAGCAGTAGAATCCCCTACCTGCGTTGTCCACCCCTCGGTCAGCCGGAGAGACGCATCGTTATTATTCGACAGGAAGAGGCAAATCCAATGAAAACGGTCGCATCTGTCTTGACACTTTTGGCAGGAAGCAAAAATGGCGGGGCAGGCTGTAAGAATAAAAAATTTAGTCCAAAAACAACAACAAAAAAAAAAAAAATTAAAAAAAAAAAAATAGAAATGTCTGGTTTGTTTTTTTATCGCTTTGCGCCTGTGGCCGAGCCGAAGTGTGGAGCGTGTAGTCTGTGGGAAATGTTTATTCTCGGAGTCCCCTCGCTGTGGAGAAGTGAGCGGAGACAGTCACACTCCTCCTCCTCTGCCGCCGCTGACACCACCCTTAAAGGAACAAGGCTCCACTCTGCGCCCACAAAGCGCACTCCCACTCCACGCCACCGCGACGTGCGAAATACAGCGCACATATGGCCAAAATGTCACGACCAACATGTTCCGACCGGCGTGACTTTACAATTTAAGGCCGGTTTTTAGTCCAGAGTAGAAACTGAAGACTTCACACAGTTGTTTATGGTGTTAAATTATTCGTAAAAGGAGGGAAATGAAGTAAAATACGCATCAAGACGCACAGGGCATGTACTTTATATCAGTGTGTATTGAGAATCATTTGTATATATGTAAAATAATTTCAGTTTAACCCTTAGAGACCTAGAACTGTTTTTATAGCAACTTCCAAATGACGTTTATCAGCATTTATTACAATATTATTTCTGTTTTTCAAGTAAAAATCTGGTATTTTGCTATATTTAACCCCTAAAGACCCCATCTTATTTGTGTGGCAGTTCCCAAATGATTTTCCCTCTCTATTTAACCTTTCTTTAAGTGATTTATCACATTTATCGTAATATTTTACTCTGCATTTTGCTTTTTTTCTGTGAAAATCATGTATTTTCCTATATTTAATTCACAAATCATGTAGATGTTCATTAAAGCTCAGATTAAAGTTGAGGGTTATCATATAAAAACAGAAAACTGAAGAAAAGCGACTTTCCATCAAAATTTATAGTGAACTGAACATAAAAGAAGTGTCTCTATCTATTGTCGTTGATCAAATTCCATTGGTTTTACTGGTGAATTGATATTATAGAAGATGCTTCCACGTTCACTACGGAGCCTCTGAACGTCCAAATGGGTCATATCTGATGACCATGAAAAGATGATAAACTGCATTTTACACCAATTATTTACATGGATTGATAGGATAGTGGTTCAGAAGTTATTAAATATTTTAGATCAGGCAATGCTTTTGGATGCTGGTAGCAGTTTGGGTCTTCATGGGTTAATTCACTGATCCTGTAGATGTTCATAAAAGCTCAGAGTTAATTTGAAGATTTTTATATAAAACCAGAAAAATCTCAAGTAAGCGTGAGTTTTTCAGCAAAATATGTAATTAACTCCACATAAAAACAAGTAACTGCTGTAATTTGTCTGGTACTTTCCCCTTATTTAATTCACTGATCGTGTGTTAATTAAATCTCAGAGTAAATTCAAAGGTTATTCTATCAGAACAGAAAACTGAAGAAAACGTGATGTTTTCAGCAAAATATGAACATAAAAGCAAGTGTCTACAATCAGTCATTAATCAAACTATAAGAGTTTTACTGGTGAATCAATGTTATAGAAGATAATGGTGTGTCTACTTCCACTATGAAGCTTCTGAACATCTAATAAAGACACATCTGATGCTGCTGAAAAGCAGAGAAACCGAAATTCACCGGAATTATTGACATGTATTGATAGGATTAGTAGTTCAACAGTTATTAGATCTTTATTAGATTGATATTTTAGATCTTTTGGTCAATGGTGGCTGTTTAGGTCTTTGAGGGTCTGAGTCTGAGTGAATTAAAGTACTTATAAAAAAAGAAAAACTAGAATATGACATAAATAAAGTTGTAAAAGACTAAATAATATACACATACATCCGTGATTTGATTAAACATTGTGAAATCCAGTGTATACTATGAGCATAATCTTATTCAACAGGATGAAAATGACAAAATATATCATTTGTGGTTAAAATACTGTCAAGCATTAAAGAATATCATTATAAATCTAGGAATAGCCATTAAAACTATTATTTTTGCTCAGCATCAAAGTATATGTGAGTAGAATTAAGTAACATAGCATGCTGCACACTTTTAACACCCCTTGATCAAATATAGTGCAAGATTGTGTTGAAAGTTACTGCCCTACAGGCCCTATAGGTGACCTATTTTCAATGGGCTTCTGCTCCATGCCAAGATGCATCCACAGTAGAAATGTGGTGCAGATATCTCAATGCATTCTTCAAGTAATGCAATTACGTCGTTAAATGGACAGACAGACAGACAACAAAACGATTTTACAATACCCCCTCAGCCAGAAGTAGGCCGAGGGGTAAAAAGAAAAAAAGAAAAAAAAAACTGAGAAAATGCTGCATTTTAACCCCAAAATACAGCTTTTTTATAGTCATTAAATAATTATAATCACACAAAAATTAACCAAAAGTCTCTTTAAACGTAAAAGCTATTTTATATATTCCTATAACAATTAACTATTTGGAGCATTTGAAGATTTTAGATGTAATATGTCAGCACAACATGAAAAGAAAGGTAAAAACAGCAAAACAAGTTTCAACTGAGAATGTGAACAAAATAAACCCAAATGCTAAGAAAAAATGACTATCATATAAAATAAAATGGTCACAACAATGATAATTATAGTTTTATTCCCCACATCACACACTTTATGGTGTAAAGTAGAAAATATTTAACATAAATCAGTCCACGGTTAACAACTCTGTGCCTTGTCAGTATGTTGTGTTTGATTATTTTCACTGTCGATTAATATGCCGATTATTTTGTTGATGATTTGATGAGTTGTTTGGTTTATAAAATGCCAGAAAATGTAAAATAAATAAATAAAAAAAATCTAAGATGGCGTTGTCAAATGTCCTGTTTGTTCAGCAACTCAAACATATTAGCTCTACTGTCATAATTTTGTTAATAAAATGAAAACTATTCAACTTTATGGAGGTTAAATAGGATATTTTTTCATGACTCAACCCAATGAATCAACTACTGATTAATTAAAGAGTTGAGTTTATTGTTTTCAGTCAAATATCAGGAAGTCTGGAGTAAAAAAACTGTGAATAAACATAATTCTACTCCCTCAAAACAAAAGGTGGTTAATAAAATGGCCTTTCAGTTGAATGAAGAATTAAATAAGAAGTGGCCAAACAACCTTTTAGTCAGCATCTCTAAACAAATCATTAGGTCCGTCCTGGATGAGGGCCAAAATATGAGTGTTAAAAGAATATATCTGCCACGGCGCTGAGATTTACTACATGCCTGAGCTCACACTGACCAAGTACAGAAAATGAACAACATAAATGCCATCGAGGTGCCCTTGAACACGGCTCTGAAACAGCTCCCAGGTGTGAACACGTGTCACCAAAGTGTGAAGGGGGGTGTCATTCACCAACAGCAGATGTGCTCAGCAAAGTTCGTCATGTTTTATAAGTCGTCATGTATGAGAAATACTGACACAAGACAATTGTTTGTGTGATTTCAAGTGTGAAACTCTTGGTTTTCAGGGGATTAGGTGCTGCTGGTTCAGGCATTCCCTGTGAAACGCAGTGGTGAATGGTAGTGGAGTCTGTTATTCTTTAATAAATATATAAATTAGCATAATTTTGGACTAGACCTAGGCAATATATCCTAGTAACAAGATTATCTGAGGTTTTACTTTCTGAAAATCATTAAAAATGCCTAAATTGTAAAATCAAGATTATTCCTCTGGAGACTTTTCTTGCTCAGCAAATAGTCAAAACGTACTGCATTTGCATCTCGAAATGTGTTAAGTGTGAATGTTTTTCTCTTGTCATATATAGCACATAGGTATATTAAAGAAAGTGTTCCTGAATCCTGTTTTGTCTTCAGTTTATGGAACCAGAAAATCATCTATTAAAATCGCAAATAGTCCATAAAACTGAAAAAAAATTATTTAAGTTTTTGGACTATCATATGTTGGAACAAAAATGTGCAACAACCTCCAAAACAGAACTCTCTGAAGTATAAACGTGACCTTAGATCCAGGAAAAGTCTCTTGGTTAGTTCTGATGTTCTCCACATTGACTTTACATCAGTTTGGATTCAATCGGGTTCACGATACTGAAATCTGACAATTAACTGTTGCGCAAACTGCAATTATTGTCAGTTCTGTTAGCTTTAAGTCACCCCTGCAGGATGAGTCTAGTACAGGTTTAACTACGTACAGAACAGGGTTTTCCTAAGGTTTTCAGAGTTTTTGGTGCAATGGTGGGGAAAGAAAGTGCTGAGACTTTCCCCAAAAAAATCTATTTCACATCATTCTGCATCATTGTTTTTACCATATGTCAGTATAAATTCATGAAAAAGTTAGATCAAAGAATAGAACATTAAAATTATGTTGTTGTAAGTGGTAGAGAAAACCCAGCAAATAGAGTGAGAGGCATCTATTAGCACAGAATTTTGACATTTGTGAGAATTGAACATGACTTAAATATACAAATGACTAAATATTCAACCAAGGTACAATAACAGAGTAAAGCAGCAGTTCTCCATTAAAATAAAGACTGAGCCACTATGTGATGACATCCCTAAAAGAGATGCCGGGGAAAACAAAGTAGAAGTAATGATGAAATATATTATTTCTGTAGGTTGGGGATGATTTTTATGATAATCTGAGATCACTTAAGATATGATGGTTATGTAATAACTGTCAGAGGCCCAGGCCCGGCAGTGTTCCTCGTGTCTTAGGTTCTGAACCTCGTAGCGACTGGAGGCTGGGTGCCTTTGGTCTTTGCTGTGACATCTTGTGTCTATCTGTGCTATCAGGTCCACTGGCCTGCAGTCTGATATCTTAACATGGCCTTGAACAAAATGTCTCAGAGGACCAGGGGAACATCAGTGTTCTCATGAATAAGAACACAACAACATAACCTACTTCTACCCATCCCTGTCTCTATTTCCCGTTTCAGATCAGGATGGGGGTGGGGGGGTGGCTCCTCCTCCTCCTCTTCCTCCTCCTGCTTTGCTATCACATCACACTTGTGTTATTGGCCACTTGCACTGAGCCGGTTGGATACTGTGCTTCCTAACCTGCTGTAACCTCACTGTGGTGTTTAAACAGTAATTCAGTTCATTGCCTGTAGTATAAACAGAGGCGGCACTCAACGTGTCAGTCAGGTAAATTGGATAGTTTTCTTTTACAAGGCTGTTGTTCACAATAGGTGTTACCTGCAATTTGCATTTTGAGTACAACAGCAGTTAAAAGTCTGATCAAAGTCCTCGCCAAAGTGGTATTCATAAAAAGTTGATGTCGCTGCTTTATTGTTGTTGTGTGATTGCGCCACAAATTTACTCGTGGACATTATTTCTGTGTGAGCCATTAACATCGACCCTCGAGTTAGAAGAGCAAACCGGCTCAGCAATTTGGAGGGTATCTCACCTTGTGACCTCTGAACCGGAGCGACCTTTCACCTCTGAACTCTGACCTCAGATGCCACATAAATGCAGAGACAACGTCCTCCCTTTCCCCAAAACAGAAAATGCTGAACTTTGCCCCTGAAACTTTTCACAGAAATGTGGTTCAGAGAACTCTGTCCTTTGACCTGGAGTATAGCGACAGATTGTGTCTGACAAAAAAAGCCCCTTTAAAAACATTTTCACATGAAGTTATTTATGTATGTAATATATTTCCTTTTTGTGTAGAAACTGAAGAGAATGAGGTCGACTGCAGATGTTAACAGGCTGGTTGTAGCGAATAGTTTCATACAGCCACCGCTGACAAAATGAGCAAAGAAGCAGTGGCTGCACATGTTAACAAGTGTTTAAAAAGTTATTAGGACATGGACTTCAGTGTTTTACAAGACTGACTTTTTACAGTCTTGTCAACACAGTCCCATATAAAGGATGTTAAATGGCACAAAAAGAGAGAAATCATTTGGTTAATAAGAATTTTATACATTAGACCCCTATATAACAACCATAGCCCTAGAAAAAATAATAAAAGCTGCTAAAATAGTCTTTTTTATAAATAAAACTAACATAAAAAGTGAGTAGTGATAATAACTAAATTAACAAAAAAAGTATTTTTTATTTTTTAGATTATAATAGCAATAATATAAAAAAAACAATGTACTGCACATTAGAAGATTTTAGATGCCTAAAATTTTCACTAACAAGATACATTTTGGGGAGTTAATACTAGACATCTAACATATCCTAATGTACAGTACAGTTTTTTCATTGATATAATACTAATAGTAATAATAATAATAATAATAATAATAATTATTATTATTATTATAGTAATGTATAAAATAGGCTTTAGGTTCCGAGAGATTTTAGGTTATTTATGTTAATTTTGTTACTACCACTACTCATTTTTGTGATAGTAATGATTATAAAAAGGCTGCATTTTTTGGAATTTTATATTTTTTCTTGAATTATTAGTTAATAGGGTTAATGAAAATCTAAACATCTAAACAACAATAGCGAAAATCCAAGAAACATAATTTGCTGCGCACTTTTAATACCCCTTGGGTACATAGTGTAAGATTCTGTTGAAAGTTACTGCCCTACAGGCCCTATAGGTGACCTATTTTCAATAGGCTTCTGCTCCATGCCGAGATGTATCCACAGTATAAACCTGGTACACATATATCCATGCACTCTTCCCAAAATGTGATTACGCTGTTGAATGGACTGAAGACAAAATGATTACAATACCCCTTCTGCCAGAAGTTGGTCGAAAGGCAAAACACTACGAAAAAGCTGCATTTTAACCCCAAAATATAGCCTGAAAATAATCATTAAATAATCATTAAATAATCAGAATCTTATAAAAATGAACCTAAAGTCTCTTTAAACCTAAAAGCTATTTTATATATTCCTATAACAATTAACTATTTAGAGAATTTAAAGATTTTAGATGCAATACATCACAACAACATGAAAAGAATATGTAATGATCTAAAGTCTCTCTGACATTTTCTCATGCTATTTCCTCAGACTTTCCACTAACAGAGGGGAAGTTTAGCTGTGCAAAACATTCTTTTGTAAAGAAAAGCTAAAAACAAACTAAACACAGAAATTTGTATTTGCTAGTGGGCATCTATACAGTCCAGATATGACACACCTTCATGTCAACGTGAGTTCATTCACTGGTTACTGGGGTAGGTTATCTTTCAAATTGTTGAATGGCAGATTTGGCTTGGTCCTCTGAAAGTAATCTGACCTCAAACCTCTATACACGTTTCTGTACACTCACACTGCTGTCCTGTGAAGAAACAGAAATACATGTAAAAGATATGAAAGCCGGGACAAAGGTCATTCCTGTAGTGGAGTTGAAGCAGCGCAAACAGAGGAGAATTCAGATTCAGATGCCTGATTGTCTCAGAGGGAGGGGGCCAGAGTGTCAGTAGACATTAACCCCCCACCTTTGACCTCTACTCCCAGATTTCAACCACAGTGTCTCCCAAGGTTTGCAGTGAAGGAAGGGCCTCTGAGGGAGGAGGGGGAAAGGGAGGAGGAGGAGGAGGCAGGTGCGAGCTGCGATGCAAGGGAGGGCACTGGAAGTCACACCATACTGTAACCTTTGAACTGGAATGACTATGGGATGGTTGTGACATTCCCCACGTACAGCTGCAGGGAAGCTTTTACTGAAACCATATGACACAGCAAAACCCACACATGAAAAAAGGATGAAGCTTATTGAGATTCTTTAACAGTTTAGCTCAAAAAAAAAAAAAAAAAAAAAAAATAAGAAAAAAAAAAAATTATGCCAAGGCCGGATATTTATTACAACTAAACAAAAAAAGTGATAAATGAATAAATCTGCTTTGACTTCTAAAGTTATTTCGACAAGGCCGGGGCCCGATCTCGCTGAACATTAAACAATGTCATGAAAGTGACATCTTTTTTTTTTAGTCGACCTTGTGATGAGTGGATTATACATTAACGTGTGTGTCTTTATTGGAGTAGCAAACTATGAACACACAAGAAAATTCTTGACCTCTGTTCAAAATAAATAGACAAGAGTGATTATGACTGGATTATGGCAGACATGCTAAACAGCAATCTGAGGCGTCTCAGTAAATATTCCACTTTTGTCCTTGAAGTGTGTCACAGAGATGGAACTGTGTCTGATAGACAAGATAGATAATAGTATACTGGAGCACTGCGCTAAGAGAGGAGATACATGAAAGTCACAGCTGCCACTGTGAGAAAAGGTGAACCAAATTACTGATTCAGTATGATCACCCTTTCTCTCCAGAGTCACATTATTTTCTCATCAGACTCACAATCATTTTGCTCTGCGCTGTTTAAATTTGTGTCCTGGAAAAAGGCCTCAAGGAAACAATGTTATATTTGACTGAGGTCATGGTAGGATTTTGAGAAATGTGTCTTTTGGACTCTTGAGGATCAGACAGTTGATACTCCCGTCACTGTCCAGGTATGTCAGTGTTATTTAGTGCAACAGCTCGGGGTTGAGTTTCTTTAGAGAGCCAGTGATCTGACTGAAAGGATCCACGCTCGGTGCAGTGCTCTGTGAGGGGATATCATGATGTAGGCCTCACAATAGAAATGGTGTCTGCTTTCCCATTCAACAGTTCCTTCAGTCTGCTACTGATGCAGAGAAGAATAGGCTTCATAAACACCAATGTTTCAGAAAAAAAGAAGAATCGCTCTCAGGCCATCCAGCCCGGGACTGTTTTGTTAAGGTGTGACTGTGCCTGTTATTCAATAGTTTACATGACCTGACCTGATGTGAACTTTGAGGAGAAACAACCCTTTTGCTCCAAAAAGGCTGTCCTCGTTGATGTTCATTTCATCATTTTGCTTTTAGTCTGCAAAGCAAATGTTCTGCCAGAGAATCAATTGTAAGGCTGCTGACAGCAGTGGGAATGTTTACATCTCCCTACGCCTGTCCTCATATCTGATGCTTAACCCATACCCACTTGCTCTGAAATAGAAAAATCAAGAGGAATTTTGGAGTTGTTTTTGGATAACTGTCAAAGTATGTGAAAACAGGTCACTGCGTAACCGTGTCTAGTGTTTGTGTGTGTGTTTTTGCGTGACAGAGACACGCATGAATAGGAATGCAGGCGAGACTAGGCCGGCTCCGGTGTGGGCGAGCAGCCTCTCGTCCCCCTGTACATGCACTGGCCCTGCATCTTGTTGACCTAGTTGGTGCTCTTTGACTAATCCCTGGCGATTCTGCGGGTGGTCTGGGAGGAGCTCTTCTCCAGTTTACTCTGCATTTGAATATCAGATGGCAAAGGCGGGGCCTCGCCAAAAAAAAAAAAACAAACAAAAAAACATCTCAGAACGGCCAAGGGATTTGACTGGAACGCCTGCCAACACAACACGCAATGTTGTTTTACTGCTCCGTGCACCTCCTCTCCCTCCTTCTCTTGTTTGCTATCATGGGTCTTCCTCTCTCATCCTCTTGTCGGATAGAAAAGGCCTCCATATTTTCGCCCATATTGACCTGCTGGTTCAAAGTGACACTGATACTTTCATTGTATGAGCGTGTGTGTGTTTTCTGAGCAACTGGAAGCCGGCCTGTAGTCCTGATCATGTAGCCATCCACACTATAGAGCTATCAGTGCTAGTCTCTCAGTTTACACATGTAACAGGAGTTTTCCTACTGACACACAGCTGACATGGTGTCTCCTTGTATGAGGTTTTATTACTTATGTTTGCATGATCCAATTACTCTTTCACCTTGTGGTTTATGGCTCTTCTAACCCACTCGTTCACTAAGTATGGGCCATTTGCAAGCATAATGAGTCACAGATATGCTGTTAATGCACACACTGCCAGATTTCCGTGAAACATCACCAGTATGACATTAGGCTGAGAGTGAAAGTGTAAAAAAAAAACACCCAAGCTTATTGCTTTTAGTGTCAGATTTATTTAATACTTCCTAACAAACAAAACAATACACAAAACAACAGTATAATATAGCTGTTTAAAATACTATCATCACAAAATTCACAAATCAGATTCATAGTTATATGACAATATATTTAAAGGAGTGATATTTTACTTTTTAAAAATGGAATTATGCATTTTAAAACATTTCCCTGTGGTCTACATAAACTGTAAATGCTCTGCTTGGGTCTGAATTCTTCATTAATTCAACCCTATTTCTGAGTAATGACAACAGATGACACCACGTAACTAGTTCTAAAGTAACAAATTAAGTAGGAATTAAAACAAGTTGAAGAAATCTACTCGATTTTTGCCAAAATTAATATAAAGATAGCTCTGCAAGACCTGGGGGGCTCAAGTTCAAAGTGTATGAACTATTAGGGTCCAAATACACAAATAAATGTACAAAAGACAAATAAATGTGGGTTTATCAAAATATGACCCCTTTAAAGGGCTTCCATACTACATTCTGGCAGCTCATTCCATGCTTCTATTCCATGCTAGAACTTAGTGCCACTTTTCCACTCATGGTACCAGTTAAATCACCTCAGCCTTATTCAGTTTGGCTTGGTGTTTGGCACTGATGCGCTATATTCCTACTGCAGGTGTAGGTTTTTCATCACAGCAACACAATGCAAACTTAAAGCGACATCATAGGAAGGAACCTGAAAATACAGGGTTATTCAAAAACAGTGAACCGATTTCATTACGCAATAGTTTAATAAAGAAAAGTAATAGAAAACTCCAACCAAGTCACAAATATTCTACTCACAATCAACTTTTATTTTCTGTCTTACAAATGTTCAATGAGTCCACCACCTGCAGCAACATGGACACACATGGACACCTGGACAACATCACTGCGATAAGAGAATTCCTCCCAGACATGTATCAGCATATTGCGATCCAGTGAGTTGATCTCTGTTGTTATTCGATGTTTAAGGTCATTGAGGTTAGCCATTCAAAACTTAGAAAACTCCTCTTTCAAATGGTCACTGACTCATTCCATGATGATGCCTGAGAACTGAAGCAATGTGTCATGAAATCGGTTCATTCTTTTTGAATAACCCTGTAAAATGTTTAGACTTAAATCTTGCTTGAGGTTATCAAGTTAGAGCCTAGAATTTGCTACAACATTTTCAGAAAGTTCATGCTAACTTGGCTTGGTGTCCAACATTGTGACTTAATGACACACATACTAATGTGACGTGTACTAGGTGATACTAGAAATAGTATCTGATAATACCCCTGTTCGCATGTAACAGAAAAATGTACCAAATCAAGCTGAGTTGACCCCATCCGTCAAAATGCAGCTTTTGTGAAAATAATTTTAAGGAGTCCCCTCTTAAATCACACCTATTTTTCCAAAACTGGAATAGACAGGAAGACAGAATTGTTGTTTTATGTATAGTTTACAGCCCTCAATCATATCACCTTGGTGTCTCCTACAAACTAAAAGTAGGTAACTTTCCTTTTCTTAACCTCTCTTCATATGACACCATTTCAGAGCTGGAAATAGTTCCATAGCCTTTCCCTGAACATTCTCGCTTTTCCCCCAATATACTTTAGTGTCAACCAAAGACAGAGACACTAGGCCAGACTTGTAAATTCAAGGTCAGATGACAGAATAAACTATCCACATCTACATCTGCATCATTTTCCATTACCACTGAACCATCAATGCCCCAAATAAATATATACCTTTGTTACCATTTAATGTCTGTTTGTGAATATTTTAATGTTCCAGTGATCTTTTTCATGCGGTGGAAATCTTCAAGAGGTATTGGCCTTAGTAATTATTTACAACAAAGAGCACAGGACCCAGCATAGATCCCTGAGGAACTCCAGAACTCAGTTAATTACATTTACTACCATCTGCTCCTTTTACTGGGTTTTCTTCTCCATTATTAGAAGACAAGAATAGCATCCAAGATATTTTGGACATCACCTAAGTAAAATTAACATAAAATCAATGTAGAGAGAAAAATGCAAAACTGTAAATTCAGTGGCGTGTCCATTTTCATAGCATCACAACATTTTAATTATGATGGCTTACCCACCAAGTTTCAAATAAATCAAATGTGAAGTAGTATTTTTTGAATTTATACATAATGTGGACATGAAAAGAGTAACAGCAAATGTTCGCATCAGTGGCTATGACATTTTATATCACAATACTGATTGCTGCTGCAGCATAAACTTTTCCTCATGGTTTATTTCCTTTATTTTTGTTGATATTTTACGTAGTTTTTATTACATTGTGGAAAAAAAATCATTTTGTTGTAACTGTTTCCAAAATTCTACTTCCAGATTTCTAAAATGTTTTACAGTGTTTGCCATATTCCGACTATAAAGTGTAAAAATACCACAAATACATTTTTTACATAAGCTTTCACATTGAATAAGTTGTTTTCATTTCTTTTTTTTTTTTTGTCTTTTGTTCATTTCCCTTTCTGAAACGTTCACGCAGAGACAAAAATAAGAATTCAGTATTGACTACTCTATATACTATATGCGATAATTCGCCCATAAGTAGCTGGGATAGGCTCCAGTGACCCCCATGACCCCAATGAGGATAAAGCGAGTTCAGAAAAGGAACGAATGAATGAATATTGACCAATTTTGACTAAAATGAAAAGTTTAATTAAAATAATATTTTTGGCCAAATTGCCCACACTTACAGGGTCACATTTAAAATTCTGTATCCATATATATACAGTACATTTAGTTAATGTGCACAGATGTTTTATATTTGGGGGACTATTTCACCAGCAGAGCAATGATTAATTCAAAGTCAAAGCTACTGAGTGGATGTTGGTTTTCCACTGGACTAGCTGCTTTGTTTGACAGAGGCTTTACTGGGAGGACACAGTGGGGGCTGAGCTAAAGAGTCAAATATCAGGGACAGAGGCACCTTACTGTCCCTGCTGCAAACTCACATGCAGACATGGTGGCAAGAGAGGACAGTGAAAACACAGCTCGGTGTCCCTGGGCCCTCGTCCTTCCTCCACCCATCCACCACCAGCGGTTCCCACGGGGACGTTAACATCCTATTGACCCTGCTCACTCATTATCAGATCAGCATGGAACACTGGGGCACTTTAACCCAATCTGTATACACTCGCTCTCATACTCCGAGTCCGAACACACTCTGACTGCAGATCACTCTCCTCTCAAAGCAGTATTTTGGCCCTACCCCCAAATCCACAGTAGGGCTTTAAACCAGTTCTAGTGATCACTCCTCTGTGTGGTTGTGTTTCGACAGTGCCCCACCCGGAGCTCATCACCCACGATACTTCTCCACAGATGCCGGCGAGTCCCGTGGGACAGCCGTGTCTTCCCAGCATCCCCCCGCTGATTGTCAGTAAATGTGTTGACATAAATGTAGTGTGGCTACTAATGAGCTGCCAACGAACAACCACTGTCAGCTCCTTAAGACCTGTCAATATAAGACAGAGGCAGGTTTTAGCTCATTACACTGTTACACTAAGATGTCTAACAATAGATTAAAGCACAAAGCTCCCAGCACTTCATTCATTTGAAGGCCAAATAATCAGCAGGGAAAAAAATATCAGAGACATTAGAATGCAGCGTGGACATGTGTGGACTCTGACGGAATTGAAATTCATGACAGGTCCGAGGGAGTGTGATACTCATGTAGGCACAAAGCCTGCACATCTAATGTTTATTGATAGCAAAGCCTACATAGGCTGTTATTATTTCAAGGCAGTATGGGAAGGCTTAGTTTCAGCGTCTGCATGTGTGTGCGCGTGTGCTGTCTGTGTGTATGTGTACACGGCCTCAGTGTTTGTTTGTGTCACACAAAAAACAGATTAGTGAAAACACTGAGGTAAAATAAGCAGCCTGACCTTGCTCTGAAACTGAAAGGCAATCCTCTGAATGATCCGCGGGTCAGTAGCTTTGTCCTTCAGACAGTTAAAGTCTATCCTTCTCATCCCCTCCCTCCCCTCTGCCTGTCTCACTGTTTCCTCCACTATCCCTCTCTCTCTCTTCGCCTTTCTTCCTCCGGTACTTGCTTTCACATTAAATCTCTTTCCTGCACCTTATGTAAAACTTATTCTTCCACTGGCCCTTCTCTCTTCCTGCAAAACTGTCTATCTTAATGTGGAACACACACTCACGCACAAAAAAAAGCATTCAGAACTCTTGATATGCATGTCATCTTTTCATGTCTGGTCTTTGAACACGGCTGTTTGTGTTATTTCAAGACGTGATTGTTCCTCGTGACAAGCCGTGATGGCACTGATGTGTCTGATCTGCTGCTACGCCTCAAAGGCAGATGAGCAAGACGCAAAGACAGCAGCAGATACTACCAGCCATATTAAAGACTTCCCCCGCAAACTCTTTGAGCTGTGAAATGTTTGACGCTTTAAGAACGTAGCCAAAGCGGGTTGCCAGGTGAGCGCTAGCAACCCCTCCTTCACGTATAGGATGCCTCAAGAGTTGCTGCATTCACTGGAAATTGCAAGTGTGTCAGCAGGTTCCAGATGTCAGTTATGCAATGTCTAATTACAGTAAGAAGCATGGTGTTACCTCGCAAGAGTGTGTGAAGCTTGAACATACATACACATTTAAGAATGAGATCCTTGGAGTTCATGCTAAAATGAACCTATATCTGTTACGAGTTTACTGTTTTTCCCGCATCTTAACCCACTAGCCACCAAAATCATCTACTCATCTAGAATGCTTAATAACTTTTGAACCACTAATCTTACCAAAACATGTAAATAATTCAGGTAAAATGCAGTTTCTTAGCTTTACACTGATTCAACAGTAAAAGCCATGTAGTTTGATTAATAGCAATTTTCTTTATTTTTCTGTTGTGACATAAAAACCTTTGATTTTACCGAGCATTTATGAGCATCTACATGATCAGTAAATTAAATAAAGGAAAATTCAAGATTTCCACTGAAAAATACAAAGAATACAATAATAAATAGCAATGAATCACTTAGGACAGGTTAAATATAGAGAAAAATACATTTGGAAGTCACAACAAAAATAGTTCCAGGTCTTTAAGGCTTAATTCAGTTTATTTGTTAACTGTATTCAAGGATCAGATGTTCAGGTCTGAAGATTAACCTTTTCGGTTTACAACCTCTGTTGGTTACACAGACTTAATCCTATAACATGCTCAAAGTTTTTGAGGTTATATTTTTGCAGCCGGGGTTAAGTTGCATACTGTCTAAAGTCCAGGCTCTTATTGTTATTTTAATGCATTGTATTTAACTGTAAACTGTATTAACAGATTGACAATGAAAGTCTCTCTACATGCATAACCGTAACTGTTACAGAGATTTTATCCTCCAACACAACATGACATACAGTTTATACACTCACCATCTGGGTTACGCTATCTTTAATCTACTCTTTTAAGTGCTGTAAAATGGAAAGACACAACTGCAAACCAATCAACAACTGCACAAGTGTGTTTTTTTGGTTTTATTTTCTTACTAAGCTGCTGAATAACTAGATTAGGGCAAAATACACAGGATATACACTGCAAGAAGCTTTAGCAAAGCATATGGGGTTAACCAGGGTGAACAAATCATTGAGAGGTTAATCTCCAGATCATGGAGGAATGTTAGCACACCTACATGCCACCAACACAAGTTAAATGTGCATTGCGCAGTGTATTCCTGGAAGTAAACTGCTTTGGTTTACTGGAGATTTCCACATAAATCAATAAAACTGTAGTGTTTTTGTGTTCAACTCTATGTGTACACTTTCTCCTAATTAAACACTCAGTAATCTATGAGAGCTACATGCATTTACTCAGACTGTGTGTAGTTTTGGTAGTGTTTATGCATCAAGAACATACAGTATGAATCATTTAATGTAAATGCACTACATTTATCTAAAAAAAAAAAGAAATTCTTATATGAAGTAAAAATGTATGATTGAGGATATTAGCAGATTAGGGTTTTTCCTGCAGAGAGAATACTATTCTGGTAAATTTGGTAGAAACTAAACTAGGAGAAATATGGGAGTCTTGATGGAAAATAGTATTATCTCACAGTAACTCTCTATCTTTTGTAACTGTATTTGCAACTGATATCTTTGTGCATTTTATTTTATCAAACAGAAACATGGAAAAGAGGTTGATAGACTTTCTTATAAATGGCTGAATACACTCATTTCTTTTTCTTCAAGACCAAATATTACCATAGAAACTGCAAATCTGCAGTAAGAGTAACCTTAATATTAAATGTTCTCTTTTGACTGAAATGTTTATAAAATAGGACTAAATTTTGTACTTTACTTCTCATTTTCTTCAATCATATAAATATCTGAACTCCTAAAATACACTTCTTGTAAAAGACTTAAACCAGATGATGATGTTGTTCATGTAACAAGGATTATTTCACCTTCATCTCAATTTGAGGCAAGAAAAACCCTGTGGACTAAATCTCAATAATCTAAATACAAACCATAATACTCTGTAATCTTTGCTTTCTATTCTAGATACTTGGGTAACATATAAACCAATCCCTGGAGGTTATGTTCTTACGTGTGTCTATTTTTTGAGTTCTTCATGACCACAGATGGTTACGTTTTGCCTGTTCTAGGTCTAAGGTCAGGGTCGGGACAAGTTCACATTTGTTAATATGAGGAAAAATCTTGGATGTGTTTTTATGTTTTAATGTATGTGTTTAGCTGTATCTGATGGCATTGACACAGGACTGAGTGTTCAGTCCTGTAAGGCTATTTTAACTTACTGGGTTTATTAAATGTTTTATAAAGAGTTTCAGTGCAAATATAACAGACAAAATGTAATATTTATCAATCAAAATTTAATATTTGTAACATATCAAGGAAATTTAGAATATTTAGGAATAATGACTATTTAAATCTTAATGTTACATTACTTACAACAATGTACAGGGATAGTTAAACAACAAAAATACACAATATAAATAGATCAATAATTTGACTTTTCTCTCTCTTAGTATTAAATCAGTCACCAGAATATTATCCAAACAATTCATCGTCACCTAAGAATCGTAATATGGAAAAATCTTTCCAGGTTCATACAATTTAAGAAGCGTATAGTACTACGTCTACGTTTTTTGCTGTGGGAGAAAATGCTTGATTTTTGATACAGAGATAAAATTGCTTCGACTAGACTTATTAAAGCTTTCTTCTGCTGCTGTTCATCAACTGGAAGCAAAAGCAGGGTTAAACTCCTTAAATATGTTCACATGCTTGGCCAGGAACGCTCATTCTCACAGAACACACATAGACCGGGCTATGGAAGTTGCGGCAAAGAAGCTACAAACACAAAGACACATCACAGGCATCCTCAATCCAGTGGCAAAGTTTCAAGGTGGGAACCAGAGATCAGTATCACCAGTTCGACCAAATGTGAATTATGGTGACAATCTCGCTTTTTGTTCCTGAGTTATGGTGTTGGAATAAAGGTCAGAAAGTATTTTTTTGCAGAAAATGATGTCTGTTGTGTTTCTTCTTGAGCTCTTTCCTCTCCTTTTCTGTACACTTTCTCACCTCTAACTATACTTCACAAGCTCTTCTGCACCTGCACTTCTCAGGTAGAGCAGTCCACAGGATGTACTCTGCTGGAATAATCCTTCCACTGGACAACTATTTCATTTGGGATTCTCCTCACTGATACTTTCTATGTGCTGCTGTTTTATGTAGTGTTTTCTGTCACTGGATAAGAAAACAGCTCACTCCCCAAGTGTAAATGTTCCACCAAGTTCTTCTGTGCATCTGCAGTTGTGCTCATAAGTTTACATACCCTGACTGAATGCACATGGGACGGTCTTGAATGTTCCAACATGACAATGACCCAAAACATAAGGCCAAGTTGACCTGTCATTGGCTACAGCAGAAAAAAGTGAAGGTGAAGGCGTGTCCATCTGAGTCTGCTGACCTCAGTATCACTGAGCCACTTTGGGAAGGTGTCAAACATGCAGTTCATGAAGAAAACCCAAAATCTTAAAGGAACTGAAGGTGTTTTGCAAAGAAGAATGGGCAGCTTTACCATCTGAGAAAATAAAGTGCCTTCACAACTGTAATGTTCTGCTGTCTATACCACAAAAGACTTCCATCTGTCATTGATGTTAAAGGGGCGGGGCCAATACAGAGGATTGAGAACTAGGGTATGTAAACTTTTGATCGGGGTCATTTGGATAGTTTCTGTTGTCAGTATGATTTAAAAAGAGCAAACACATTTGTTTGACGATAAATGGCTTCACCAAACCACTAGCCATGAGTGAAAGAAAAGTTTTTGTATTATCATTCATATTCTCAGAAAAATGGCCAAAGAATCACAAATTCTGCAGGGGTATGTAAACTTATGAGCGCAACTGTATTTTGCCTGAAACGCAAACTCGTCAGACAACCCCAAGAGTTTTCTTCTCTATTCTAGAAGGATGTTAGACAGTGCCAGTGCGCTAATGAAGTGTGCAGATAGGTTTGGCTATTAGAGCTGTCAGAGTAACCACAAAACTGGAACTGTGCTATTGACGAGTTAACTGCATAGGACCACAAACAACCATGACAACTGCTACACAACTAGTACTGTTTCCCACAAAATGGTCATCTGATCTGCTTTTCAGAGGGATTGTACAGATCATGTCATTAAAACATAAATAATGCAATGGTCTAATCCACTAATATTCATTTTAAATGGGCCAAGATGTCTTTTTATAGTGATTCATTAAAATCTGTCCACGCTAACAGAATTAGACACTAGAGTTTATGTTGTTTTGCTGCTGCTGCTGAACAAACAACGATGGAATAACATCTGCAGTGAAGAATTATAGTAACTCTGAGCTAACAGTTTAACAGTTAACAATATTTTCTGAAGCCACAGCTCAAAGTGCAACAAGAGGGATGTTTGATGCCATTGTGAAGGTGTATAAATACTTTCAGTTCATTTTGAGACTGTTGTGACAATAGTGAACTGCTGCAGTATATCCACTGTGGTAATATTGCATATTGCACGACTGAGTCACCACACTTAAGAACACTGCTCAAGTACTGGGAGAAGTTAGTTTTCAGGGCCTTCATGCAGAAATACTTTCAGGCTTTTAGAAACCAAATGAAATCGTCCACATGTGGAGAAGATCATTGCAGATGATGCATTGTATACACGGCTGAAATCACAGTTTTTATGCTTTGACTATTTTCTGTTAAGTTATTCTCATTTTCAGTTCTGTTCTGCACGTTAAGGCATCAAAAATATCCTGTAAAAAAAAGGTCAGCAATCAGGTTGAAACAGAACCTCTCACAAGGTCAGACAGGTTTCATGGCCGACTTTTCCCATGTGCCAGCTCTAATTTCTCCACCTATTCACTCACCTGCAGCTCATCAGACAATCAGCCTCTTCTTCAGACTCACCTTTGCCAGTTTCTTGTATTGTACTACTGTGTCAAACACGCTAGCCTTGTTTTTCTCCTGAAACTCACTGTTGCCAATCTCTGTTTCCTGGGCTTTTGTCTGCTGCCTGCTTGACTTATTACCTACTTTGTTTTTGATCTGTTTTCTGCCTATCCCTGCATTTTCTGACTCGAGTTTGCCTCACTTCCAGCGCCTCCATGCCTGAGCTCCTCTTCACCTAATGCCTAATGAACCCGCTCTGCTGAATGCTGGTGTTTTGATGTCTGGACCAGTATAGCTAGTCTCCGGCCTGACTTCACCTCAGGTGTTTGCTCCAGCGCTGTTGCACCCAGTCTTGTCCTCAGATGCCTTATCTGCCAGTTCATATCCAGTTTCATCTAGATCCTTTAGTGAACAGTATTTATCCTGTGGCACGTGGGAAATTGTTGTGTGTATGAATTCTACATTTATGGCAAAAAAACATACAATAATGCTGCCCTTTGACCATGGATTCAGTTCAGGGAGGACACTTAGTATTTCAGATTTAAGCATTTAGATGGAATAATATGCATTTATATCAGACTCTGTGTGAATGATGCACTGAACATCTGTGCAAACATGAAAACTTGACATCTCTGAGGCTTAGATGGTAATGATCAGAACCGAAAATGCAAAAGTGGTGTTGCATTCTCACATTTACTTCCACATTTAAATGTGCGTTTTGGGGGGAAAATCTGCATGCAGACAGACACGCAAAAGTGTGTGAAATTTCCTATTTATCGATGCAGTGTGCACACCAGGTGGCATCCCAACCACCAAGACCAAGCGCCTGCGTAGAACCTTTCTACTTCTGTTCCTGTTCTCTCCTAGCACGAAATACAATCACAAAACAGGAAACAGAACATCTTCCTTCTCTGCTCTCTACTACTCTCTATAAAGATTCATGACAATTGCTGAAATGACTCTTGGATGTAAATTAGAGCGGCCAGGGCAACTTGAAGGTCTGTCATAGGGAAATAATCCAACATGTTGTTTTTCTGTACTAGCGCGTGCCTGTGATGAAACTCTATGTGATGAGAAAATGCAGTTTTGCATTTTAAACCCTTTAGACAGTGACATGAGAGTGGAGTGTTTTTAACTTTTCCATTCTGGAAGGTGGTTTCACTTTTTGCGTTTTCAACCCCCAAAAACACCATTGCTGTCTAAACGAAAGGCATATCTGATAAAATATTTTGTTGTTTTCACCCGAGAGCATTGTTGTGTAAACTGGGCCTGAGGTCACAAAACCCTGCGAGTAAATAATATAATAATAATGGATTGGATTTCTATAGCACTTTTCTAGGCACCCAAAGCACTAAAGCCTGAGAGCATGAGTATACATGAATAAAGAATTTGTGAGCAATACACCTATGTAGACCACTATTTTCTGTATATATTTTGCTTAATTGAGGAGGAGGCTGTGGAGGTGGAGATGGGTGTTTTCATGGATGGTTAGGCTGATATGTAGGGAGGTGTGTGGATGAATGAATTCAGACTCGATTATAAGGAGTGCTGGTTGGGAATGAACAAACTTAATTTAAATGATTGGACAAAAAGGGGTTAATCACTAGCTTTGATTCACCTGAGATACTATTTTACCAACTATTGTCCACATTAGAATGAGACTAACAGACCCACAACTACAGTGCTACAGCTATCGCAGGCAGAAAACTGAATAGAGTTTCTATTTCTCACTGTTTTTTCTGCAAAAATGTATTTAATATATATCTGTTTAATCATATTTCCAGCAGTTGAGAACAGCCACCCATAACTACATCTCAGAATAAATTAATGACACCCTTCTTTTGTCCCAGTCTGGCAATGACTCAGAGGCCAGGGTTTCTTTTTCTGACCGTGACCTTTAGATGTGTCGGGTCTGGCTCCTGCCCACAAGAATAGCCCTATGTGAACACAAAAAGAAGGCATCCATCACTTTGAAATTCACGACACAAAAATATGACACAGTGTAGGGCTGACATGTGAGCTCTGTGTTGACAGTTTGTAATATTCAGAGCAAGAGCGACATGAGAGAGCCGTTTTCCCTGCAGATTTCCTTAACCACATTTAAAGAGGTGGGTTGATCAACTACAGGTTGTCACTGTTATAAATAGAGCAGTGTGTGCTTTTATGTTAAAAAAGGCTATAGTGTTATGAGAGCGCACTGACCCCCCCATCCAACCCCCTCCACCTCTGCCACTGCCACAGGATGACGGATCGATTGAAGAGTGACGGCAGTGAGGAAATAGAGAGAGATTCAGGATTTACATCGTCCTCTGACACGCTCATATAAACGCCCTGCAATGATAGAGACTACACTCTGACAAGGACACCAGTCCTTGTTTAGCTGCTCACAACTTAAAAGATTTGCCATCTCACTCCCTTTCTCTCTCTCTCTCTCTCTTTAGCAGATTTCAGTGCAAAGCATATAACCTTTGTGAATTATTTAGTTTATTGACCTCTGCAGGGATTTAATATGAAGGTCGTTTCCTGCTGGCAGAGCGAGCGCCGGCGGGGTCCTCAGGTGACACGGCCAAGGTCGCCCGTCTCCCTCCAGTTAATAATATATTTGTCACACGCAGTGTGTTAGCCCCCGACACAACGCTACTGCCTTCCACTTGATTAGTGCAACCAATAAGGACTGCCAAAGATAATAAAGTAGACATTGGCTTAAGGAGATGTGTCAAATGTCCACAGCATCTCTCTCTATCTCCCCCCACTCCCCCTCCCCTACTATGACCT
>JAPQRP010000008.1:13549960-13566851 GCA_037367295.1 Apogon hyalosoma | reverse complement strand
TTACAGAAACCCAACAGAATCCTCCAGGAGCAAACACTTGTTACTGGTGACAGTGGCGAGGAAAAACTTCCTTTTAAAAAAAGCAAAATATCACTCCTTTAAGTAAAGAGAATATTTTATAATCATGCTTTGTCTTCAGTTTTTACAGCCAAAAAAACCAATAGAATAAAATGTTAAATGGTCTATAGACCCCCCCCACCCAAAAAAAAAAAAAAAAAAGATTTAATTTTTGCCTATATCACCCAGCTCTAGTTGCACTTTTTCTGTAGACATATGCCTTATATACACATAATTATTCACACATGAGGGTTTCTCCTGAAGGCGTACCACAGCAGAGGTCACTAGTGCAAACACTTATTGGCCTATTCATTAAGGTGGACTGGGACAGAAGTCTAGGGTAAGGTCTCCACTTCCAAAGTAACTCTATGGCTCAGACCTCATTTGCAACCAGACAAGCCTATTGTAACAGCAAATAAAACAATATTGATTTTGCAAGTGGCAACGGGGCTGTGCATCTTATTGATCAGGATCAAGCACTTATCACTCTCCAGACCCAGAGTGTGCCAATGTTAAGCGCAGGTCTCAGGTCTTAATTACGACGGTGGCCTTTACATGGTTCCTCGCCTAATGATGCTCCAATAACACTGCTGCGTTTGACCTTCGGCTGGGCGGACACAAGCTCTGCTTTCACACTGGATAAAATTTTACTGCTCAATAATTTCATAAGCAGAATTGACCTGTGTTTGGCTTAAATGTTGCTCCCTCTTGTTATTTAATATTTAACATCTCTCCTTGGTGTAGTATCTGCTTATGCTGTTGAGCTCCATCACTGTCAGTAAAGATCCGTCGATACATGTGAGCGGGAGAGCTGTCAGGACGACCTTGTACAGAAAGTGACCGTTTTGTTAATGGGAGGTTACAGTTCGTGCAACAGCCATATGTTCTGCTTTAGTGTTGCTGCGCAAGGCACCCAACTTATTTAATCATTCATGGTTGAAGGATGAGGATTAAATTTAAACTGCATCATGCACAGTGTTTTTGGGAATGCAGAAAAGGAGGTAAATAAGTTACAAACACTAGTAATCATATGATCGCACGTTAACCTTTGTAAACATTGATCAGACCTTGTGACTTGTCTTCTTCTTGCCTCTTTATTGGTAAAATGTAAAGTTTAAAGAATGCATTTTCTGAATATTGTCCAACTTTGAGTTTCTTGTAGTTTTTGAAAAGTAGAGATGACCCATTTACAAGCTAAAAATATTTCTGCACATCACAAATATAAAAAACTTTTTTGCTTTAACTTAGAGGTCTCAAACATGCGGCCCGGGGGCCAAATCCAAGCCGTCAAAGGGTCCAGTTTGGCCTGTGGGATGAATCTGTGAAATGCGAAAATTACACTGAAGATATAAATTATTTTAGTTCAGATTCCACATACAGACCAATTTAATCTCCAGTGGGTCAGATCAGTAAAATACTATCATAATAACCTATAAATACTCACAACTCCAAATTTTTCTCTTTGTAAATATAAACATTTTCATGTTATTTTACTGTATTTACACTAAAACAAACGATCATTTCACAAAAACATGCCCTGTTGTTCATGTTATTTACATTGTTTTAAAGGATAGTTGGTAGATGCAAACATTTTTATTGCATAATTTAACTTTTTCACCGTAAAACAGAGGAAAGTTTGGAGTTGACACTATTTATATATTATTATGTTATCATTTCACTGGTCCAGCCCACTTCAAATCAAATTTGGCTTAATGTGGCCCCTGAACTAAAATAAGTCTGACACCCCTGCTTTAACTCAAAAAGAAGCGGGTGGTTGGTGGAGACAGGAAATCCAGGACTTTAGAGACAAAGGAGCGACCCACTCATGTATGTTTTTTAGGTTTAGATAATTAAATCGATTTAGCTCTGACTAGGGAAAAATGAGATAATGGTTTGGTTAAAATATAAAATACATTATGAGATGTCAATGATACTGCAAAGCTAGTCAAACTTTTAACCTCCTTGTTGAGTTTGGTTAAAATATTATGAAATACATAAAGAGATATTGTTGATCAGATATTTGAAGCCTTTTTATTTAGTAAACCAAGCCCTGGTATCTTTTCTGTAACTCAAAACAAGTACTGTCACTGCATTAACCAACCAAAACAATACTTCAGTAGTTATCTGAACAAAATTTCAAGCAGACATGTAATACTGATGTGTATACACTATATGGACAAAAGTATTCAGACACGTTAAATTCAGGTGTTCTTTTTCTAACAGGGGTGTGGGCTACAAACAATGTTGTGCCAAATGTTCTACCTCTAAATTTCTCAAATATTTTTTGCGCTCTGACTAAATAATTTTTGACTACAACTGATGATCTACTTTCTTCACATGTCACGAGGAAGACAAAATCTCCCATTATACGTTAAGGAATTATTGATGTTTACAGAATATATATGAACAAAAATATTGGGACATAACTTGGCTATAGCTCTTAAGATGTCCTGTTTATGCTGATTTGTGATAGAAACATCAATATCAAAAACTAAATATTATATAATACAGGGTGTCCATAAATTCTCTTTACAGTTTAACAAATTTGAAATAGCAAATGAATAGACAAATCTGTGGCAATTATTACAAAAAAGTAGATATTGAAGGTTTTTTTTTGGCCTATTTAATTCACCTCTATATGGGCACCATTAGTTGCATGAAGCACATCAAGACAGTACTTGATTTCTTCCCATGTTGACTGTAGCACAGCCTCATCAAAAGTGGAAATGATATCAGCAATCTTTTACTTCAGGTCATTGAAGCCAAAGTATCTTGTTCAATACACGATCTTTAACATAACCTCATAGAAAGAAATCCAGGACAGTGATATCTGGTGAACAAGGTGTCCAGGGGATTTAACCATCCCTTCCAATCCACCGGTCTGGAAATGTTTGATCTAGGAACCCACCAACATGCACTCCCCAATGTGGTGGTGCACCATCTACCTGGAAAATGATTGTTGGTTAAAGGTCATCCAGATGTGGTGCCACATATTCAGTCAAAAGGTCAAGGTAAACATTTGCAGGAATTGATCTCTTGTTGAAGAAAAATGGACCAGTGATTTGATTGCACATGATCCCACAATGTGATTAAAAACTTTCTTAACCACTGAGTACATAGAACAAATCTCATTAACATATCTAAGCAATTGCTTTTGTAATATTCTTTTTAATTGTAAAGAGACTCTGTGGACACTCTGTATTATATATAAATATTAAAAACAAATTCCGAAATTCAGAGGTAGAACGTTTAAAATCATAGTCATGGATAAAAAAAAAATAAATAAATTTTGAGAGAAATTAAGTAAGAATAAGAGGCATTTTGGAAACAAACCTAACAATTTAAACAAAAATAACTATGCAATGCAATGACATTTATCATAATAGAAAATTAGATTATAACATTTGTCATTATTGTTTTGAAGCCCTGTTAGAAAAGTAACACCTGAATTCAACGTGCCCAAATACTTTGTCCACATAGTGTAGATCTAGTAATGTTGACATGAAACTTATCCTTAGACATTATCACATTGTATCTCTGCTTTGTAGAACTACACAGTGCAGTATACAAAATTATTGTTATTATTAATGTACATGGAAGGACTGGGTAAAATTGGGCTTTGCCTCTAAAGACAATACTTGCCTGATCAATTCAATAATCTCTTGCTTGTTTCTAGGATTTGGTGATAACAATAAAAATCTATAATGCCATTATTTTATTGTAAAGCACAAAATGTGAAAATAAGATTAAAAAAATGTCAGTGATATTGTTAGATGAGCCAGAGGAACAGACTCGAAGCTGCTGAGTTGTTTCTACCTCTGTAAAAGCTACAAAGTCTTGCTGTGTCAACTCAGTACTCCTGCATTTCCAAGACAAGTCGTGTTCTTTGCATACTGTTGCGATCAACCTGTGGTGTCAGACTCTCTTACATGAGGATCCATGACTCATCTCAGCACTGAGTTGAATTCAAGTCCACCCCTGAGCCTACTGTATCTGAAGCACTGGCAAACTGCCCCCACACTGACCCAAGATAAAAATAAAATGCAATTATCCTTTAACAGATACTTAACCATTACAAATGCAAACCCACTGCTTAAAGTAATGGCATGCACCTCTTGCATATGCCTGTGTGTTATCTGCCTCGGAGGCAAAGAAGTATAGTTTTGATTCTGGGAGATGTCATGCTGTCTGAAAGATGCACTGCATTATGAAAATAAAATAAACCATTCAAAAACTCATGAATATATTTACTGAGCCCTGCCAGGTCAACAAACCTTGATAAGACCATGAAAGAAACAAACATACTGCATGCACAATCAACCATAATGTGCAATGAGTGGAATATCTTCCTAATATGGTGCTATTTTAGGCATGCTTAAGATGTTCTTATTGGCATATTCAATGTGACAGCGATGGGTTTTCACAAGGAGAGCCTCACATTTTTTTTAATGCCACAACATGTTAGGAAGGGAAAAGTTCTGGCCTCTCCGTGTGAGGATTCACAAAACAGCAGTCCCTGAATGTAGCGGGGATCTCAGTCATAGATTAGCAGGCTAAGAGGGAGCATTGCCACTCAAGGTTCTTCTCCTGTCAATCGTTGAATCTCGGTACTAGGTCAATCGATGGTTCCTTTGCCCTTTCTCCCTCTCACTTCTTTTCTCTTTCTCTCTCTCTCTCTCTTTCTAGTGATCTTCTCAGATCATTGGAGGAGGGAGTAAAATCAATGGAGTAAAGTAATCACTTGGCGGAAGATACAGCGAAGGCCTGAGGCCCGCCCAGCTACCTGAGTTCCATTTCACGCATCAGCAGCTGCAACACAAACACACAGCGCTAGCCTGTATTCCCATCTTAAACAACATGAGCAGCCTGACGCTCTGTACCCCTTGTGACCTATTCCTCCCCAGAGGAAACTCCCAGATTGCACTGCAGCACATCGCCTCGTCTACCCACCAGCCCACTATTGATCCGCAGTCCTCCACACTCAGGCTCTGACAGGACCGGCCATACCACATTTCCAAAATGCCAAGTGGCAAAAATATGCCTCCCAGCTTCTGACATCATCTGCTAATGTGCACAGGGACGAGGATGTCAGGTTGAGTCCACATGGCCCCTGTTCGATAATGCAAGAGTTTTACGGCTCCAAAATGGAGCAGCGAGCCATTTAATAAATTAAACAAAATGACTCCATTTGAATTGAGTCATTCCCCATCAAGTTGAGGAGTCTCTGGCATGTCGATGATACTGCAAAGCTAGTTAAACTTTTATCCTTTTTTTTGAGTATTTCTTCCTCTTCCCCATACGAATTATTCAACCTTTGACCCCACTCCCTTTCTGGCTAATATTTGGAGTAGCGTTCCCTCTTGTTAGAGCACTGTATGACTGCTATTACCTTTGGCTGGCTTGAGAGGAGAGTGGGTGGAGGGTCACAGTGGGTGGCAGGGAGAAGGAGCCATGGGTGGGTATTTGTTTAACAATTCTAAAATGCAAATGACTGTATACACTGAAGAGCTGCTGTACTAACAAAGGACCTAAGGGAGAGGTCAGCAGTGTTTCAGAGGGGTCAGACAAAGGAGTGAGCGGGGAGGGATGGCCGCTGCATTAAATACTAACTAGACAGATTTCTGCATGTCCCCAGGTCTCAGCACCCATGTTGTTTATGTATGGGGTCAATATGGGCCAGTCATTTCTGGTGGGGTTATCCATTTTAAGCTGCCCTTGTTCAGCTTTTGTAGCTTTATTAGTTTGCATAGGAGCAGAGGGGAGGGAGCTGCAGCGGTGAACTATGAAATATATGAGGTGATGTTTTGGAAGAGAGTCAGCTTTTAATAAACTTATCAGAAATGGTGATATTACTTTGAGAAGGAAAATAAATATTCAAAAGTTTGTCGAAGAAGTGGGATGAAAAGGGCATTTAAAATAATCATGCAAATGTAGAGCTGAATTTAAATTGCATGTCCAAAAAGCAATCAGCACCAAGAGGAATATAAAGAATATTTGTTGTACAAAATATATGATGGCAACAATAAGCCCCTAAACATATAGAGACTGAAAAGTTTCCTGATTACATTTACAATCTTTCAATGCACATTTATGGATTAATCAAGGATATTGTTTTCTGCTTTGTCAAGAATATAAAATAACCTACTATGGCCTATTTATGTTATGTCTGTTGTTTGGACCATAGTGTTCCATTGTTTGACAGACACAATAAAGCTAATAATAAATTTGAGGAGTACGGTTCATTAGGGTATGATCCCATACACATCAACTCTACAAAACCTGCAATGAATAAGAGTACAAGTAACCTTTAAACAAGGCTTATGCTGTTGGAAGCAGACAGCAAGGGTATATCCCCGAAATCCCCCCAATCCTTGGCTACCCCAACCATTTGGAAAAAACACACCACCTGGTGTCAAAATATGACATTATGTAAACTCAAGGTAGTGGCATGAAGCCAGATAATTGTTAAACAATCTATATGAACTTAATTTGAGCTACATTGATTGATTGATTGATTGGTTTATTTCGAGCTTGAGCACTCTATGTACAGTGTTGTTTCAATTTCACAATAAGACAGAAATAACATGACATTCACATATTATATACACATCATTACATGTAAACAAATATACATAAATATATACAATAACTCACTATTAATATACACCCCTAGTAGCCCGAAAGGGACTGAGAAGTAAAACTTATCCCCCCCAACCCCCAAGTTTCACTTTTACACTGTATGGTTGCAGTTATATCAGAGAAATTAGTTGTAAACATACATTAGTAAATAATGTCAATGACTAAAGTAAAAAAAAATATAGTGACCTGATAGTGGCAGAATAATGATTAGAGAACTAATTTTTCCCCACAAACCTCCACCTAGTGAATGAAAATGACACCATATGAACTCTGGATGGTAGTTAAAAAATGGATATTTATAAGACAAACAATATGAACCAAATTTCATCTCAAATGGCCTATTATTTCTTGATTTATGTACAAAAAACTGATTTTCAACTAAAGCACCCCCATTTGGATGACTTATAATACTCACAGAGGCTGAAATCGATAGGGTTCTTCTGCTAGGGGTCCCCTATGTTGGTTATCAAGTGATAAGAAATCCAACCAAATTTGTCCTAGTTATCACATTAACACGAAGGATATCTGTTGGCAGCGGTCGGGGTAAAACAATTATATTCATTATTAAACCATTATTAGAAACACATTAAATCAAAATGATTCTATGTAGTATTGATATTCCAGAATCTCACCAGCAGGGGGAAGTTTGGTAGCAGAACACACTTAGTTCTACCAAAAGCACCAACAAATCAATGCTGTGTATCCACAGACTGTATTCACTCAATGAATAAAGTACAAAGCTCATTGTTAACACACATTTGTATGATGGTATCATCAAATTTTCTTCTTCAAACTTATTTTGACAGTTGCTCAAAATAACTGTTTTATAATCTTCATGCTCTGTCAGCTTATTACATTATTACATTATCACATTACATTACCTTATAGGTCTGTTAGCTTAGTTCTGTTTTTGGACAGAAAACAGCCGCAGTAAAATCATAAATCACCTGTTTTCTGTTCAGTTTGTGTTGCCAGTAGCTGCACTACAGATCTGTTTGGAATCGTCCAAACAAGGTCAGGACTGTCATAGTTTAGTCTGAACTGTGGATCAACAAATGGCAACTTAGCAAAGATAATAACATCACATCACTTCATACCTTCTTAAGCCTCAGAATCAAACTCACCCATGTAGAAGAAACGCTGTCATTTCAGCATCAAACTCCATTCTTTTCATTTACAGCTGTGTCCAGTGGTGAAAACAACAATGCTTTTAGCTTTTATCACCAAGTTACTTTTACCAACTATAAAAGTTATTTCTTAGTTTTCATTCTATCTGGTCACCTGATACTTTGCTCAAATGCCCTGAGGGGTCATCCTCAGTATGGGAGACTGGCAGAGTAACTCACTACTCCTCTAGTGGTCACATAAATCTCCCGGCCCATCACTAGAAATAAATTCACTTCATATCTCTACAATCCAGTTCACTGACATCTTTGGCAGAACTTCACAGCTCTTTATTCTAAACACTAGTAAGAATTTTAAGATATTTTGAATATTGATTTATCATACAATTTATCATGAATTTATCATATCAAATACTACATATAGCTGCTTACAAAGTTTAAACATGCCATGTGATGTTTTTTACCCCATCCTCTGAAGGGGAGGCAAGGGGTATTGTTTTTGGTTCAGTTTGTTTGTTTTTTAACACTCTAGCAGAAAAACTGTTAGTTGAATTCATACCAAATTGGGTTTATACACTGCCAGTGACCCAGAAGAGAGCTCATTCCATTTTGGGAATTGTAGGTCAAAGTTAAAATTTTTTTAATGAATTTTTCAAATCTTTTTTTTCCTATTTACTTATAATGGGCAACATTTAAAATGTCTGTAGCAGCAAAAGTATTGATTGAATTCATATCAAATTTGGTTTAGATTGCCAGTGACCCAGAATAGATGTGATTACATTTTGGGAAAAGTAGGTCACAGTTAAAAAAATTTTATGAACTTTTTTACATCATTTTTTCCCCCTCCCATTTACTTATAATGGGTGAGATTTCACATGTCTATAAAAACATTAACTGTATTTATTGCACACGCATAGACATGATGACATAAGCTGGATGAATGCCAAAATAAGCTACAATATGTGCGAGGAGCGGGGTTTGTTGTGCCAGACACCACTTGTACTTATTTCTGCTGAGAACTGGTCACTGACATTAACCAAGTCCATTACTAATTCAACAACACACTTTATCTTAAAGGACACAGTAGTGTGACTGACAGGAAGTTGAATGTTAGAGTACGCCTGCTACTGGTTGACTCATTCAGCTGTCATTCTCCTTCCCTTCTGCAATCTGAATGATAATGATTCCAGTCCCTCTCTCTAAATGAAACAACTAACAAAACGCATGAAACACATATGAAAGTGGCAGGTTTTGACACGGATCTCCACTTTAAAATTGACAGAACTGCTTGGTTCTGTGTATTGTTTCTTTTTGGAGGACCTTTAACCATTTTAATGTTTGGGCTCAATGTTCATGTGCAAAAATTCCACAATAAATTCAACTTGACAACAGCTAAAAAGACACCTTCGATGCACTACATTAGCACAGCACAAGATGACTGTTGAAGATACACCAACATACTTCATGACTGTGGTTTACCATGATCGAATGCACAGTGATATATCCTAAATTTCTGCGTTTTCATCAGTTAATAGTAGTCAGAGAAATCCAAACTTCCTTTTATTACTTCTAAAAATCAGACTAAAACTGTGTAAAATATGAATAGTTGTCTGTGTGACCCACATCAGGATGTAAACAGTATAATGATTCTCATGATTTCATCCTGATGTTTTCATTGCCATGCATCTTTAAAACAAAAAATCCCACACCTCTACAAGCAAACCAGTGATGTTGATAGGTTTTCAATGTAGTGAGTCCCAGGGACCCACAGGTGACAATTTGAGTGTGTCCCTGGGAAATTCAATGGGTCCTCAATTTAAAAATGTATTTCTTTCTATTTCTTTTATTCTTCTATTTCCTAAATTGTAGCGTTAAACTCCTTTGATGGTGGTATGGTATGACATGGTTATAATTAAGACATATTAATATTTATGAAATTAAGCAAAATTCCAAATCAGAAACATTTATTATAAAACTGTCAACGTGGCATGACACAAAATTCAAATAAAATAGCAGAAAATAAAACTGTAATGGTCTGCTGACCAGCAATTGATTTAATTTTTTTCTTTGGTGGCATTTTTGCGTTCTTTTTCCTGCTAGCACTCTGCTCGAGAAAAAAAATGGGATCTCGTCAGAAGCGCAATGTATACTCAGATGGCATCTGAGCATAACAAAATGGCGACCACCGTTCAAAGTATATGGTTTAAAGTATATTTAACATAGCCACCGGAGTATGCTTAATTTATGTCATTATAGCACATCCCCTAAACGTTAAAGCATCGACATGAATGAGTACATTATCAATGAGTAGAAACATGAGTTTACTTACGATGAAGTTGGTATTTTTAATTGTTGAAATTAAATCCCCACTGCCTGGCTAGTTATTTTGGTAGCGGCTAAACTAGCATATCACGATACTGTGTGTACAGGGATCTCGTCTGCGTGTCTTTAGCTGCGCTGAGGTAGCCCTTGTCTGGTCTGCTGAAAACTAAGTTTCTTTTGCTAGTTACTGTGATTTCAAACATGAGTTGCTGTTCATGTATTCATGTATTATTTTTCAGGAGAAAAATTAGATGCGTCCCTGGGACGCATCGATAGTGAGTTTACTGCATCCTTTCAGATTTTAATGCGTCAGGGATGCAGGACGCATACCTATCAACATCACAGCAAACTGTTTTTTCCCCATATTCCACATAATGTGCAATACTATAAATGTAACTATATAGTCATATCTTAATTAACATATTTATTTTTGACATTCAAATTGGGCAGTCCAGCAAATATCACCACCTAAAACAACCTCTTCATATTTGCATGTATCTTCTGTTTCAGATAGTTCCACAACAGTCAACTGCACAGAACTACAATGTACAAGCAATATAATGTGATGTTCACTACGTTAATTGTGCAGAACAAAAAAATCCATAAATGATCTTTTTGTCAGTGGCTGTTTTGAAGATGTACTGTCCTAAAGTTGCTGATGTTAAATGCTACTGCTTCAGTCACTGTTATCAGACTCCTCTTTCATCCAGCTGAGGCTACATTGTTTGTAAAAGTGTTGCTGGAGATGAATGGTCACTTATTGAGGACAAGCTGAACTGCTGCCTAATTGTTAACATTTTTTAAGTCCCTGTGACCACAGACAGCTCTTTCCTTTTTGCCACACACTAATGCACATCTTGGTCAGCCTCACTCAATTTAAGTAAAGAGTTTGTTTTGCTTTGATGGTAGGTAAGCTCCATTAAACCTGACATATATCAAAGCAAGACACCATCTGCTGTGATGTTTTTCTGAGCAGGCTTCCTCAGTGTTCCCCTTCTTCTGCCCCCCTCCCCCCGTGGAAAATATTTTCCCTCAGAAGAAAGTTTTAGCCTGTAGTGTTGCAAGTATTGGAGATGTATTTAGAGCAGGTTTCTGAGGGTTACCTTAGTTGGCTTACTGGCTAAAAACATGCCTTGGCTGTGTCAGGCATTCATTCTCTGGAGTGTTGAGAGCGGCGTGCCCCTGCACTGCTGGAACATGGTCAATGTCAATGCTGAGTTCCTGGGACAGTGACAGGAGAGAGATTATTCAGTGGTAAACTTTTAGGCTTTTTTTTAGCTTATAGGCAGAACATGTTCCTGAGTGGCGCAGGGTCACCCTGATCTCTGATGCCTCTCCTCCTCCTCCTCCTCCTGCACTCTCCCTCGTTCTCCGTCTCCTTGCCTGTGTTTTTTTTGTGATGTTATCTTTTCACTCTCCTCCCACTCACTGCTGTTCCCTGAAGCTGTCTCAGGGATGAGCACCTCATTGTTTTTGTCCTTGCACTGCTTTCCAAACCTATGTTACTGGATGCAGACGTTGTGCAGCTTTGCACTCTGTCTGACCTTTTCCATTTTTTCAATAGGTCATGTCTAGGCCAATTACCACTAGAATGAATATATAAGAAAACAACTGATGAGGTTTGTTAGTGGAGTGTGTTATGTATGTTTTGTCTTGCAAAATTAACATGCAACATGCTTATGTTCTAGACAACCAATCTTGGCATTCGGAAATCTCACAGACAGTAACTGGCAAGAAATTTTTCAGCTGCATCTGTCAGCTATGTGAAGCTGATAGGGGACCATGATAAATGCTAGTACTCTTGTGTCCAACTGTACAAATATTATGTTTAGAAAATGCACATTAAGTATGACTACAAAGTACCATATTGTTTTTGACAACTGCCAAGTTACTAATCAGTTACCTTCCAGTTGTTACATGTTCTCTGAAGCTGTCTAGTGCCGCATGTTGAGGTGCTATCCATCTGTTTACCCAGGTTGCCTGTGTTTATTTTTTATTCTGATCATGCACAGTACCAGGTTTCACACAAATCAAATGCACCTTCAGATGTCGTTCCTCCACAGGGGGCTGAGTGATCGAGGAGAAGACGCGGTGCCTCCTCATGAGGGCTCTAAAATTGATGTGCCCTTTTGGCTCTGGTGAGGGTGACCTTAAAAAATCAGAAACACTCAGCAAGCGGCACAGCCACTGTCTCACTGCTGATCAATCTCAAACTCTGCGTTCAGCTTCCCTCCACACTATGCAACTCCAGAGTAGTCAAATTGTGAGTGCTCGTGTGCTCAAATGCTTGTTATGTGCGGGCAGGTTGAGAGAACGTCACGCAGCCGCGCAGTCACAATGAATGTCTTTGTACATTACAACATTGTGTCAGGTAGTGAGACAGCCCTCATGGAAAAGGAAAGCTATTAGAGAGGATGTATGAAGTAGCAGATGGTTCCAGAACTCAGAAGTGGCAGGCCCTGACTAACACTGACATGATACACAATCAAAAGAACTCATTGCTCCGTCCAGCTGTTTTCATGCACATTTTCAGTTTGCGCCAAAACAAACACAGTATATTACGATACTTGAGAGAAATGAAAAAGTTGACATATCGATAGAAGACAGGAGCATTAAGAGTTGGACAAATCGGCTAAGAAACTGTTTTAATCTGTGGGCGATCAGACTCTCAAAAGTGACCAACGAAAATTCTTAGAAGCAAATTTTATGACTTTCAAAGATGCACTGTGAGCAACAAGTGTCACATACAGTTCTGTGTAAATGTCCTAGTTCAACATTAGGTTTGTTGGTTTAGTAAAGTTCTGATGACCACACATATGCAGTTGTCAGTCTCTGTGTTAAGATCCATTCTGGATATATGTGAAGTATGTACACTACAGTATTAAAAACTAAAGTTTCCCTTTTCATTTAACATATCTTTAACTCTACATATCTTTAACTCTATTGTTCAGACAATATGAGATTTATTGCATTAATTTTCTAATTTTTATTCAAGGTTTCATTCAACACGTCAGATGTTTCTAACTGTTTGTGCTGCTTCATGTCATGGGGTCAGGGATCACACTAAATAGTGACTTTAACCTTTACAACCCATTTATTTAAGTTTTTTGTATGTCTTTTAAGGCTGTGCACATATTTCCTGTATTTATGTGTTGTATCTGAAGAAAAGAAAAATAGAAATAAATATGTATGATCATTTCAACCCTGAAAAAACACAAATAAAGGTGGAATAAGACTCAGATGTACCACCACTTCAGGGGCGAAACAAAATCAAGGTTAAATTTGGGTGTTTTAACATTGTAAATCTCTGATTTCATCCATCAGCTCCTCAACATCTCAGCTTTGGTACAAACCAGTACATTAATATGAAAAAGTTTTAAAATCCACTTAGAAGTTGTGTTGCAGTGAGTTTATTTTACATTGCATTATTACATTGTTAATGATTACCCAAATATTGAAGGATGGGAGCAATGAACTATTTCAATCTTTTGCTAAAATGGGCAGTTAAAATATTCAGTTACACCTAATACATACCTTCTGCAACCAGCTTCTAATAACACATAAATTTACATTCACTTTTGCCAATTTTCTGAAAGTTCTTTAAAAATTTGCAATATATTTGGAAGTACACCAGAGTTGTGTCCAGTGTTTTGGAGGGGGGAAAAAAAAGAAAAGGATGTGATGAAACCTTTTATCAGCAGTGGGTCCAAGAATAATTATTGTATTTTGCTTGTCCTTGCATTTAGTTATTTGATAATTACTGTTGTCCCTGGAGATTTCTCATTAGGGTGTTGACCTTGGGGAGGTGTGCGCACCACTGACATCTTAACTAAAGACCGGAACATGCTTGCACAATGCACATGCAGGGGACACTCTGATCACATTGTCCGTGCAGAGCCAACTGGAGCGGAAAAGCCAGTGGAAGTTCAGGAAGCGTGGATAAAAAACTGAATGTGATGAAGTGCTGCAAGGGCAAGACGTCTTCAGCGACCCCCCACCCTCGCCTTCTCCCCAAATAGAGCACGTACACACCGGGCTTCCGAACGCCAGGACAGATACACATTCCCTATAGCCCATTACCTCAACCTGCCTCCCCTCCTTCCCCTGACCCTGTCATCCTCAGCTCCCCCCTCCCGACTCATTACTCCCTCACCACCTATCTGCTGCAGCTCTCGGTCCTCCACCTGTTCCCTCCCCGCATCTCATTCTCGCTCATTCCCCGCAGGTCGGTTCTCTGATGATGTCAAGGTAGGCAGTGTGGTGAGTAATTCTCCCAGTGATACCGGGCTACTGACCTTTCATTGCACCTTAAGGAAAGAGGGATTTTTCTCCCTCCTCACCAGCATCACTTCTCATCGGCCGTGACGGCTCCTGGTGCATTCTGGGACTCTTGCCTGGCCCTGGCCTAAGAGAAGTAGGGTGGCGGTGGTGGTGGTGGAGGGGGGTAGGTGGAGGGGGCTTGTGCTGTCACAGCGCAGAGTGTCAGGCCTGACCCCCCAGGTGGCCTACGGGCTGACAGCAGACAGACCTGCTATTTGTTGCCTGAAACACCTCTGAGGAAGATGTCAGGCGGCATCACAACGCCGCATCACCTGCCCTTGTGGCATCTCTGTACACCCTGCCTCCACTGTTATGAACAACCCTCATCCAAACACGTAACAGGTGACACATCTAACAAGTATTCAGATCCTCACTAAGTGCTAACACTAATACACAACAAGTGAAGTTTCTTCATCCTCTACCTTATTAAACATACAATATGTGAAATATGTGAACAAATTTACATGTATTTTGCTTTTTTGAACAGACTGTAACCATATTTAGACTGACTGACCCAGTGATTCTCCTATGATCGTCTACAGCAATGGTTTGTGATGGTATCTACAATTTAGAAATGGAGTCAACAAATTACCATCTGACATAAGCACTCAAGCATGTACAAGTTTGTAGGGGGCTTGGATGCAGCGCTTTATGTTGTAGTAATGATGTATATTTACATATTTTGACACCTAAGTACTGTGCAGAAGTCTTATTCCACCTTTCGCTTCAGGGTTGAAATGAACATACATATTTATTTCTCATTCTCTTTTCCTCAGAAACAGGAAATATATGCACAGCCTTAAAAAACGCACGAAAAACTAAAATAAATGGGTTTTAAAGGTCAAAGTCACTATTTAGTGTGGCCCCTGACCCTATGACAAGAAGCAGCACAAATAATTAGAAGCTTCTGACATGTGTTGAATGAAACCTGGTATAAAACATCAGCAAATTAATGCAATAAATCTCATATTGTCTGAACAAAACGGTTAAAGATATGTTCAGTGCAAAGGGAAGTCACACTAAATACGACCACTTTGGTTTATAGAAGCTGTTTTAACCTGAAACTGTTTGTATTGCTGTACATACTGTACTTCACATATATCCAGAATGGATCTTAATACAGAGACTAACAAATACATATGTGTAGTTATTGTCCTGATTTATTATAAAAGCCCAGTGTACCAATTACACTACAGTCTAATTACTGGAAGCACTACAGCTGCATGTAGAGAAAAATGTGGAGAAGTGTTAACTCCATGCAGATCTTGTCAAAGTTTATAATAATTTCAGTCTGAGATTCAGACTGAAATTAGTCAGATGCAACAACTCAAAACCATGACACACAGACTAAGGGTGTTTTCACACTGGGTATCCGGATCCGTGCTGTACCTGGATACGCTCACACCTTTCCCACAGATGTTGTGTTCACAAGCACATCCTGTGCCCGAGTATGAATGGGTGTTACAGAGGCCGAAACAGTAGGTGGTGGTGTGGAAGGAATTCTGTCGCTGTTCAACAAACATCAGAAGAAGACAAACCCTTATGTCATCAAGAATGACTGTTCTGTTCATTTGTCTACAATGGTGGCAATACTTTTCTATCTGTTAGCCTGTTTGAGGCAAAGTGAAGAAGAGCGACCTTCGTTTTCCCTGATATATCACAGAGTGGTTTGGTCGATAAAGCGAGCCCGTGCTACACGAATCTGAAGCTTTTTCAGGTGACAACAGGAGCACCAAAATGTGAAAGCACTGAACACTAAAAGCCTCTGTGAGAAATTTTACATAGTTTGAAATGAGAATGTTGCTTTTTTTTTTTTTTTTTTTTTTGGGGGGGGTATTTTCACTTATTTATTTATTTTAAATTATTTTTTCTCTTTCCTTGAATTTTTGTACATTATTTCAAGTTTTTGTAAATGGTCTTATTATTTTTTGCTATCTGTATGGCTTATTCTATTTCAATAAATACAGGGTGTCTCAAAAGACATTTACATCATTTGAGATGTCCATATCGAAGTGACTACATAGTCAGGAGAAATGATACTTAATAGGATTGATTTTGGACATAAAATGTTTTCCTCTGCAAATTTCAGATGAAAAATTCTGGGGCATGGTAATTTTATAATGTCCCAAATTTATTACAAATGTCCAATATGTGCACAGCTTGTGATGCGGCACACATCAAGTCGGTAGTGGAGTTCCTTTCCGCCACAAACAGTCTTCCTCTTGAAACTTCTTATGCCATGTCCAAATCTGCTTTCCTGCTGGTGCTTGTTTATGAAATTTTCTAACAAATTCACTTTGTGCATTCACATTTGACGGAGTTTGGACATACTTCAATACACAGACCCTTTTCTGCAGTAAACAGCATGTCTATTCCTGAAAGCAGAACAATAAAAATGATTACACTTTTTTGAGCAAAAAGAGCAAACA
>JAPQRP010000008.1:13522740-13544909 GCA_037367295.1 Apogon hyalosoma | reverse complement strand
CACACACACACACACACACACACACACACACACACACACACACACACACACACACACACACACACACACACAGTATTTTCAAAATGAAAGCCTTATTAAAATGCTAAATAATGACCATTAATAACTACATATGTATTTATTCATAACTGCCAAAAAAAACACAGACGGGAGGCAGAACTGGGCCAGAACGCAAAGTCCTGACCAATGCTGCTTGCAGCTTTAATTATTTATATATATGGATTTAGTGAATTCCCATCTTTTCAGTGTCACTTGTTCCAGACACCAGTTGTTTTCTTTCTTGCTTGGATCTTGTCCATAGGTCATTAGTGGTTATCAGGTACACCTGCCATGTTTCTCCTCACCTGACCGTAATTGGTCAGCTGAAGTCTTTAAAAGGAGACATCCACCTCAGTTTGCCCCACCCTGACCTCTGACTCCCATTTTAAACACTGTTTAAGACCCATCTTTTTGTTATATCTATCTCTGTGATACACTCAGTGGGTGATTGTAAATTGTATTTTCAGTCTCCTTTTAGAACCCCTAAAAGGGCCCTTTATTGCTTTGACCCTTTTTCATGGTTTTTGTGCAGTTTGTTTTGTTGTTTTCCAAATTTGCGACCTCTGTCCATGAGTTGTGTTTCTTTTGTGTGTGTGTTTGGGAGAAATGCAACACATTACATTAACCTTGTCAAAATTGCTCATGCAAGTTACACATTCTGCAGTTACTCTTATGCAATTTGTAAATTTAGGTTTTGAAAAACTGTCAAAAATTTAGCTGATCCTTATTTTTTATCTTTTCTGTTGTGCTGTTGCACTGTTATAGCAAACATTTTTTGTAATAAACAACTTGTACATACAAATACAATCTAGAACAACATGACTTTCATATAAATATATGTAGTACTTTCTTTATAAACAGTCCTTCTTTGGTACTATTTCTTGCTTTTACATCGCACATAGCTACAAGTCCACAAATCTGGCAAGAGGCAAGCACACAGATTCCATTTCCTTCAGGAAATGTGCACATGTCTAGTTCCTCTTCTGTTGTCCTTTTCCAATGGTCTCTTCACATATTAACCATATAGACTAGTATAGAACAGTAACAAAAGATACTATTTGATGATGATGTGGGAGTAGAGTGGGATCATGGGAGTTGTTGTTTTCACCACTACTACAAAACCATAATCTATGTGATGAGACTTGGACAGAAATTAAATTTGGAGACAAAGTTACGTGTTAAAGTCATGCAGGTTCATTGTAATGTTTGATAGAACACTGCTGTGTTTCCTTCTTTGCCCTGTGCATAGTAACCAGGGATATATTTCTAAACAGACATTTTCCTCCTCAAACAATTCTATCAACATTCTTTGTTTTAACAAATATTTCTCTCCACACAAGGCAAAACCAACTCCAAACTGGTTCAAACGTTTAGACAAACTACAGTTGTTGTTGTTGTTGTTGTCCAACCTGTGGAGGCTGTGGATAATGGTGGACAAGGCTTTAATCTGTCATGAAGGTGAAGCAGCAACAACAAGCTCAGTTGAAAACTTGCATTACCTTAAGTGTTGGTTGTTGAAGTGTATTGGTTACGTTGGTATGGATGGGGCATTAAAGGAAACATGGAGTCACTGACATGTGACTCAATAAAACAGTTATGGATTTGAAGGATGAAAACTAATCCCTTTTCAGAATGAAATAATCAAACCAATTATGTGCTGATTAGTTGATTAGCCATCATGACATCGTTGACATGTGCCCTCCACCCAAACCAAAATACTTAAAAAAAAACAACCAAGTAGTGGGTGAACCACAAGTACAGCATTTAATTCTTTAAAACTCTTTAAACCACTTTTTCCCCCAGATTTTATGTAACTTATGCAGTACTACTAGCATCTTGCAGTCTCAGTCTTATTGTGGTATAGTGACGTGTCATACAAAATATACATAATTCTAACTTTAATCTTTTACTTCTCTGTTTAGGATGACACTGTAAAATCTGTCCAGGGACAACAGATGAAAAATAGCCTTCTGTTCAACTATGGTGCATTTACAGCAATGTTGATTAATGTGCACTGTCCCTGTGAAACAAATCAATAAAATAAATACAATTAATGTCAATTCTGCATCTCTATCAAGTAAAACGTAAATGTCCTGCTACCCCCACTTCAACTAATAATTAGCCAAGTTAAAAAAAAATGTGATTATTCTAACCCTGTTGACTAATCCATTTATTGATTTTTCATGCCCTTACCTAGGTTGAATATCAATTTGATTAATCAATGTTTAAGATTTTTCTCCAGAGACCTTTTTTGCTTAAAAATTTTAAGTACGACCTGTTTCCTTGATATAAAATATTTGTTGGGAATACATTTCTCCAGTTATGTATGGCATCTACTTTTAATAAAGAAACCTACTTTTGATGAAGAAACCTAATGTTATGTTTTGTTTTGTCTTCAATTCATGGAGAATTTAGTTTGAAACAGCCACAATTTTTTAGGCTATTTCATCCAGCCCTGAATGTAAGAAGGCAAATCAACAAAACATTGATCGACTAATTATTTTCTTGATCAACTGATTAATAGTTTAGTTTGTGAAAAATGTGTTACCTAAAAGTGAAGATGTCTGGTCAGTAGGAGGATGGAAGAAAACTGGAAACATTCATTAGTTTTGATACTTTTTTCCCTGCATAGCTGCAGATTAATTTAATAGTTGAAAACAAATGAGTTATTTGCTGCAGCTCTAAAGTGAACAAATTAAATCTAGTCATTTATAGATGTTTAATGGCCAAATGTCAAGTATAATACCTTTAACTTAACTTGGCTTTTGACATCTTTACATAATAAAAGTAGACCTCTTTCATTATTAAGTCCTGCCCCTTCTGTCTACCCCTCATTCATTCATCAATACAGCCCTAGTGCACTAAAGCATCACCAGCGTTTCCAGTGCTTTGTCATTGTGAAGCCATAACTCCTTTTATGGCTCGCCCAGCCTCACAGTGTGGTAATTAGCCTGGCTGTCACCACACTACTGGGAACGAAAGGGCACCTCATGACCCCTGGTCAGGTCAGGTCAAAGGTCACTATAGGGCCAGCAGTGGGACCGCTGAGCACACGTCAACTGCCCACCTAAAACCATAAAGCGCGGCTCTCACACGTCCATGGTAGCTCATCATATATTTGAGGGTATATGTGAGTTACAGTGACACAATAGATTACGTAAAAAAGGAGTAAACAGCAGCCTTCAAGACCCGGAGACGACGTCTGGCTGCCCTCTCCTTTTTGCTACATTACTGTAAGGTTGAAGGGTGAATGTGGCCCCGGGGACATGAGCCAGTAGATGGTGATGGGCTTACTGAGAGTGACATTTAAGATAGAAATGACATCAAGTGTGGCACCGCTGTGCCCTGTGGCAAGCCACCACATGGAGGCAATGTCAGCATGATCTGACTTAGCCTCAAAATTCTGTAGATCCCCCAACCCTTCTATACTTCACAAACACCCACACATATCCACGCACACACACATATCTCTTACACATGTCAACAGCATCTCATGTCAAATGACAGTTAGCATGATCTGCCACCTTCCAGATGTGGATATGCTGTTCTCGCCTTGGGGCAGATTAAGCTGCATGAAATCTATATAAAACTCACATTACACATTCACGATTCTTCTTTTTTGGAGAGTCTATTTTTTAACATCCGGAGCACAAAAGCCGAATCTTCACTGCTATATTTAAAATATTGTGTATTCTGTGAGGTAGTTGCCTTTATCTAAGGTAAATGTGTTCAGGATAAGCAGAGGTGTCTCACTGTAGGAGTGTTCAAGAAAATATATTTCATATCATGTGAGAGCAAAACAAGAGAAAAATTGAATTACAGTTACTGGGGCGAGTAGCTGCATCACCTGGTAAGCTCTCCGTATCAGCAAGCCACAAAATCCAATTATCTTATTCATACATGGCACAATGACCTTTGACCGAACATTCAAATGGTCAATTTCAGTAGAACTCACACAGCCACAGGAGGCATGAGAAATTGTTTTTCCGTTTGCTGCAAGCTTATCTTGAACTGAGGCTATATTTTATAAGAGATCTGTTTTGTGTCCTACATAAGTCATCAGAACTACAACTCCCAAGGAGAATAGAGATCAGATAGGGAGGTCCAGCATCAAGGACAGGGAAGCCATTTAAAGGTGACATTTCCGTCAACGCAGCAGATGCTGCCAATCTATCTTTCCTTGGCTCTATCTCCTGCCCTCGTTTTATATCCCTATCTCTCCTTCTTTCCCCTTTTGTGCCTCTCTATCTGTCTCTTATTCTGTCCTTTAAACTACTCTCTGTCCTTCTCTGCTTCTTACTTTCTCCCCTCTCTTCTCTGTCTCTTTTTGCTGCCCCTCACCTCCCCTCCCTCCTTCCTCCAACCATCCCCCGCACTGTGACGTGCTGACGAGGCAGCAGGGAGGAAGCGCTGTAATAAAAGGAAGCGCTAATGAAAGGTTGAGCGGGGTCAACCTACTCACATACCTTTGCCGGACAAGGGGACGAGAGGTTATTCATTCCGAGGGGACAAACTGTTTCACTTTTTGACTTGGGGAGGGGTGCCAAACATTTGAAAGGTCATCGCAGAGGGCACCAGGTCATAGCCCTTGGGCTGCGACTCTGTGCGTCCTGAGGTCAGAGGTCGAGGCAGGAATGCTGGGTAAATGGGAGGTAGGGCAAAGGGTCAAAGGTGTAGTCTCCATCCCCCTTGTAGATAGTACATTTCTGAATTGTACTCTGTGTTACTCCAAAAAACTGGAGGTCAAATTTTGCCTACAGCGGTCTGAAACATCAGATGAAAGCTAAAGGTATAACTGTGATTTAATATTATAATTACACACAAAGGAAGCATATAATGGGAATTGATGGATCATATTACATTCAGAATGTCACAAGAAGAATTATGCATTTTAATTAAACTTTTCAGGAATAACTGTTGCAGTGGTTAAAATTTATGCAAGTAATATAAGATCCCATGACAGCAATTCCCCTAAGGCTCCAAATGCACAGCACTGCATATTGTAAGTTATTACAAAGCGGAGGGATGTCCAATAACTTAAATAAACACATGTTGGATATTAAAGATTTATATTTTTTAAGATACACTTCAAAAATATCAGCTGTGACCTTCATCAGACACAGAACATTACTAATAATGGATTCTGGTATCAATGGGACTGGAGGTTTGAGGTCTGAGGACAGGTGAGGGCTGACATCCACTGTGAAATCAGTAGGTGTGACACTGCCATCTAGAGGAGCAAAATAGAACACCCTCAGTGGAAAGAAGCCTCGAAATTTACTTTATGATGTTTCGACATCTACGTTCTAAGAATAAGGTCAAATTAGTATAGTTATATCTTTTCTACAAAGTACATGGGTGGACAATGTAGCATACCTGCTCTCACACTGTAAAATTTTTACAACTTTTATTTTCTCTGAATGTTTTAATTATGGATAAATTAATTGTTTGTTCACATGTGTATTTTTTAAGCTCTCTACCATTTAAAAAACATTTCAAGTCTTCATTTGTGGCTTAGAGCTTGGCAAGTTACTTCAGTTACATATTGATTATCACCCTTAAGCTTAACGTATATTATTTCTACTTGCTTAATTTATTTTCATACACATTTTATTTTTTCTTCCTCTTCTAATGCTACATAAAACTGAATAAACAATAATATTATAAGCTCTAAAGCTACTGTATTAAAAGGTGAAAAGTTGTGTGTAAATAAATGCATTAGCGTACAGACGCACACATTAGTTAATGCTAAATAGCAAAAACTTAACTCCCTCTGTAATTGATTATAGGTGTTTGGTATTGCTACATAAGGCTGACTAAATAATATTGTGAGTTGTACCTACATTAGCTAGCTTACGGCTGTGCACGTTAGCTAGCGCTAGTTAGCTAAAGCTAAACTCTACTCTTCCGTCAGAATGAGATAAAACTAGCCCAAACGTTAAATATCCATTGTGTGCATTTTGAGACTGTAAAAGCCGAATATAATACTCATAAGTTTTCAGTAAGTTATTATCACCTGGAGGCAAAAAATGTTATTTTCATCACAGCTGGTGTTTGTCGCAGAAGCGGGGTTTTCCTCTATGGAGTCCGCCATGTTTTCACAATAAGCCACAACAAGAAAGAAACAAACAAACATCTTTTGTCTGTTTTATGACGAATACAATCCAACGTCAAGGTGGATTGTTATAACATAATAATACTGTCTGAGGACCAAAGTTATAGAGTAATAAGAATTAATCTAATAATTAATCAAAAAGACCACAACAGACTAACCAACATTATGCTAACCTCGAAGCTAACCCTTTAACAGGTGAGTAGCTAATGATGTGGAAAAAGTTAATTTACAGTCTTACAGAGGGTTACTTCAATAAGATATATGTTAAGCTTGTCGTTCTCTCTGCTTTGTTTCATCTGTGAAGGAGTATTATCTTAATTGGCTCTAATGTTAATTTGCAGCATCATACTGGACATCCATGAGCTACAGGCTTTGGTAACAGCTCATGATAATCTTCCATATCATTGCTTTGGCCTCATCTGGAAACAAAGAGCTGATACTATTTTTGTTGTTGTGATTATTAGGTTGGAACATTCAAGGATTAAAGTAAGGCCTACTGCCTCTGTGGCTTTCTATTTATTCCTGTGCAGTTCCAGCAGAGGGCAGTGAACAGGCTTCAGCTGAAACAAAGCCCAAAGGTGACCAGGACCTAAAACTCATGTCTGCTTTGATGATGCTGGATCATGGAACTCAGGAGGCTTCAGGTGCTCTTCTGCAGGAGCATGACGTTTCCACAGAATCCACCTGCAGCAGCTATAATATACGGTATTTAATATAGAGCCATAACATTTTAAATGTGCTGCCAGATGAGCCGCCACAGGCCTGCAGTTAAAGATAACCCAAAGGTTAAAGAAACAGTCATTACAATGAAATGCTCTTGAGCAAGGCACTTAATCCACAGCTACTCTGTGGCCAGTCTATCAGTCTGTTAATGTAGTTGGCAGCTTCCAAGTATGAGTGAGAATTAAAAGAGAGAAACAAGCATGGATTTAGAAAGATGCAATTTAAAACATACATGGTAGTTAACATCCATTGGGTCTGTGGCATCACCAGTATGCTGAATCAAAACTACATTTTCAGCCTGATTTAATATAAAAATGTCTTTTAAGCATGTTGAATATTTCGTTAAATAATTATAGGCTAATATGACACAAATTCTAGAGATAATCCTAACACAGATAATAAAAAACATCACAGCACTTTTTGAGACACTGTGAAATATAAGTAGCATATTTTCTCTTTCTTTTTAGCTGAGATATTTTGTCCTAATTCTCTGACCTAATTCTGCAGCAGAGCCCTGATCATATCCAGATGAAAGGTCTTCTCTATCTGACAAAGACAAAAAGATAGCAGGGCAGAAGAACGAGTAGCGCAGGGCTTTGACAGAAGATTAACATTGAGCCTGACGGCAATAATAATCATAATAATGTTATTTTCAGAAACCTCCTGACTGGACTTGCGGCCTAGAGTGAACAAGAAGAGGAACCAGAAGAGTTAAGAATATAAACTGATGTTTATCCTCAGAATAGATTAAAGAAATGACTGTAATAAAAGGCGTGGGTTTATAGATTTATGGGATTTGACTGAGGAAAACATAGATATTCTTTCAAGTATCATCTCATGGTTAAAGACAGAATGTATCCACTATAGAGCTGCAGGCAAAACTGGTGTAGTGCTCTTTTTATCTGATGTCTCAGTTTAGTATCTTTATTTCTTACGTATGTATTCATAATGCACCTGTCAAATCCCTTGCACACATTTAAAAATATTTCATAAAATGTTACATGTGAGCTTGGGGTGCACATGTAGATGAATATGAGGCACATTTTGACATTACAAGCTCTAAATGAATATTTTCTCAGCCCAATCAGTGGACATTTGACCTCACTTACTGATGACTTAATCTCTATCAGGTCATTATTGTAATCACTTCAGACACATGCCAAACAAAGCCCTCCTGTGTTTATTGTCTTGTTGTTGGGGTGGCCTGTCTCTTTCAGAGACCAGCGATGGTTCGCTGTTTCTATTGGATTATGGGAGGGATTTTAACCTAGGATTAGGCCATGGGACTGTGGGCAGACAGCATGGGGGCTGTGTGAGGTTTTACATCACAGGGGTGTGTGTTATAGTGTGTTGTGGCGGGTGAGTGGCGTGTGAAAGTGTGTGTTTTGTGCGTCCCAGAGGCCACGGCGTGCCGCTTGTCTCCACTTGTCTCCTTTGTCTTTGGCACGGATTGTCAAACATGAACCTGTTCTGCTTTACACTGGTAAGATCCATCATTGAAACTTACACATTTTATTTCTGCTAGGAGGACTTGTTCAATCCCCGCTGCTTCAGTGGAGCTGGTAAGCGGAGGAAACTCAGTGCGATGCTGTGGGGGTGTCTGGTGATGTTATTGTTGTTGACAATGATCTGAAATGATCTCTCTAGGGAGCGACATACAACAACTTTCCCCTCTCTCGAAGATTAATTAAATTTCTTAGATGTCGTGTTCTGTTGTGCTTGTATTTTCTGTTTTGTACCAGATACATGCAGATGTAAATGTAATATATTTCTGTTATTGTAATTAATCATAATTCAGTTGTGTTCTGATAACTTTCTTTGTTGAGCTGCCTGCAGATGCATAAGCTTTAATAATGTAAAGGCAATTAAGCTGCATAAGTGCCAATTTAATTAAAATGTTGTGCTTATTACATTACAACCTGCTACTGTATCTGTACAATAATGAGGCTTGCACTAAATTCATGAACCCTTTATTTTATGGATGTTTATGCTGAAGTGGTTCATTTGTAGCCATAGTTGTTAATACTGTAATCACAGTTTCATTCAGTGCCAGAAATGGGGCTTTACTCTCAGGTAGATCCTAAATTTAGTGACACAAACCTAATGTCATAACTGTATTTACACAAAGCCATCAGATGTACTGAGCTGAAGAAACCAGAACAGACTGAAGCACATTATCTAATTCATTCAATTAGTAAACATGAGGGGTTTTTTTATATAATTATCATAAATGTATGGAAAAGGAAATTGAATAAAATGTTAAAACAAATGAAGACAGGAAGAAACATCTCCTTAAGTGAGAAAAGAGGGGTGCACAGTGAAATAACACAGAAATATTGCAGTCATCTTACATACAGTGTTTTCAGGATTTAGCAGCTTATGTTATCTGTGTCAGGGTCTTAAGGTTGAGATGATTGGGCTTCTTACCATCAATCCCACCCTGCTTTTCCCATAAACAAACATGGTCTGCTGTAGAAAACACATCACTAATATATGCATTCCATAGATGTAAATGAAAATTCAACAGCTCATTCTTTAAATCATATGTTCCGTTCATTTTAGCCATTGATCTGCCTCTGATTAAGCAAAAAAAAGAGCATTGCAATGTGAATGATTTGGATTATACACTGTGTATTTGACTGATCTATGCTCTACATGCAGAATATTTACACCGGTGTGAACACCAGTCCATTAGACTAGACGACACTTTCGCCTGATGCAGGGCCTTTCATTGATTTTTGTATTGCATAGTCAGACACCGATGATCGATTCTAGATAATTCCTCCATGATGAGCCTTTAACAGAAGGATATACTGCAATTAGAGGCGGTGAATCAGTGCTCTTAAGCCACTGATGCTCCTTATGTTCAGGAGGGCTCCACAGAGAGCATGTATGAACCAGCCTACAGCCAAACGCTCAGGGAAGTCCTACCCAAGTATCAGCGCAGTCCGGCCCTGCTGAGGCGTACACCGGAGTGGGGTGGCTCAGATCCATCTATCAATTCTGTAAGTTTTTGTAAAATCCTGACACCTAATCATGCTTTGTGAACAATTCTATTAGTAACACCAGTTTCTTTCTTTCTGTTCTTTTTTTCGTTCCCAAGCACCGATCTCCAAGTACAACAAGAGTACAACGAAATAACAGACGGTTTGTGATTTTTTTAAAGTGAGAATGTCATTAAAATCAACCTCCCCCCATTAGAAATGTAAAATATTATTTATATTATTATTCCATTTTATTTCACAGGTCATGCTTACTTGCATCAACCTCGGACAATAAATCATTAGGTTGGTACTAAACGGAGAGTCACTCGACTAAAGTTCCAGATTCTGTTGTAAATAGCCCATTACACATCTTGTCATTTGTTTGTCTTTCTGCTCTTCTTCCAGAAAACAACACCAATCATATGTGCTGGGTGTCATCTGTTGACAAAAAGGACTCATCTCATCAAAAGAAATTCCCAAAAAAAGGTGAAGAAATACATCTACTAGTGCTTACCTAAAAAAAAATCCACTCCACTGAGATTAAACCACATGAAACCATTGATAAATACCTGTGATGTTCATACACAAAGCTGATATAAACAAGGCTGAATCTATATGTGTCTCGTTGCATAAATCAAGCATGATCTAATTGATACCTGATCGCATTCACCCCACAGAGACGTCTGCAGCTTCCTGTCAGCACAGACTATCAATGAGAGATGACAAACTAAAGGAGGTGGACCTAGAGAGACAACAGACAGACCTAGCAGCTCAGGTAAAAACCACATCACTGTCACTATCAGCTTCAGTATAACAAAACTATATTAATTTTAGGTTGGAGCCAGTGCACAAATATAGATAATATTGGAAAAGGTCAATTCCCATCAGTTACATGTTGACATATTACTGCTGATTACTTCATACCACAAAAGATAATTATTTTCAAAGCTGTGCTGATGGCAGAGTGGAGTATCTCGTAATCCCAGACCCATGTGACTTTGCGTGCACTCACCTGGCATCGCTGCATGTGCACGTGTTAGTGCACATGAGGGAAACGTTGAGGTTTCTTGCTCATTCTGGATCTGGAGGGAATCCCACACAAAGTATATATACAATACTGTGTGGAAGTCCTACTCCAATATTCCGTTGGTTCAGTAAAGTTCTAATGACCACGCATATGCATTTTTCAGTTTCTGTATTAAAATCCATTCTGGATATATATGAGGTATATACAGCAGGAAAAACAAAAGAAAAAACAGCTTCTATAAACCAAAGTGGTAGGATTTAGTGTGACCTCCGCTGCACTTAACATGTCTTTAACCCTTTTGTTCAGACAATATGAGATTTATAGCATTCGTTTTCTGTTTTTTATGCCAGGTTTCATTCAACACATGTCAGATGTTTGTAATTGTTTGTGTTGCTTCTAGCCATTTAGTTAAGTTTTTTGTGTTTTTAAGACCGTGCATGTATTTCCTTATTTGAGAATGAATGAGAAATAAATATGTACCTGCAAAAACAACAAATATAAAGATGGACTAAGACTTTTGCACAGTACTGTACATTAGGTTATAGTATGAGTAAGTGCATTGTAGTGGTCAGAGTTTAAAGGTGTGAACAACAGAATTTGGTAAATTCTTCAACTCAACTTGTTTTTATGGTTAAAGCAGAAGTTTGAGAGGATAAAGAAGCACAGTGAATGTGAGGGCGGTCAGTTGTATGTCAGCCAAATCAGATGCACTGTTCACTTTAATCTCCTTTAAAATCTTTAATCTCCTTTATAGGTCCTTGTATTTTTGCACGGTGCTCTTTAGGGCACCTAGATATGAACTTGATTTGTGCTGTTTTGAAGTTTCTCTTGCCAACAACTGACGGGGATGAAAGATATCTCATTAGAACTGGAATATCATATCATTTCGTCTTAAATCTTGGAAATCAATGAGCCAATATCTCCCTTTTCTGTTAAAAGCCATAGGAACATACTGCGTTTTTAAGGATTTGACACTGAAATGTATGGTTTTCTCTTTTGAAATCACTGTTACGTTGAGAAATTGAGGTAGTGGACAGTGTAGACTGCTTGCCCAGATAGTCTAAATACAGAAGCTCATATAGTTTATTCATTAATACATATAACTTAAATGGTAATTTGAAAGAGCAGGGAGTAATCCAAGACTTTCTCATCAACTACATTTAACAACAAAGTAAAATGCAGTAAAATCAGCAACAACTGATCGGGTGTTGCAATGAGAAATGGTGTCTTTAATCTGATACAGGCTTATTCTTCTACTTTCCTAATGTGATATCTGATACAGTTCGGCCTGAATGTGTGCACACGGCATATATTGTTTCTTTATTGCAGGGCAGAGAAACTGCAGCTGACACAGCAGAATCAATAAAAACTGGAAGACTAAAGAAGTTGCAGAATCTGGTGCCAGTGAAGAAGGGGCAGGGCCAAAGTGGAGCTTTAAAAGAGAGGAATGCATCTGAAAATTATGGTGGGTTGATTGTGAGTAATATCTGTCATCAAGAACCTGTGTTACAGTTAGGAAACATGTGTTTAATGTAAGTGTCTTGGCTCGGATCATTTGGCAGATGTGTTAAGTACCAACAATCCAGTGCTGACATGCATCGGTTTAGGAAAGAAGATGGAGAAGAGCTCTTCTAAAACTGCCCCCTCGCCTCAGCATCATCCAGCAAAAAACATCCACAGACACTCCGAAGAAGAACCGGTCTGGAAGCCAAGGGTTGTGAATCTGCCACGGAGTCCAGAGGAGTGTCCACAGCCCTGGACGCCGCTCTACCACACCTGCCACCAGCCTCGCCATGAACTCTGGGACTGCGGCGCCACTTTGTCGCTGCCTCGAACCGTAGAATGGGATCGCTTCGAGAGTCTGATTCAAGAACTGGACAGCAAACAATCCGACTCCCCTCAGATGATCCGCTCCATCACTGAGCTTCACCTCTCGCAAAACCCAGTAAGATCTGCTACCCTGCAATCATCCATGTAATCAGATTACTGCTGAAACTTTGGTTTAGTACCATTATACCAAAATGAGACCAAATTGATGTCTCTGAGCATCATCTATGGTGACGATGATGATGTTTGTTTATAGTAATTGTTCTTATGGCTCAAATGATCTCATAATGTGTCACACAGGAGTTTTAAATTGTTTTAATTTCACCTGTTAAGCAGTTATTTTGTGGCAAAGCACAGCAGAAACAAGGTTAAGGCTGCATTATGAGAGGAGTTCTTTGTTGTTGCAGAGTGCACAAAGCTCCATCCCAGCTCTCTAAAATATCACTTAACTGTGCTTTGCAGGGCCTGACTTTCTAATTGCACCACAGAGCTCTTTAGGGAACATTTAGACTAACTGAACTGTGATTGAATTTTTCAGTATTTGTTTTTATTGCTTTGGGGGTAGTTCGAAGCATAGGTTTTTACAGCTTAGCTTCACAGATTCATTTCCAGCCTCAGTTAAGTTAATGCCTCATAAACTATTTAATCATAACACAATTATATAAGCATATTAAAACAAAACCAGAGCAGGGATAATATTTGAGAATGTGTTGGAAGCGCTGCACGCTGACTGTCCTAAAGCCATGCACTCAATATTAAGACATCAGAGTTCAGAACAACATATTAGTTGTTTGTTTCACACAAAACTTATGAGTGAGATTAGAAAGAATAATTAGAGGCACAGAAATCAAGTCAAGTCAACTTTATTTATAAGGTACTTTAAAAACTACACAGGTGGCCAAAGTGCCATACACAGTCATAAAGACAAATAAAACACATAAAAGAATGAATAAAAGTAATTATACATTTAGACAATAAAAGCCAAGCCCTCACACTGAGTTAAAGCCAAAGAAAATATGTTTTGAGAAAGGATTTAAAAATAGAAATTGATTCGGCTTGTCTGAGGTCCACAGTATGAGGGCTGCGACTGAAAAAGCCCTGTCACCTCTCAGCTTCCTCTGTGTCTTTGAGACGACTAACAGTGACTGATCTGCCGATCTGAAAGAGCGCAAAGGAGTGTATGGCTGGAGCAGGTCGGACAGATACTGCAGAGCAAGGCCACTGAGGCATTTAAAAACAAATAAAAGAATTTTAAAATCAATTCAGAATCGAACTGGGAGCCAGTGAAGTGATGCTAAAATTGGAGTGATATGGTCCTGTTTTTTGGCTCCAGTTGAAAGTCAAGCAGCAGTGTTGTGAACCAGCTGCAGTCAAGTAAATGAAGTCGGGATGAGGCCAACATGAAGTGTGTTGCATTAATTCACTTTTTAACTTTGCCATGGTCAGAAACAATAAAACACGGCTCTTTTTTTTTTTTTTTTACTCATTATTCCTTTTAATAACAGGATTAAGACAGGGTTCAAACAGTGAGGACAAAGAGAAACTGATGTTAATTTCAGTGATAACTCTGGATGAAGTGATACACCAGGCAGACATCAGTATCAGCTGATATTTGCTGATATCAGCCAATATCGGTCTCATTATTTTAGATGTCTTTACAAATGTCAGGTCAGGCATACTGTATATCTATCTTCATATTTATGATGAAGATTTCTTTGTTAAGGAGAGAAATGACAAGAAAAATAAAATATAGAAACTGAAACCAACATTGGTGTCAGTATCAGCTACTGCCCAAAATGTAGTTTTAGATGTTGATATCGGTATTGGCCAAGAATTTTACAGTGGTACACACTTCTTACAGAGCTGCTGTTTCAGAATGTACTTTAACAGCCTTCTTAAACCTATACCATTTTAATGATCACGTATCGGTGTCAGGGAAGTTTACACATTCTTTACTGTAATGGAAGTAAAAGATAAAAGCAGATGTACTGATTCAATTTATTTACTTAGGTAGAAGTACAAAAGTACATACTCTCAAATGTCCTCAGTGTACAAATAAAATGTATTTGTACATTTCTACCAGAACCCATCCATCCATGTCAGTATTAGTTGAACTCACTGGGCATTTTCATTCTACGGTCGAGTCTCTCAGGGTTGATCCTATGTTTCCGAAGAGCTGAAATGCAATGAAAATCTGATGTTTAAGGAAAAACTAATTATAATGATATAATATAGATATTGCATTTTCCTTACATTTGTGCGAGATTTAGGTAAGACAAGATTTAGGTGTGTAGGTTCTTTGGTCCTCTTGCAAAAAAAAAAGTAGGTTTTAATTGAAAAAATATATAATATTAGATAATTTTGAATCATTATTATTATATGAGGTCAAAAATTTGGAAAAGCCAGAGCAAATTATGAATAAAAAAACACTGAGAAAAGCTTAAAAACAAAACCTGGGTCAAACTTCAGTTATTAAATCTAGAAAAAGTCATTTTGTTTTGATGCTGTCCAGTTAATCTAACATTTATTTTTCTTGTTGTCTTGATACATCTTTAATGATGGCACTTCATGTGTGACTTGTTCTGATCTGTTCACTAAGGAGTTGTCTTTTCTGTCTGGTATTGTTCCTTCTATATCAAAAGAAACTGGTCTTGATGCTGGGAAGGCAAACAGTGATGCAAAATTTAAAAAAAAATTGATAATTCCTCTCAAATGGATTAAAAACAAAGCACCAGACCTGTAAGGACATGGAGTAGAAAGTTCAGATTTGTCTTAAAAATATAAAGAATCATCAGATAAATAAAGACTTGCAAGTACAGTAACAAAGTGACTGCATTTGCCATTCAGTCTGGTATAAAGTGAACCATTTTTATAAAGTTACAGATTAAATCAGGCGTCGTCACAGTGTCGTCAAATTCAGACACGGCATCATTGTTCTGTCTTTATAGAAGAGCTATGAGAAGTCAGAATGTTCTTACTATTTTTTAATGGCCCTGAATTTGACTCCACATAGCCACATCATTCAAAACACTGCAATACAAATGTTAAATATATCTCCAGTTGTATGCTATTATGGACAATTGCATTATCTTTGCTTATCCAGCCATTTAGTGCGTAACGGTAAGGATATGCTTCCCTAACAGTCAGTGATGGGAAATGATCCAAGAGTCAGTGTAACAGATGTTCTTAGCGCCGCACTGAATGACTGCTAAACTGAAGCTAATGACCAACCGGTAAGAAAGGCCTCATTGCTTCTCATCCTGCCTCCTCTATTATGGCACTAACATGGTTTATTATGCCAGGACAATAACAGAATATAGATCAACAGATGATGAAAGTAAAGCAAGATGGAGTGATCTGGCAGTATAAGATGTACTATATCTGTAAGAGGTGTGTTTCTGCCAGGGGATAACCAGTTTCACACACACACAACACACAACACAAATGGGGATAAACAAGGACAGTTATGGGGTCGCAAGAAAAATGCACACGCAGTAGGCAGATGATACGCCCATCTGTCACGAGAAAACACACGTTTTAATCTCCCTTTAACCCAAACAGTTGACCAGATTTGGGAGATTTGACGCCTTCAGACAACACTCTCCTCTAATGAAACCACGGGATAATGGAAGTCCTCGGGTAAGATTCGTCCATCTAGGAATTTAGCATTTTTCTACGTCCTCCAGAGCGCTTAAATCCGATTTTTCAAAGTGACTCACAAGCCCTACATTAAAAAAAAATCATACGCTGTTTATTATATTTATTTGGCAGATGTGGGCGAATGTCTACATTTATAGAGATGTGTTTTTACAGAAACAGCAGGAGCAAAGCAGTGATTCGACCATTTCAAGGCTGAAGGAAAAGGAAGCGAAGGCCACGTCGAAGAGTGACAGGAAGCACATCAAGGCCTCACCTGAAGAGATGATGACAGCCATCACTGTATGTCACACACCCCGCAAAGCTTGTATTAATGCAGCCACTTTTAGGTTTATGTCACTCTGCATTTGCTGTGCTTCTCACATAATAACATCACATCTGCTGCCAAACAGACAAAGCTGTCAGCCTCACACCTGTTCTACCAGACGCCAAACTATCACTCAAACCATCACGTGCCGTTTTACACTGAAGGCTTTTCAGACTGTTGTTGAAATTAGCTCTTAAAACGCAGCAGGGACTGGCAGCTCCATAATGCACTTGCCACAGTAGGTGGTTAATGTGGTATTGAAATGTCAAAATCTCAGTCTCTTAACGGCACACTTTACCTGACTATTGTGATTATATTTTTAATATCAGAAGAAGCATTTTTACCACTGTGGCCCATCAGACAGACAGGAAGAACATTTTCTATTATGTTTTTATTTATTTTTAAGACACATGCCAGCTTTTTAAATACGATTTTGCATTAGCTGAGTAGAAAACTGACACTTAGAAAGAAACAGAAATCCTTATTTTTCGTCTGCTTCGTCCACTTTAACCTCCTCAGACACTGGATTCTTCATTTCCCATAATGCAACGTACAAAGGTTCAGTGTGTATGATTTAGTGGCCTCTAGTGGTAAGTCTGCAAAACAGATGACTCTCCTGCGTCATTTTCCTTTTTCACGTGAGGAGCTGCTGAAAATATGAAAGTGTCTCATGTTGGTGCACAGATTGTCTAAAAAAACACCCACTCTAAACATTTTTAGTTTGGATTATTTGGATCATGTCACTCAGCTTATGCAACTCCACAACATTTATTTTTGTCCATAGTTGCACTAATTTTTGTCCCAGATCTTGCATTGATGTAACATTAACGTCATTCCTCATAAGATGGTGGTGGATTAACCCTCAAAGCTCACTAATAAACCTCACTATTTCTATCAATACATGTAAAGAGTTAAATACAGTTAGTCAACTTCTGATGGTCATCAGATATGACCCATTTGGACATTCAGAGGCTCAGTAGTGAACGTGGAAACACCATCATCTTCTGAAAAACTAATTTTTTCTTAATTTTTCTGTTTTTATGTATAAAGCTTTGAATTTACTCAGATTTTTTAATGAACAGCTACATGATCAGTGAATTAACTATAGGAAAATAACAGATTTTCACTGAAAAATGCAGTATTCAGAGGATAATAGTAAAATAGCATAAAGTATAGTAAATGATGATAAATCACTTTATCAAAGGCTAAATGTAAAGAAAAATCCTCATGTAGTTTGACAAATGACATAAAATAATCTCATATTTATAATAAATAATAGCATGTAAAATATCTCATATAATAACATTTAAATTTACTGTTTTATGAACATCTACATAATCAGTAAATTAAATATAGGAAAATATATGATTTACACAGAAAAATGCAAAGGACAAAAATTATAGATGGTGATAAATTATTGAAGAAAGATTAGATGTAGAGGGGGAATCATTTGGAATTCATCATGAAAACAGTTGTAGAGTTAAATGTTATATTAACATCTTACAATTTGATTGTATGTAGTCGTTTTTTTTTTTTGTTTTTTTTTTACCATGTTTTGACCATTGCTGGCAGTGTTTTATTCAGATCGGTCTTTCTAAGGTTCAGTTTTTGAAGGTCTTGGTGCATTTTTGCTTGTCCGTGTTTTGGTCTCAGTCAAAGAGGACTCGATTGTAGGAATGTCATTATATTTCTGGTTCATTTTTTCATTTATTTAACACCATTGCTGTGGTTTGAAAAAATCTGTCTTACATTTCTTTTAGGTGTAAGATTGTTACCAGTTCATGATTGTTTTTTCTGCAGGCTGTATCATTTTGCATAGAGGGACAGGAGTCATCTCACCCCTTAAACCATAAGAGTGTGTTATATTTGTAGAACTCTCATAATGCTCATATCTTGTATGTAGATTGGTCTCAGCCTTAACTTACTTTGTCTTGATACACACTGGTCTCAGTTATTTTTTGACCCCTTGGGGGCTCCTGTAGAGACATCGCTCCATCTGTCCTTATTATCAGCTCACTTTAAAGTACCAAAACATGATTCTTATTTTACGGTAATTACACATTAATGGGAAAATAATCATGAATTCTAAATTTTTCATTTATTCAGTTTGATTCCTCACATGTTAATCCCTGAATCTTTAATAGCAGCGCTGTTTCCATCATTATAAAAATCTGTCATTACTCTGCACCCCAGAATACTTTAATTAAAAAAGAACAGAAACTCACATTAAAAATAATACATATTTAATACAAGTATCTGATTTCATACAAGTTGCTAGGTTTCTATTTATATGTTTAATGTTAATTAGTTTTGAGTCCTGTTTCCTCCTGGTAGACAATGCAGCCCACTTATTTCCCAGTATCCTCTTCAGAGAGTCGCTTCAGAACACACTCCAATATTTTCTGTGATGTTAAAGTCTGTGCAGGAAGAGGAAGTTAAAAGCAGAGCACAGGTAGTCGGGGATTACGCTCCTCATACACCGACGAGGCCTCAGCTAAAAAAAGCAAAGCAACTCTTGCAGGATTAAGTATTTTTCTCGCCAGAGGAGTTGCGTGTCACAGCATAAACTGGGATAGTGAGCTGCTCTGTCACATGAGGAATCAAACGCTGAAGCCCAGGGCCCTGAGTCAGCTTTCTGCTTCGTTAACTCTCCCTTGTGTTCGTCTCCAACGCCTGTAGTGAAAGACGAGCCGGGGCCATATGAGGCAGAATAAAAATGTGATGTTTTTACTGATGATGATTTGCAGATGAAGGAGGCGGGTGATGGATTTGCCAAAGGACACAGGCCGTCCAGTAACTCACTGGAAAGCCTCTACAGCCTCAACAGTGGGCAAAGCTCATCAAGTAAGCGTCGTCTGACACAGAACCTAATGTACTCTTCACACTCCAACTTAATGAATTATGCAACCCCTGCCTGCAAGATTAACTATCCTGTTACTCCACTTGAGATGAACTTATTTCCAAAGCAATACTTACCAATGACAAATTGCAAACTAAGTCCTCGAGTGGTATTGACATGTGGACAGCTCAAGCAGAAAATAGTCAAATTAATTAGGCTGGCCTTAACTGAACCCTATTGTTCATTCGGTTCCCAGGTGGAGTCACCAGTGGGTCAGACTGCTCCAGTAACAGAGGAAGCCTGAGGCTGGACGACGATCTATTGTGTACCAGACAGTTCTGTGGCAGAGCCAGAGTCCACACCAACTTTGTTCCAAGTCCTTATGACACTGAATCCCTCAAACTCAAGGTAACAAAGTCGGGAAGGAAATCAGTCAAAATAAATACACTGGTGCAGGACCACAGCAGAATTTATACCAAGATGTCTTATTTATATTATTTTTTATCACAACTTAATTCAGACATTTTCACATATACCAACACACAGATATAGAAGGGCATAACAGTAAAGGACAAACTCTCCCCAAGGACTAAGACATTGCGTTGTAACATTCTCAGAACATTTTTAGAAGAAAAAGAATTCTAATCAGAGTATAATCTGTCCTCAAATCCTCCTGATAATGTTCCAAGTTAAATGGTCTGACTTAGTTAACAACATCAGACTTTACTGGAGCATTTATTAAAAATAATTGTCTTTTCAGGTCTTAATTTCTGTATTTAACAATGAAAATGTTCTGTGTTTGTGCATTATTTGCAATGAGAATAATCTAAAAAAATGTCTGTAAAGATTAAAAAAATGAGTGGACAATGTTAACTCACTTTGGGTCCAGAGGTGCCACATCTTCTTACAGATCTATTTTTTATTTCACCACAACAATGGTGAAATGTTGTGACGAGACAACCCGCTGAATTTAAGCATATTACTAAGCGGAGGAAAAAAAACTCAATGTATAATTTTTATTTTTACACTGTTTTCCCTTTTTCCTCTTATTTAAAAGACAGAGTTCTTACTAAGCTGTTTACATGTGGAATAAAAATTAGTATTCTACTATTATACTTGGACAAGCTGTTCTGTTCCACCTAATTTGTGTTAATTTTCACTCATTTACCAAGTTCCAAAGCTTATAACTGAAGAACCACAAGGTCATCATTAATCAGTGACACTTCATTTAAAAGGTGATTCTTTCACTGATTATGTTTTGGTGTCAGGAATACTGTAAAATAAACTTAGTGAGAATTGCAGTTTTTATTGGAAAAATAGAAACTAAACTTTTGCTAAAGGACCCCAAAAGTAAAACGATGTAGTAGTTTCCTGGGTGAGGATCCAAACTCGCAACCTTGAAATGTAAACACAGCAGGTAAACCTTCTAGAAACCCAGGGATTAAAGGAGCGGTATTTTACTTTTTAGATGGAATTCTTCATTTTCAAACATTTCCCTGTGGTCTACATAAACTGTAAATGCTTGGGTCTGAATTCTTCATTAATTCAACTCCACAGGTCCATCTTCAACCCCATTTCTGACTAATGACACCAGAAAGGTTGTTTTGAGCTCTGGCCCTTTAAATGCACATGAGCCACTTCAGGTCCCACCCCCTCCAGGTTGTTGACTGTGCTGCTCTGTCCCATTCAGCCACTTGTGTTCATTAATACAACCAACAACTGAACATTTTAGGTAATCGTCTTGAAGTTTGGACATATTTTCAGTATGGACTACAACTGCTGATGCTGACAAACAATTATGGTGTCAGAAGTCTTGACCTTATATGTGCAAATGTCATGACATAACTAGTTATAGACGTAACAAAATAAGAGGGAATTAAAACGGGTTGTAGAAATCCATTCAAGTTTTGCCCAAATGAATGTAAAGATAGCTTTGCAGCATCTGGAGGGTTCAAATTCAAACTTTATGAACTATTAGGGTCTGAATACAAAAGTAAATGTACCAAAGACTAATAAAAGTGGGTTTAGATAAATACAACCCCTTTATGAGTTTTAAAACTGCCATCAATGCATCATAAAAAGGCTTTAGAGATAGAATTTATAGAACCTACAATGATTTTATAGAATATGATGCATTAACTTAAAAGCCTGAAACTATATGTTAGTATGTGGCTAAAATACAGCCTGACATTACCTACATACACTAGTCCCATGAGCTTTGATCAATGTCCAGGTACATTTTTCACTAATTATGTTTCGATGATCAGGAATACTGTAAAATAAACTCAGCGACTCATTTGCTGAGGATCTAAGCTTCATAACAAGGTATAGCACGTCTACATTAATAAGTTTTATTGTAGAAACTTTAATGTATTTAATACAAAATGGCGACTGGATGTGGGGCGATCAGGTGGGAATGGAGAGGTTAAAAAGAAAAATAATATCAGCATATCCTGTGATTTATGTGATTTACGTGATTCCTCAGACTCAGGCACCTTGTTTTTTTAATTTTACCTTGTTCATATAACACTGGTCAACAAAGATTTTGCTACCTGAAGGCAAATGCCTGTATAAAGCTATTTTGGTGATGCTGATTCCAAATCTGTAATCAGAATTGCTCTAGCACGTCAGGA
>JAPQRP010000008.1:13505970-13522640 GCA_037367295.1 Apogon hyalosoma | reverse complement strand
CAGCATGCCCAATTTAGTCAGGATCAGGTGTTTTTCCTCAGGTAGCAGACGAAAAGTTTTTTTTTGTTGACCAGTGTAATTTATTACCTTGTATATATCCTTATATGTTTTATATATTTCTTCATTATATTATATTTCTTATTTCAATATTTCTTTATAGTTTTGTATATTGTCAGTATTTTACTATATATATATTTTAGGTATCATTTTGTGTGATTTATATACAGTCTTTCATTTGCACTTTAAGAATGCTGCTAAAAAGAAACAGAGCTGCTACACTCATGTTCATCGTTCCTGTAATAGTAACAATAAATATTCTATTCTATTCTATTCTATTCTATTCTGTTCTGTTCTGTTCTGTTCTGTTCTGTTCTGTTCTGTTCTATTTATCTCTTCATAAAAAGGCCTGATTCAGAATGTTCAACTGGAATATGCCATTTTCCTTATGATGGAACATTAGTGTAACTGTAAATATACATTCAATCATTCAGTCTATGTTTCTAGTGTTTGATAACAGAAGTGGGTGAAATCCCTGATAAATCTCTTCTTCTCAGGTTGGAGATGTGATTGACATTGTTTCCAAACCTCCCATGGGAATCTGGACAGGCATGCTCGACAACAAAATAGGACGTTTCAAATTCATCTATGTAGATCTGCTCGCAGATGAGGAACCTGAAGAAACATACGCGATGAGACAGAAATCTCCAGTCCACGAAGTGTTAAAGCACCTCAATCTGGAGGTATTTCATTCTCATCCGTCTGGTTTTGCGTCGACGGTAGTGTCAGAAACGCGTCGTCTCTGACAGTTTGTGCTTCACTTCCACCTGCTTCTCCAGGAGTACTCGTCGTCTCTGCGGTTGAGCGGTTACCAAACCGTAGACGACTTGATGAAGCTGAGGGAACGCCACCTGATCGAGCTGAATGTGACCGACCCAGAGCACAGGCATCGTCTTCTCACCGCCGTCAACTCCCTGCAGCAACTGCACTGTGAGTAACAGGAAGCACGCGAAGGGGCGCTTAAGGACGGCAGCATCACACCACACTTGTGTTTTGTGTTTTTTTTTTTATAAAATGGGGAAAAGATACACTGAGACATTTGGATTCACAGAGGAGGAGAGACAAGTGACATTACACCTCGAGTAGATAAGACTGGGAGGGTTTGTAGAATCCAGGCCACGGCTGGAAAAGGGTAAAGTTAACGAGATAACCCCGAAGAGCATCTCAGTCTTAGAATAGAGCAGGATACATGACGACAGGAGCTGCAGGAAGACAAGTGTAATAAATAGGAATCACAGAACAAAAGGTTAACTACTGCCTATCTACTGATAACAAGCACTAATGAGCACCTCTGTATCGCTATATTCCACTTCATCTCAGAGGCAAAAAAACATCATTTATAGCTTTAGTTATTTTTCAGATTCTACTTTTGCATCCCATTACGAGCCACCAAAGCCAAATGAATGTACAACTAAAACAAAACTAATATAAATATCCAATAGAGTTGATTCTTAAACAAACATTTTCTACTTTTGTTTATTATCTGTTGTAGCTGATCCAAAGTTTTGTGCACAGACATGGTAGTAAAGGTAAAGGTAATCATAATAATCATCTAAACTTTTGTAACATGACATTAATTTATTGGAATAATGCACGTTTTCTTTTTAAAGGAGTTCCAAATCCAAATAGTCGTAATAGTTTTTGAGTGATGATTTGACAACCTCAGCCTTTGAACCATAATCATGGCAGCTGAAGCTGTCAGATTGTCACCCATCACGTGTTGTCACACAAGTGAAACCGGCCTGTTAATGTGGTTGAATATGATACAGAATATGATACATTAACCCTTAAAAGCTTAGAACAATATTTATGGTGATTTTCAAATGATTCTTCCTTTACATTTAACCTTTCCTAAGAGATCGATCAGTAAATGCTTTTCATTGTGGTTTCAGCCTTTATGTCTTTTTTTTTGTTTTTTTGTTACCCCGTCCCCTGAAGGGGAGGCGAGGGTATTGTTTTTGTTTTTTATTTTTTTTGTGTGTGTCTGTTTATTTATTTGTTTGTTTGTCAGCAACTTTACACAAAAACTACTGGACCAATTTCCGTGACATTTTCCGGAAAGGTGCGAGGTGGTTCAGAATAGATCCCATTAAATGTTGGTGAATGTAGGTCAAAGGTCAAGGTCAGGGTCACCAAAAATGTGTTTTCGCAATAAGAGCTAGGGCAAATCAGGTAAAACGTTTGTGAGGGGCGGGGTTTGTTGTGCCTGGGACCTCTTGTTTTGTATTGTAGTGTGTTACGTTTCCTGTAGATTAAGTGAAGGAACAAAAACACTGTATAAATATAGTCCAGGAAGGGTTCTAAAAGGTGGTTTGGGTAGAAACCCTCGCCACCCACTAAAACTATCAAAAGGATAAACAAAAAACACAAAAATCCTTTGGCCCATAAAACAAAAGACTAAAAAAAACTAAATGAATCCAAATCCAATGCTGGTGGTTTCTTTTAAGGGGAATACAAGGAGTGATCTCTGGCTGTGACTGAATAGTGCGTTTCAGACTCTTACTCCTTTTACTGCTAAACAAACACTTTTACTTCCATCCCTTGAGTAGCTTTTACTGATAATACTCACATACTGTTACTTAATTAATTTCAAAGCAGGTCTTCACCTTCTAGTGGAGTATTTTCAGTAGGTTGAGGGTCTGAATTCTCCTTCCGCTAATGTTCAAACCTCCTTCTCTTCTCCAAAGCTGACAGTCGTCTGGAGAACGATGAGACCCTCAGCGAAAACCAGGATCCAGATCTGAACACGTGTCCCAGAGACTCGGGCTGCCTCATGGCACCTGAAAACCCCTATGGCAGCTCAGAAGACGACGGACTTCACCTCCAGTCTGAACTGCATCTGCTCGCTGATGTCACAGCTTCATGAACTCTAAAGGTTTTAGTTCTTATGTTGCTGTAATCGATATCAGATGTTTTTTTTGTTTTTTTTAAACATACTTATGTGCATTTTTTTTCCTAATGTACAGCTTTGTGTGTACATTTCTGGACTTCTCTGTACATTTTAGAATATTTTTCTTCATAAATAAAACATTTTATGAACATTTTTGAGAGACTAATGCGTGTAAATAGTGCACAATCCAGTGAAATAGTTACAGGGTTTCCACAAGGTCTTAAAAAGTCTTGAATTTACAAATGTGCATTTAATACCTTAAAAAAATCCTTAAATTTGATATGGTATGTCTTAAAGGGGTCATATTTTGCTAAACCCACTTTTATTTGTCTTTGGTTCATTTATTTGTTTATTTGGACCATAATAGTTCATAAAGTTTGAATTTGAACCCTCCAGGTGCTGCAAAGCTATCTTTAGATTAATTTTGGCTAAAATCGAGTAGATTTCATTTCCTTCTTAATTTGTTACATCTATAACTAGTTACGTCACGACATTTGCACATATAAGGTCAAGACTTCCGACGAACATTTCTCCGAGTACGACATAATTGTTTGTCAGCAGCAGCGGTTGTAGTCCATAATGAAAATATGTCCAAACTTTGAGCAGATTACATTAAATGTTCAGTTGTTGGTTGTATTAATGAATACAAGTGGGACAGAGCAGCACAGCCAACAACCTGGAGGGGGTGGGGTCGTGTATTTAAAGGGCCAGCGCTCAAAACGGCCTTTCTGGTGTCATTACTCATAAATAGGGCTGAAGATGGACCTGTGGAGTTGAATTAAGGAAGAATTCAGACCCAAGCAGAGCATTTACACTTTATATAGACCACAGGGAAATGCTTGAAAATGCATAATTCCATTAAAAAAAAAATATCACTCCTTTAAGTTATGTTGCAATGAAGTTGTTCACTGTATTGTGTTTAAATGTGTCTGTTAAATATCCAAAGAAAGTAATATTAGTCTTCTCAGTTCCACCCGTTCCAACTCAGCAATTTACATTGAAATTAGGAACTAGTTATCGCTGACTTTGCAGCCCCCGGTGAGAAATGACTCGGAACAGTAGGACTCAACGTGTTGGAATAAATAAATACATTTTCCTAAATTCTAGGAGTCCAGGAGCCAGTATGGCCGTGAAATAGGCATTCAATTCTGTTCTAAATGGTCTTGAAAAGGTCTTAAAAACTCTTAAATTTAACTTGTAGAAACATGTAAGAACCCTGAGTTAAAAGCTGCACAAATTCCTTAAATTAATATCTTGTAGTTAAATGGTGGAATAGTTTACAGTATGGTATTACAGAAGAAATGTGCCATAATACCTGGAACAATTTATTAAAAAAGGCATAAGAAGATGATAAATTTAATGCAATTTACTACAATTACACATCCACACTGCAAAAATCCAAATCTTACTAAGTGTATTTTTCTCATTTCTAGTCAAAATATCTCATCACACTTAAAATCAGACATAATCACCTACAGAGTAACTTTTCAGTGAAATATAAGAACTTATTTTTAGACAATAGATCCTGAAAACTTTATTTCAAGAAATCTTACCAAGATAATTTTCACGTTCCATTGGCATTTTTTTTTTTTTTTTGCTCAATTCAAGCAAAAAAATCTGCCAGTGGAACAAGTGAAAACTATCTTGGTAAGATTTCTTGAAATAATATTTTCCAGATCTATTGTCTAAAAATAAGTTCTTATATGTCACTGAAAAGTTACTCTGTAGGTGATTATGTCTGATTTTAAGTGTGATGAGATATTTTGACTAGAAATGAGAAAAATACACTTGGAAAGATTTGGATTTTGCAAATCTACTAAAAATATTTAAACAAAAATAAAGAGTCAGATTTTTCAAGATAAAACAACTTTTATTAAACTCAACGTGGCTGCAGTTAAGTGTCGTAGCTTGAAGATTCTGAACTTATCTAAACTATACGACAACAAAAACCCTACAGAAAACTACCAGTACTTAAGAAAAAGGCAGTCATGTGAAAAAACTAACATGTATGCAAGTTCAGTCAAACATGGCATGACAGAAAGGAGGCAGGAAATCAAATGAGACCAACACACCCCGTTTATAAAGACTCACAAACCCCCCAAACACCACACTATGAATCTGCAGGAGTTTAATGAAAGCTGCAGCCGCAAGAAAACCTCGGGTACGTATTAATAAATGAAAACAACAAATATATCATTCAAACATCCAATCCTCTCAGAGGGAAACATAAAAACAATGTATGTACAGAATACACAGCCCAGTCTGTTATAAAACAACAGTGAAGAAAACATACGAAGGTCACTGGAGCACATCGGTTTCCTCCTCGTGTCTCGTGGTCGTCACATGAATTCACTTTTAGACACTAAGAAACTAAAGGTATTGTGTTATTGTTGTTCTATGAAACCGAAACACCAGCTGATGAGTCCAAACAGGTTAGAGGTTTTTCTGTTTAACCCATTAAATACTGAAAACAGTGACCAACCACCGAACACATTAAACACACAAAACATAAATGGCAAACTGACAGCGCTTATCGGCCACATGGATTTATTTATTTATTTATTTAGATTTAATATCAGTAGTTGTTGGAGAGTTTAGAAATAAAAGAGATTTAGAAATGTCAGTTAAAGTTATGGAACGGAGGAAATTTTCACACTTTCAACAAATGGGTTAAAATGCACAATGACATATTAGGGCCACTTTTTAAGGGTAATGGTCTTCATAAATAAATATTTTATGGGCTTTAATATGACCTCATAAGACGTCTTTTCACAGATGTCAGTGTCAGATATTTATATTTATGTTTTTTTGTCATGAATATGTAGGTTTTAATTTATTTTCATTCAAAGATAATGTGATAAAGAGCTGAAACACATTAAAATGTTAACTATTTGAGATGTATTTTTATATTGATAATGAAGATTTATTTGTTAAGGAGGACAAATACAGCACAACCAAAAACATAAACAAACTGATATTGACATCAAGCCAAACTGTTACTTTGACTGTTTTCTTCAACAGACTCAAAGACAGAATCATACATTTACAGTCCAGTATTTGAGTACTATTCATAGTTTGATGTTGAATATTTTATTAGTCCTCATAGTTTCCTAAATTATAGAAAAACTAGTCTGTAATAACTGGATTCATTTAATAAAATTCTCATAATACAAATTACAATATGAGAAAAAAACTCAGTGTAGGTATTAATGCAGATAAAGTCCTGCAAAACTGAAAAACTTACACAATAATTATTATAATCAGTGACTTAAGGATGTGATGAAACATAACACATGACATTAAACTTGTTTTTTTCTGGATTTTTTCTTGAAATTGCTCCTTCTTAGACTCTTCCACAGTTTGATTTCACCTAAAGTGGCCCTAATATGCATGCATGTCAAACCATTTACTTAAATAAATCAAGAAAAAGCAAACAAGTGAATATTTATTTCTCAAGTTTTTATCACTTTATCCACAGAGAATATTTATTTTCTCTTAAATGATGATCTGAAAGGATTCTGGCCCTGTCACGCTGTCGGAAAAATGGCCAATAAAATGAAAAAGTCCCAAAAACAAATAAAGTGATGTTAGAGGGTTTAATATTAGTCTAAAAATATTATAGACTGTTTTTATTTTTTTACTGAGAATATCTCCAGATGTAATCCCTCCATAATCACTAACATTTTGATTAAAAACTAATTTAATGACATATTTTGTTTTTAATTATTATTCGTTACTTTTGCGTTATATTTTAATGACAGTAACTGATTCATTTCTTAGTGAAACACGTTATTTACTTCATTTCAACAACATACAGATAAACATGTGAATAAACAGATCTGGCGTCTGTTCACGTCACAGAAAAGTTTTTGATGATCAGTAGATGAGTTTCAGTAAAATGTTCAATGCCATCCAACTTTTTTTCCCAGTTGAATCTTTGTGATGTGTTCAATGGCTGAAGTCTGCGTGGGAATATCTGGCGTAACCATTTTCAGGGTAAAGAGAAATCTCCTCTGAACTGCCGAGTCCATTATTTATTTCTGAAAAAGACACAATAATAATTAGTTATGCAGAGTTGTTAAAGTTCCAAACTCACTGCTGGTTATTTATTCAAGAGTCTCAGAATACAACACAGTTTATTTTTCTGTTTTCTGTATTAAAACTGTTTATGGTATTAATAAAATTCAAACAGTGTGTAATATTTACAATCTAATCACGGAAATTAAAAATAATGTTCATAAATACCTTTTTATTAGCATTTAATCACCTGTAAATATGATTAGTTGTGTTTCCACCATATTTTTACAGTAATTCAGAGCATATTCTCTCCTTTATATCATCCCTTAATACGTCTGAATTTGGACCAGAGCTGATATCTAATTAAACAACAGTACAGATGTTACTGTAGATTACACACTAAACCTTTAATATCTAATTTAAAACAGGATTCTGCAAAAAAAAAATCTTAAAAAAAAAATTCTGATCTTTGTATGCATTTTGATACTCGATAGATTATCTATGAAGCAAATGTGCCTAAAATGTATCAGCTGAAACAAGTGAATGTGCATCTTTAATGTCTCCTGATGTAAGATTATAGACAATATTTGTGTAAAAACTCTTATTTGTATTTTAGAGTACCAAGAATAAACACAATATTCAAGAAATACATACTCATATATACAGATAAGTTTTATCTACAAAAAAAGTACAACATTATGTACATTAATCAACTGTGTTCAATTCTAAAATGACTATGGTGCCCCCGTGTGGTAGAATCTTAAAAATCCACAGGGAGGGAAAGAGTAAATGCATGTACTTTGACGGTTCTATATGTAGTATTTCTATTGTCAAATAGGAAAAAAATGACCTAAAATCATCATCAGACTGTTTAGAATAAAGAGCTGTGAAGTTCAGCCAAAGATGCCAGTGTATTGGAATAAACAAATATGAGGTGAATTTATTTACATCAACAGGCCGGGGATTTATGTGACCACTAGAGGGAGTAGAGAGTCCCTCTGCCGGTCTGCCACGGTGACAAAAACTAACACCACAAAGCCTTTGACCTAAGAAACAACTTTTAGAGTCAAAGAAAAGAAGTGATAAAAATAGTGGCTGTTTTTTTTTTCTCCACTGGACACGGCTCTAAACGAAAAGAATGGAGTTTGATGCTGAAATGGCAGCATTTCTTCTACACGGGTGAGTTAAAACACAATAACTTTTCCTCGATAGAAATATGAGACATGCTCGGTACAATTTCAACAGAATTCATTCGTCCATGTTTTGACAGACGTAAGAACGGCCAATCATAATTAAGTAGCGCCGCATCGAACCAATCACGCTAGAGCCACGTCAAGTTTGGTTGCAGCACAGGCGTTAAGAGCATCTATTAGCATACACGCTAATGTTTGGGCTGCAGCGGGAGGTAATGAGTGTTCCATCAGGAGAAAATGGAGCGAGAACTCAGGCGACAGGGTTACTGAAAAGTGGGATGCGGGCCTTTCAATACAATACGGAGGTGTAACGAACAAATACATGTAGCCTGTGTGAAGAACGCAAACACTCACCTTTCCACATGAACCTTTTTGGAATGAAGATTTTATTTATTTTGAGTTCAACGACAAATTTAATAGTCTGTTTTGTTTGTGTTCTCTTTTAAAACTTGGAAACTTTTGCCTGCTGGTCAGACTTTTACATTAGTTTTAAATACATTATTTATCTGAAACAGTTAATGTTCTTCAGCACATTTATCATGTTCAACCTCTGACAGAAAATAAATCACATTTAAATAAAAAATAACCTTCTGATGTCTTCACAACTAACTTACAAGTAACGGAAAATTTAAGCTTGACAAAAATAGTGATTTGATGTATATCGTGATATATATATATAGTGATATCATCCGATATGAAAAAAAATGTAGTGATATGATTTTTTTCCATATCGCCTAGCCCTATATGGGATATTATTATCTTTGCTAAGTTTCCGTTTGTTGATCCATGGTTCAGACTAAACTGTGACAGTTCGGACCTTGTTTGTTCGATTCCAAACAGACATAAACCGTACAGAAAACAGGTGATTTGTGGTTTTACTGTGGCTGTTTTTAGTCTAAAACAGATCTAAGCTATCAGAGCTGTAATGTAAACTAAGAGCTGATGCGGTACATGAAGATTATTAAGTGTCCATGAGTTTTAGTTTGATGAAAAGAAAAGAAATCTTGTTGATGCTATAATACAGATGTATGTAAACAATGAGCTTTCGACTTTATTCAGTAACTGATAGTCTGTGGATACAGAGCATTGATTTGTTGGTGGATTTGGTCCTAAGTGTGTTCTGGTACCAGACTGACTCCTGCTGGTCATGGAACATAGAACAGCTTTAAAGTGGACTTTCACCTGAGAAAATGAGTTTCTCCTTCATGGTGCTGACGTCTCGATTGGGCCGAGGAACCACAGCGCTCAGCATTATCTGCTCGGGGTTGTAGTTCTGAATCCCGCTCATCCTCCACCTGTTAGAAGCAAAATAAATAAATAAATAAATAAATAAGCTACTCGTTCCTGCTGTAGCTCTGCTTTTGGATGCCACACAGCAAACATCGATAAATAGGAAGCAAATATGAGAGGTGGAAAAATGTAAGGACTCTGCCTTGGGGAGGTGTGAGACAGGAAAAAGCACAAGGAGGCGGAAACAAAGGCCGAGGCAGCGTTTACCTGATCATATGATAGCTGACAGATGCCGGCGGGCGGCAGAGGAAGGTTGCATGCAGATCAGGCAGAGCACAGGACAAGAAGAAAAGAAAAGAAAAGAAAACAGGAGGAGGTGTGGACGAGAAAAATGGACATGTTTAGAAGAAGGAGAATGAAACGACACTACAGCAGTGAGATGAGACGAGGCCAAAGCCAAGTGCATTCTGGTAAAAAAAAACAAACTTCAGTTTAACATAAAGAAGACACAGACTGGCTGGTTTACAGAATATCACTTTTTTTCATTTTGTATGACAGATATGTGGTAAATTCCACTGTCAATACTTAAAAAAAATTATTTTGACAAACCAGAGGAGCAGAAGCAGTGGATGTTTAACCTCAATCAGATACAGGACTGAGAGATATAATGATAAAGTGATTCATTCTGTAATTTATTTTATTTTATTTCATTTTATTATATTTTATTTTATTTCATTTTATTATATTATATTTTATTTTATTTTATTATATTTTATTTTATTTTACTGAGCCGGTTAAGAAACTGGATTTTCCCTGTAAAAGACATAAATATTTTCATTTTTTTAAAATCAGATATAACAAAAGCTTTAATTATTATAGAGTTTGCTAGGCTTTATAAAAAAACAAAATCATGAAAATATTTGTAAATGTAGTAAAACGAGAAGTTAAAATAAACAGATTTACCAGCTTTAATACTGTTTCCATGCCTTTGCAGATGTAGATAATTATGCTTTTGTACTAGTGCAAAACAAAGTGATTCATTGCTGTATTATAAATGTAAACCTGAATATATTTCTATGTTAGATTTTACTCTGTGACTCCAGTGTAAACTCTACTTACTTCTGAAAAGAGAAAATCACAATGACGATGGCGAGGGAGACCAGGTCTGATGTGATCCAGATGAAGTCATAAGCATTCTGGCTCTGAGAGACAAGAGGAAACAGAGGAGTCAGTTCCAGAAAACACCAGAGGAGGGCGCCATCAATGCAGGCTCTGAGATCAGGCTAAAGATTACACAATTAAGTCATGTAGAAGACATTCAGGTTTTAAGAAAATACTCAGGTGGAAGTAGAAGTATGTATAGGTATAAAAACACTCTGAAATGTAAAGGTTCTACTGGACGTTTCTGTGAACAAGTATGACAGTGTATCACAGGAAATACATGTACAGTTTTTTAAAATTTTTTATAGAATTTTTTTCTATAAAAAACCAAGATCAGATGGATGAGACTTAGTCGAAACATTGTCCATAAAGTTGGAATTAAATATTTTTACCACTTCCCATGAAATTTCTGTGACAATGTGATTTATCTTTGATGAATAAAGTTTATCTGGGACTCAGTATGTGATCATTGCACAAGGTCAAAGGTGATTAAATAGGAATACAAGAGGAATGTGTCTGAAAACAACGCTGTATATTAATTAATAAAGAAGCAAATAAATAATCATAGCAAAATATGATCTAAATATCAGAGGTTGTTTATATTGGGAGGGATCGTCACTGCAGGTTTTGTCGAAAGGTGGACCAGGTGTTTTCGGAGGTTTTCACATGAGTTTTTTCAGACTTGATTTTTTTTTTTTTTTTGGTGGATAATCTGGTTCTGTCTCATTGATAAGGTGTTTTTAAAGTGATATGAACAAACACTTGCATGAGTTTGCATGTAAATTAATGATATGACCTCCTGATTTTATGACTAAATCACCTTGTTTTGTCTGTTTCGTCCTGTTCTGTCACCATCGCCGACAGGCAAAAATGACTTGTCGCTTATCAGTGACTGTAATACTATTTATGTTGCCAAAATAAGCTACACTTCACCTTCATTATGTCAGATGTTAAATATTAAATCAGTCTTTATGCATTAAATCTCCCTTGGATGCAATAAAAGCACTATAGCGATTATGTATTACGAAAGAAAGTACAAATGGTCACCTTCCTAACACAAGTGCAAAATGGACTTTTTTTGTCTAATTCATCAAATACTCAATTTCTGGTTAAGTTTTTTTTTATTTCCTGAAAAAAGTTTATTATTTTAGGACGGTGACAAAATATTTGTGTTAAAAGTCAGGGATTAAAAGTAAAAAGTATCAGATACATGAAGAATCTCTTTAAATCCAGTGACAGAGGATGTGTGTAGTATTATTGTCCGTGTGTGAGTACTGGACAGCTGCCTTTGCTTCGTCAGTGCCCTTGTCTAAACCTGCTGCTCATCTCGGACTCTTTCCCAGGGTCCTGTTGTTCCCTGACGCCACGCTGAGCTGCCTCACATTTCTCCACGTCCTCACCCTCGAGTCTTGCTGGGCCGTCGTCAGTCTCTGTCCTCCCGTCTCGCTGCGTGACCTTGTCGGATCTGAATGTGAGCGTGTGTGTGTTTGTGTTGCCAGATGAGCGAGTGGGGCTGTTTACCATGAGCCAGATGGGGTAAGGCACCTTTCGGAGGACTTGGGGGGCGTCGGAGGACACGGAAGGCACCCCGCTACACCACAGGATGGAGTAGAGCCAGGGCTCGTTCACCGGGTACACGGTCACGCTCACGTTGTTGGCCAGATACTCCCTGAAGAACGACAAAACACAAGTGAACTCAGATGGAAATACGTCCCTGTAGTGTGGACAAGAACAATGGAAACATTTAGAGACGCTGATGATTGATACATGTACAAATACTCAGCAGTCAAAAGTAAGATTACCAAGCTTATTTTCTACCTTTTTAACCCTATAAGGACTACCATTATTGATTTGATTTGATTTTAGTGATTTATTCCAAACATGCAATGAAGTTTAACACATACGTGAACAAGTAAAACATAAATAATCAAACAAAAATCAACAATCAAGACAATATTAGCCAGAATAACAGCACAATAGTTTCATTTACATGCCTGTGTGAGAGGCTGCCTAGATTTCATTGGGTTGTTTTTGCAATAAAAGTGTCAAAATGTATTTTTTTGCCAGTTCTTTTGCACCTTTTTTCAGGAAGAACTTAACTTTCAATATCCGGCCATTAATTATCATTATTATATGTTAGAAATGCTTAAAACTATGTGTTATAGCAAGAAAAAAAAACTTGAATTTTTGTTATATTTATTATGAAAAACAACTGAAAATGCATATAACGAAATTGTATGAGATCATAGAAATACAATTTCAACTATTTTAGATGTGCTGAAACATTTTTGTTTGTCTAGTGCAGTGGTTCCAAACCATTTTTCCTTGGAGGCCAGCCCCCCCGCGCTTGTGTCCAAGACAAGCCAGCCTCCTCCAATCAAAACTGTCCTGTCCTTCAATAAAACCAGTCAACTCTTGACTTTTTTTTTTTGATACTGATGAGTAATCTGCATTTTTACATTTCTCAGACATGGCGTTTTATACATATGATGATACACTGACAAAAAAAAAAAACCTCAGATGGACTATATCTGACCTGATGAGGCTGTTGCTCTGGCTGTGGGGTCACAAAGTTTCAGAGGTCAAGGGGTGTGGCTACCCAAATAACTTGATATTTTTAAATGCAGACAAAATATGTTTTGAGTGGGTTCATACTGAGTTTTGATTGTCTTATTAGGTGTATAGGTATTTTTTCTTTGACATGCACAAATATAATTTTCACAACTTGTAACCTCAATGTAGACAAAGCCTTGCGCCCCCCTGGGATCTCTGGCGCCCCCTTGTGGGGGTCGCACACCCCAGGTTGAGAATCACTGGTCTCGTACAGCTTCTTATTTTTGTTATTTCTGTTCATTTTTAGCCTGTGTGATGGTCTCCTAAGCACTTTCTGCCTAGTTGTAGACATAGCCCTTAATTTCACGGCAGACACATCCGTGGTTTTGCAGACAGTACACCTCTTTCTGCCCTGGCTAGCTCTCTGCCTATATACACTATCTGGACAAAAGTGAATTCAGGTGTTTCTTTTATAACGGGGGTCTGGGCTACACAACAATAATGACTAATGTCATGAAAATCGATGCAGTAGTTTTTGTCAAATCCTGCTGAAAAACAAACTGAAAGATCTTACTCTGCAGAACCAATAAAAAGACAGTTAAGAACTATTCGATTACAGATATAATTTAAAACCATTAAAGTGTAAAATAAAATACAGGTACGTTATGAGATTGGAGGTTTAAGAGCAAAATTCTAAAATGAATAAAAGGTACAAGGTACTATTTGATTACAGATATAATTTTAAATCATTAAAGTGTAAAATAAAATACAAGTACATTATGAGATTGGAGGTTTAAGAGCAAAATTCTAAAATGAATAAAAGGTACAAGTGCATTAATTTTAATAAGGTGCTATAGTTTGTTCTATGACTCAGATGCAATAAATCTAAAATAATGCACTTACCTCCAGTGAGGAGGTTACGTGACTTCACTCTTTCAGAAACAAAACCTACTGCATCGATTTTCATAAAACTTTGAAGGTTGAAAGAAAGATTTGAGGACGAAGCCCTTAAATGTTATAAAAGAGGCAGAGGCTGGTACTTCCAACACTGGGGCTTCACCCATACTGGATTATTTCATCTCAAAATTGTATTAAAAATAAAAGAAAATTTTAGAAATAATTTCTGAATATTCTAGCACACCTGTAAGAGCAAAATAAGACAACAATGAAGTACTTTTTTTTTATCTGTAAGTTATTTGTTTTTTTTTGTTTTTTACTGGAATCATTATAATACTTTTTTTTTTTTTTACTATATAAGTGAAGTTGACAAGACAAAATTTAGGATTTTTCACACTTTGGGACAGGCTCAAATATTTTTTTTTGTAGAATGAGTCTTGCTAGTTAATGAATGAAGTTTAAAGAATAATAATAAACCTTTTTTTTTCCAACCCTTTTGAGGACAAACTTTGAAATATGAGTCGAAACATTATTTTCTGATGCTCTGATGTTCTGGAAACTGAGCTTTGGATTTATTTCAGGTTTTACAACACCTGAAACACATACTGCACACAGAAATTACCCACAAATTACTGAATAAAAGCTGGTATTATGATAAAATGCAGAGTTTAACTGCCCTGAGTTGCCTGTAATTCAGTAATCCACCTTGAATTAACAGCTAGTTCTTAAATTGTTGTATTTCTGACAGATTTACATAATTACTCCGTCCGCTGAAGGGGAGGCAAGAGGTATTGTTTTTGGTTTGGTTTGTTTGTTTGTTTCTTTTAGATAACACTCTAGCAGCAAAACTATTGTTTGAATTCATACTAAATTGGGTTTATAGATTGCCAGTGACCAAGAATAGATGTCATTACATTTTGGGAACAGTAGCTCAAAGTTACATTTTTTTAAATGAATTTTTAAATCTTTTTTTTCTCCCATTTCCTTATAATGGACGGAATTTCAAATGTCTATAAAAACATCAATTTTATTTCAATTTACTTCAAACTTGGCACATATATAGAGGCGATTGATACGCTGACATCAGCGCACACACAGACATGATGACATCAGCTGGAAAGATGCCAAAATAAACCACAATACGTACAAGGGGCGGGGTTTGTTGTGCCTGGCACCACTTGTTACATAAAGATTTTGCAACTGATAAGATGCAATAAATCAAGTGTCTGCATCATAGTTTCTAAATATCTGCATTCTTGTTCCATCCACATTCCATTATTTTGACCATGACTTTCCAAACTATAACAGTCAGCTGCTTTTCTAGAAGTCTCCATTTGCTGGAGGTGAAAACACCATAGAGGTGTAGATGCTGGATGTAAATGAAACAAAAGCTATGCACTTTAAAACAACATTAGTGTAGACATCGCCTGGAGTGGCAACTTAGAATTGAGAATAGAACAGTTCAATAATAAAAATGTAAACTGTGGTATGAGCCGGAGGAAACACAGGTTATAATGCGAGAGAAGTGCGGACTGGTGGACTTGTTGGGGGTCTATGTTCTCTGACTGCCCTCTACTTCTACTAAATGATAAATCTGGTGGTTTTGATAAAACTCTGGGACCAGCATCCTCAGACTCTGGTGGAGATCGATGGGTCTTACTGTAGGTCTATGTGGCTGGCCTGGCTGTAGTGGAGGGTCAGGCTGGTGATCCCCCTCTGCCTCATCTCTTCCACTGACAGCTTCTCACTGGAGCTCTGCTGAAACCCCCGGACCCTCCCCCTGTCGGTGTCCGGGGTCCACGTCACCTGGCCGAGTCACATGGGACAGAAGAAGGACACGATCAGACAAGACGTTGCCCACATCTACAGGCCGCTACCGTTTAATGATGCAAAGCAAAGGTGCAACTTGTAGAGTCTGGTTTAAGACGGTTTTGGAAGAAAATCTGTTTATGAATCTGAATTCCTCTAAATTAGGGATATCAAACAATGTCGCACGTGGGCCAAAAACCAGCCCGCCAAAGGGTCCAATTTGGCCCCTAGGATGAACTGGTGAAATGCAAAAATGAAACTGTAGATATTAACAATCAAGGGTGTCAAAATCATTTTAGTTCAGGTTCCACATACAAACCAATTCCATCTCAAGTGGATCAGTAAAATACTATCATAATAACCTTTAAATCCTGTGAACTCCAGATCTTTCTTTGGCCTGGGGTGAAACAAGTCAAATTCCATTATGAAAATGTCAGCATCTACAAACTACACTTTTAAAAAATGTGAATATCACGAACAATCATGCACAACCTGAAATATCAGTGTAGTTTCAACAATATTCTGCTTCACTTTATTATTTACGCATAACAACTTACAGGTCCCAGTGGGTCTACAAATACACAAGACATTTAGTAACATACATGATATTGTTAAATTCACACTTTATTTTTTTTAACTTGTAATTTTATCATAATAACATATAAATCCATCCATTTTCTGAACCCGCTTTATTCTCACTAGGGTCACTGGAGCCTATCCCAGCAAATTACGGGTGAAGGCGGGGTACACCCTGGACATGTCGCCAGTTCATTGCAGGGCCGACACATAGAGACAAACAAACACACTCACATTCACACCTATGGGCAATTTAGATTAACCCATTAACCTATCAGTGCATGTCT
>JAPQRP010000008.1:13459685-13472168 GCA_037367295.1 Apogon hyalosoma | reverse complement strand
TAAAAAGATTCAACCAAAAACCTCAACTGTGTATCAAAATAATATTTCAATTCCCCCTTTTGACATGATTTTATCATGTCAGAATACAACTAGAGAAAATTTCATTTGGGAACTGACACAAAAGTAATTCTCAAATATATTTTTCTCTCTATTTAACCTATCTTAAGTGATTTATCACCATTTATTATTATATTATCCTCTGTATTTAGTGTTTTTTCAGTGTAAATTAGGTATTTTCTTATATTTAATCTGCTGATCATGTTGCTGTTCATTAAAGCTCAGAGTAAATCCAAATGTTATTAAATCAGAAACAGAGAAAACGGAAGAAAAAGTGACATTTTCCACAAATATATCAATAACTGAGCATAAAACAAATGTGTCCATCTACTAGCATTGATCCAACCCCATGTGTTTTACTGGTGAATCAATGTTGTAGAAGATGACGGCGTTTCCACGTTCACTCCGGAGCCTCTGAACGTCCAAATGGGTCATATCTGATGACCATGAAAAGGATTGTATTGTATTGATAGAATTAGTGGATCATCATTTATTAAACATTTTACATCAGTAGATGCTTTTGGTCGTCAGTGGCTGTTCGGTTCTTTATGGGTTAAATGCAACATCCTGCACATGTTCTTCACCTTCACCCAGGTTCAACTCTCTAAGTGGAGGTTTCAGCTTCATTTGGCTTCAGCCCAGTTTCCTCCCTTGAACCATTTACCTGAAAGCACTTCACTACTCTCTTCACTTCCTTGCCAGCGTCTAGAGGTAACCCAGTAACTTCCACGGCGTCCCTGAGGCTGCAGGTGTCTGACTGATCTGACGCCATCACTGAGGTTTGAGTCATGAGCTCATTGAATAATAATACAATAATCCAGTAAATCTCAGCCAACCAGTTGGCACAGAGTCTCGTCCATATCTATAATTAGCCTTTATCTCGGTCACCGTCCCCTCTCTCCAGGCCTCCATCGTTCATGAAATTTATATATGCATGCATTAATAATATCCTTAATCATTTAGTGCATTTAGCCAAAAATAGACCTTCCATTAGTGCGATGCTCTCATTATCTACACACTGGGAGGAGTATGACGGTGCACGATGGAGACGATGGAAGCAAAGTTGCTGTCGAAGCCAAGTCGCTCCCCGAGTTGCGACCAACGCCATCGATCAGCAGGAGTCGGCCACCATTCGCCAAAGAGACCCCGTTCTCCTGCCCCGGACATCATCACTCAGCCACGACCTGCCAGTTCAGAGGCAATCTCTGATTCATTAAAAAAGATTTAGAGCTGACAGATAAAGCAGCAGGCCAGGATAAGGATGAAGATGAAAACTGGTGGTCAGATCGGCTGTGTCATCTTCTAATCACATACAGAAGGACGAAAGGACGGGCTGATGTAATTAATGCTTGATTTATCTGATTTACACACACGAAGACGTCCTTCTTAGAGATCGAAGACTGGACGTTTTTCATGTTGATATAATCAGTAACATGTCGGCGAATCGGCCTCCATGTGCTAAAGAAAACAGACAGTGGAAAGAACTGATTGTGAATGTTAATTACTCACTGGTCTTAGTCTTGAGACCAGTTTCTGATCTTAATGTCAGTCTTAATGTTAGTGTTGAGTGTCAGTTTACTCTTGTATCTTGGTTTTTCTGTAGAACTGGTGCATTTCCTGATTTATTTGTTATAATCTCAAATCTTTCATATATTTTCATTTAGGAGTAAAACTTTTTGCCATATCTTGATTCTTCTTCCCTCCTTCTTCCCTCCATCTCACCCCTTAAACCATATATCTGTAATATTCAACAAACTCTGTTAAGAATCACACCTGATCCAAATTTCAAGACCAGCTGAAAAATTGCATGAATTTATATTTTGCATTGTTGGATCTTTAGAAGGTTCTAAGTAGAGTTTGAAAATGCAAAAAGAAGAAATGGGATTGAGACAAAAAAAAAACTGAGTAAGCAATTTATTGGAAACAATTAAACTGAAATAGGCTGTTCATCAGCTGATCAAAAGTTTAAGACCACACTCCTTTAAAAGCCGAAATCTGTGCAAAAATGTGGATTCAATGTCATTTTCTGTCAGGTATTCCCTAGGACACTGATTAGGGGGGTAAACATGACAAATTCATGGGGCCCAGCATTTTTGCGGGGGCCACTGAGCAGAGGAGGGGGTCCAGTGGATACAGGCTAGAAGTTGTGAAAATGTCCTGTGAGATCCGCTGTATAAGAGACATAGAAGTCGGGAACTGGACATTGAAAGCATGTTAAATTTCAGTTTAGTTTTCACGCTAGCATAAGTGACGTTATGTGTAGATTGCTGCTCAAAATGATCTTTCTAGTGTCATTACTCAGAAATAGGGTTGAAGATGGACCTGTGGAGTTGAATTAATGAAGAATTCAGACCCAAGCAGAGCATTTACAGTTCATGTAGACCACAGGGAAATGCTTTAAAATGCATAATTCCATTTAAAAAAGCAAAATATCACTCCTTTAAACTTTTGATCGGCTGATGAACAGCCTATTTCAGTTTAATTGTTTTCAATAAATTACATAATCAATTTTTTTTTTTTTTTGTCTCAATCCCATTCCTTCTTTTTGCATTTTGAAACTACTTAGAAACCTTCTTAAGATCCAACAGTGTGAAATGTACATTCATGCAATTTTTCAACTGGTCTTCAAATTTTGCTCAGGTGTGTATTATGATAATGCTTTGCTTCTGCTCTGGTCTTGACTTTTGTCACCCTCAATACGCCCTAGTTTTGGTTTTGACCTGGTCTCAGTTTAGGTGGTCTTGACTAAAATATGGCTTTTCAAAGCATTTATCGTCTCTGCATGTTTATATACAATGGAATTTGCTGTCTCACATAAAATAAAACCGTTGCATGTGTGAAAATATTTATAGCAGAAGTAAAATATTGGTAAAGTGCTGTAAAAACCATAAAAGTACAACATGTGTAATAAACAAAGTGCATTACTTAATCGAATAGAGTAACACTGCAATGATTAATACCAATTAATTGATCAGTTGTTGACTGTTAAATTAATCATCCACGATTTTGCTAAATTATCATGAATATGAATCATTTTCTAGGGAAAAAGCAATAACATTTAACTGATTTCAGCTTTTTAAATGTGATTATTTACATTATTCCACCTCTGTGACAGTAAACAGCATCTTTGGGTAGGAGAAATTAGAAGACATCCTCTTGGGTTTTGGAAAACACTTTTTAACCATTTGTTGACACATTAACAAACTATAAAAATATTGATTAGATGAAGCCCTTGAATAGAAAAGACTTCATAGTCCAGTCAGTGCTTCACCAGTCTGTACTACAATATTAAATAAATGTTAAAATATCAACATGTCACATCAAAACAGTGTAATTCAGTACATTTACACCATGGTTTTACATTCAAGATAAAGGGTGTCTTATAGATCTATAGATATATGCAAAATAGAAGGTAACTTATGCAGTAAGTATTTGGACAGTAGCACCTGTTTTATATTTTTTGTATTTTGTATCCTCTGTTCACCACCACAGTGGATCTGAAATGAACCAAAACGATGTGATTGAAGTGTGGACTTTCATCTTTAATTCAAGTGGTTTTTACAAAAATATTGTATCAACCATTTAGGAATTCCAACCTTTTTAAGAGTAGCCCATCCATTTTCAGAGGGACAAAAGTATTTGGACAGTCTGACTGACAAATGTATCTTTTACTGTCCAAATACTTCTGTCACAGCAGCGATTTTCTTTGCCCAGATTTTTAAGTCTTATGGGAAATGGAGTCAAAGTCAGAGTTCAGTGCATTGTGTTTATGTCAGCATTTCTTACTTGAACTGATCATAAAATACATGACACGTGTCTCAGGAAGATATGATGTGATGTGAAAGAGCCTTTAGTCGATAGTAGCAGATCAATAAACACTACCTGCCAAACAAAACACTGGGTTTAAATCAGATTATAGGAAGATAATCCGATGAAGTGCAAACACAATCACTTACCTTATACCTTCCACGAGTGTTTTTCCTTGCCACTACTGAAGACACCAAAACCTCCACGATGATCAATTATATCTCATAGATTTTAACATAATGTCGGCACCAGCGTTGTCCTAAAAGTCCTAAAAGTTATTTCCAGTGTCTTTTTGAGGCGACGCGACTGGAGACATGAGCCTTACATTTCCCTGAAACCTGTTGAAAGGCAGCGCAGACGCAAACAAACCCAGAATGTTTGGAAAAATGAGTAGATATTTTCTCCTTGAATAAAGACGCACCGACCAGGTTCATAGAAGAGTTAAACACTGTAATCCGCCCGGGACACCGGCGGTGCGTGGGTGGAGCTGTGGAGCTGTGGAGCACACTGCAAGAAATCCAACCAAGATGAGTTAAAGAACGGACGTGTGTGTTGGAGATGTGTGTATTTCTTTCAGTGTGAGAGATATCCATTTCACCGGCAGGTAAACGGACATTTACGCAACGTTTACGCACCATTACGCCCATTTACGCACGGACGTTATGTATCCAGGTTGTTGGCATGGACAACGCTAAAAGCATTTCCATTATATTAGTGATTCATTTAAATAATTAATGTGGCAAAACATTAAAAACAGCACATTTTCACTGCCATGGACTGAAAAAACACGATCAGAGTCGCATTAACAGCTTGCAAACATATAAAACAGAAGATCAGGGCAGACAGATGGAATTTGAATTACCCCAGTTTTGGTTTTTGAGGGTCTTTTTGAGGACTTAAGTGTGAATGGAGATGTCAGGAGGGAAAAGATCACAGGGAGAAGAAAGAAATAATGTAATTAAACTTCTCCATGGGGGATTGGAGTTGCCAAGGAGGGCAGGCATCTCCAGGAGATGCAGAGGTTTCTTGGAATTTACTAAGTGGAGGCCACATGGGAGGAGGTGAGGCCGTTTAGGGAGGGCAACCAAAGAGGGAGGAGATGGGATTAACACTCACGAAACACAAGTATAAACTATGAACATAACAGAACATATATTGATATTTTTGTGTTTTTCTTTTTTTCCTCCATTACATAATTTTGCACTTATGAAGCTCTTTGTTCTGTGGAACTTTACTGCTACTTCTGGATGTAAACCTTTCTCCTAACCCAAACCATCCTCCCTATCATAATTTTTTCATCTCCTTGAGCTTCCACTTCCAAATCTGACCAAAAACCTGCCTCTGGTCACATTATCTATATGGCAATGTCCCACTTCTTTGAGAGAATCCAATGAACATGCCCTCACACACTCCAAAATCATACAGTTAAAAAAAAAAAATCCTTCTGCAGTTTTTATTCTTATGATGTGTGTTACTGTATGATACACAGAAGGCGAACTAACACCTAAAAAGCCAAGCTGATGAGTAGCGTCTTGTTGGAGATCTATTCCAGGCCTTGCAGTCAGAGATTAACCCTTGGCCTGGGATAATACGTCAGATCCCTTTAATCACCAGAGGATGTGACGGTCCTCAAGATGAGTCCTCGCATGCGTTGCTTGGTCATGTCTTTGACAAAAAGTTATGAGAAACATGCCTGTTAGAGAAACATGGAGACATGTCAGAGGAGACAAAGCGAAACCTGTTAAATTCAGTCATTTACAAATTGATTTATGTGCCTCTGTGTGGTTAAACAAACATCACAGTTTAACCAAAACTATTCAAAAGCTTTGTGTCAGGAAAGGAATAAGGGTCAACATAGAAAATAAATGATGTTGAACAAGTAACAGACTGTCATTTGGCTATTTGTGATTTATATGGCTCTTTATTGACCCCTGGTGGCCATATAAAGTATGACCAGTGCACAGTGAAAATCTATTGTCACCACTAGAGGGCGATGTGTTACAGTGAGATAAAGCAAAGGTTGAGTCTCATCAGTGAAAATTATATTTATTAGTAAGACTTTGTTGACATTGATTAACTATTTATATCCTTTTTAGTTAGTTTGGATTACCTTTAAACAAATTTAAGGGATTTAACACATGCAAAACCAATTACTTTAAGCTGTTCTTTTTTTGTTTTCCCCCTTTTGACAAAAACACACACCTATAAACTCGTGTGTTTTTATGCCATATATGCTTGCTGTGTTTCATCACGATCCTTTTTTATTTGATGTTTCGATACAAACTACTCCATTCTAGTAACCCTCAGCTCTGTTTTATATTCACTCACATACATGTTTATTTCTGTTGCAATTTTCTTGTGGAAGAACATAGAGCCTTAATGACATTACTGGAAAAAGTGTTATTTGTGTATATGTGTGTTTAGTATGTATACAGGATAGAGATTAACATGAGTCATATGCATTTTTATTCTGTCACAGAGTGTATATGATCGTATCACACAGTTACAGCCAAGAATAGTAGAGTAATTGTTGATCTACCGTCTTGTGTAAAAGTCCTGGTCCAACATCATTTTGTTTGTGGGTTACAAAAGTTCTGATGACCACACATATACATTTATCCAACTCTGTATTAAGATCCAATCTGGACATACAGTATGTGAAATATATAACAAAAAACAAAAGTATCAAAAGAAAAAACAGCTTCTATAAACCAAACTGGTAGTATTTAGTGTGACCTCCCTTTGCAATCAGCATGTCCTTACTCTTTTGCTGTCAGTTAAGGAACAATTCCTCAACAGTTCCTAACAGTTCCAAACACTTTGAACGCAACCCGACCAAATCCTAACTATTCTAAAATCTAGTCTGACCACTTCAAGTCACATTGCCCATATTTGGTCATGGCAGGTCAGCAATAGATGTGGGCCTGAGTTGAGAAAAACCCCACAGAGATACTGGACCAGGTAATGTTACCTCAGACAGGTGGAGTTTGGGACCACAATGAAGAACTGGTAAGTTAGGGTGATTTTAAATGCATATGAATATGAATAACCACCATGATGTGCGGTCTTATTTAGAGTGTATGAAATCAATGCCTCTGTTCATTGACAGTTAAAAATGATTGATAGATACTGATTCTTTTCTCAATAGGCCATAGTCTTAAAGTTAACGTCTGGTAAACGTCATGTGTCACAAACAGTGACATCCTGCATGGCTGTGTTCGAATCCCATCCTCGTCAGTAAAAGTCTTTTCCACATATGCAGACATCTCTGAGTCAGAGAGAGCTGCTAATAGTGATAGCCCTCAGTGCATCACCCCCTGTTTCAAAATCTGCAAAAAAAAAACAAAAAAGGATGTTTTGACTGGGAATCAAACCCTGGTCTTCTGAGTGTTACCTATTGAACTAAATCAAAGCCACCCTGTGCACTGACTTATTTGCTTCTGATTGTCTTGGTACTTTTTGGCATGAGATGTTTACATCTAAGCCTCAGGGTTAATTAAGATTAAAGTGTATATTGTGTTGTGAAATATGACCATAATGCACAATATATTCTGTAGACAAAGCAAGCAGGAATATGATAATTTGGAGAAGGATATCACATATGTATGTATGTATTACCCCCCCCCCATTTTTTTCTGGATCTGCCACTGCTACTGAAGGTAAAGAAAAAATGTATTCCTCTTAAAAGAAGTCATGTTTTTTTTAATCTTTATGTTGTAGGTTATTCTCCAAATACAAAATAGTTTAGCCAATCTTCCCAGCTTCTAATTACTTTGTGTTGTGCTGAAAGCAAACAAGGTCAAATATTCATCACATTAACCAGGTTTTATGCTTTTACAGCTGCTTTGACCCCTGGCAGGGGCAATCGGTGACTGACTGATGTGACAGGTTTAAGACAACACATGTCCTGTGGGACTTGTATATCTTAATTTCAATGATTTATTAAAACCCAACAGTGTTTTAAAGTCAGTTTGCTAAATATTTTCAGCATTCAGGCATCTGTAAAATGTACCAAAGGGAGTATGAAACCCAGGACTTGTTAAAGTAAAGTATCCAGGGTCGCATAATCCTTTATTCTACGTAAAAGACCAAATGTGGCCTCATAGGGTTTTCTAGTCACACACAACCACCCAGTCCTCCCAGTATCACACTCTAATACTGTAGTCTATGATCACCTTTAATAATCTTACAAGCCACGCAGATTTATTTTCACTTTGTTGATTTTATTGAAATCTAAAAACATGATGGCTGAGTGAATTATTTACAGAAGGTGTGGAACAGAAAGTACAAAGTTGTTTGCGATGAGTGGTTGTTATTATTCCAAATGGTAGGTTTAGTGGCTGGTCTCGCATGACTAGATGAATTCCCAGACATCTGGACATTCGACACATCTGCGTGTGTGTGCACCTGTGTTTGTTTATTTAAGGGTTCATGCTCGGGTTTTGCCGTCCCTCCTGTCGGGGGGCGTTGTGGGGAGTATCCAGCGATAGCAGTCTGAGAAGCTCAGGCTTTTGTCAACGGCACAGCTGGTGCAGTAAACGATCCCCAGGGCCAGCATCACCACAAGGAACACACACAGTGGCACCAGCAGGGCCACCAGCAGCCAGCTCTTGTCCTGTTTTCGTTTAGATCCAGTTCCTGCATCTGCTGAGCCACTGACAGTCTCTATATCATCCATCTTTGTCCCCATCCCCTCCCCAGTCCCAGAGGTTGACCCAGATCCTCTTGCAGTTTCAGCTCCCACACCACCACTACTTTCCCCAACACCCGGTTTAGCTTCAGCCTCATTACCAATTTCATTGCCCGTGCTGTATTTTTGTGTTGGGGTAGGGACTGTGTGATATTTTCTAGGTTCCAGTGCATCCCATTGGTTCAGATAATTATCTGACCCGTGATCCACATTGGGAGTTTGTGTCAGCCACTCAGCATCAAAGTTAGTGTCAGCTTCAAAGTTTGTGTCAGGTGTGAAAGAGGTGGACCAGGGGATATCGTGGACAGGGTCCAAGTCAGGTATATATGCAGAGTCACTTGGGTCAGGGGTCAAAGTGGAATATTCTTCATCATCAGGTGAAGGTTGACAGGTAAGACCATCTGACTGCAGGTCGTAGCCATGGTCACAGTAACACTGGTAACCTCCCATGTAATTGAGGCACTGCTGTTGACAGGGCGACTCGCCTGTGCACTCATCCACATCCACACACTCTCCGTTGGCTCCTAACTCATAACCTGGGTTACACTGGCACTTGAAAGAGCCGATTGTGTTTTCACAGGTACCCTCGCAGCTGCCCTCGTCGAGGCACTCATCCACATCCACGCATTCACCCTCGTCATCCGGCTGGTACCCAGAGTGGCAAGTGCAGTGAAAGGTGCCTGGGATGTTGACACAAACTTGTGGGCACGGATGCTGTTGGCACTCATCTACATCGGAACACTTACGCCCATCTTTACCCATTTGGTATCCTGGTGGGCATGTGCACCGGATGCCGCGTGATGTCTCCACACAGTCGTACTCACAGCCCATATCTACGCACACCTCTTTCATGTGAGGCTGGTCTGTAGGGCCTGCAGAATCAGAGGACAGCTCAGGTGGATCGGTTGGGCTCAAGGGGTCAGGCTTACAGCTATACATGTCATCATTGAGAACAAAGCCTTCAGAGCAGTAACAGTAGAAACCCGTGTCTGTGCTCTGACAGTAATGCTCACAGTGATTGTCTTCACACCAGTCCTGGTCTTGTGGAGCTGTGTTGGCTGAGCAGAGGGGTCCATTTCTGGACCAGCCCACGGTTTGATCATCTCTCTCCATGCAAAGCACAGTCTCTTCAGCAGGAGCCTCTGGGTCTGAACTATCTGGGGGGCATGGCACGGCAGCTACAGACCCATATGGTATGTGCGTCAGCAGGGTGCTGACAAGGTGAAATGGGGTGGTGTAGACAGCAGGGCCACTGCCTTCATCCTCTAGTGGTGTGCACATTCCTTTGAAGTTATACTGGCAAATATATCCATCCAAAGCCAGGCCACATGAGCCATCCACCCAGCGGAAATTATCGTTGCTCTCAGTTCCGCTGTCTGACATGTGAACAGTCATGGCCACACAGCGAGGAGCTGCACAAGTCCCAAGGGTTTCTTCACGGAGCCAGTTGGTGTACTGGCCATCCTGGTCTCCTGTTGGAAAACAAAAAATAAAGAAAACATCAGTCAAAATAGTATTTATCCATAAAACAATTATCATATTTAAAGGTGCAATGAGGAGAATAAATATTTAATATTATATTTCAAAGGACATTGAAAGTAATTCAGTCTGTCATGGTCTATGTTGTTTGCATTGTTGTCTGCCACAGTGTCTATTTTCAACACTAGGGGTTGCCAAAGTTAGAAAAGGATAAATCAGAGAGGAGTGATATTCATCTGCAATCATTTTTCTGAGTTTTCTTTTTTTTTTTACACAGCTAATTCTACAGAAATATGCCTGAGTGTATGAGGCGAAAACAAGCAAACAAAACAAAACAAAACAAAACAAACAAAAAAAACAACAAAAAAACAAAACAAAAAAACCCCTCAAAATAAAGTGGCTGCTTATTTATTTTATTTAGATAATCTGGTCATAATCTGACAAGCAGGACTGTCTTGTAATATGTTGGTATTTGGTAATTAATGCAGGGAGAGAAGTTGACTAATAATAACCCATCTGGTTTTGATGGACTAGGTTTGTGAGTAATGACTAAATCAGTTTTAAGGGTTGCTCCAGGGTCAAAAGGGGATTGAACTCCTTCTGTCGCACCAGTTCTGTGTCTGTGAAACAATAGTAGTTAATGCAATAACCATCTTGCCTGTGCAGGGTTGCAGACTGGGCCAAGTCTGACGGAGACAGTCGGGGTTTAAAGTATCACAGTGCTTTAAGTATCTGAGAATGATGTATGAGGCTTCCAGATACGGGTTTATATTACTTCAGTTTTATTTGAGACTTTTCAGGTCAAGAAGCTCTTCATATAAATGACTGGGGCCTGTGTCTACAAAATGAATAGGCTTTTTGTTTGCACATATTCCAGTTTTCAAGTTTTGTATATATTATTTGATACTGAAACACAACCACACACACAAGTCAGTAAGTTGGATCAAAATATTGACTCAGTTTTGTATTTCTCACATTATTATTTTCCTTTTTGTTCTGGTGCTCATATCCTGACATACTGATTGGATGAAACAGTTAATTGTAAGAGGAAAATTACAACATTTTAACATTAGTTTAAAAGGAGAGTAAAAAAAAAACACTTGGTGTGAAAATGAACTCATGGTTAATTTTATACAGCTTAATAAAGGCTAAAAGCAGTTAATAGTCAAAAAGAAAGGTGTGACTTTGCCTGTGACCCAGACGAATCCCCGCAGAGGTCTGGTGGATGAGCACTGGCGAGGTGGTCTGTGCAGCCCAATCCAGAGCCGGAGCCGTGACCTCCCCTGTGGCTCGATGTCTGACAGAAGCTCATGGACCACACCCGCTTCCTCGTAGTTATGCATGGTTGCCAGGGTCCCACCTCGCTCCCGGCAGCTCCTCCCAGCCTCCCTGAAGGTCCTCTTCTGGAGGAAGACGGAGTAGCATCCCTCCTGGTGGCAGACTGCATCCCTCTCGGCGAGCTGAGCCCTGCCCGCTGCCTGGTCCTCCTCCGTCTCCCTCAGCCTCTGGCCTCGGCTTCCTGGAGCCAGACAGAGCGCCAGAAGCCACAGGACACACAGGAGACTCATACTGCTACTGCTCCTGATGGGCTTTTTCATTCTCCACCAAGCTCTAAACTAGGCCAACATTAAAGTGAGTCTACAAACCACATAAATACCCTAACCAAATTTGTTTTCTTCTCTAACCACCTGTATAAAACAATTCAAAGTACCTGAAATTTAATATAATTTACAAACGGTATCGTACCTCCCCTGCTTATACAAATAAATAATCCACTCAGTTTAACCTTAAAACAAAATTTAAGGTATGAGAGTTCAAAGTTGACATCTGTTTGCTTTCATTTAACTTTAATTACTGAAAATTTGTGCAGAATTAGTCCATTCATCAGCAGACTGCCACGACTGCTGCTGTGAGTTTCAGTAGATACTATGTGAAATCAATGCCATTCAACCAAATCCTCTAAAAAGTCCAGTTAAATCCAGGAACCTACAGCCCAAAGTCCAGTGAATTATCAGTAGAGTCCAGAATTGGAAACAATTGAAAACAGAAATCTTCCCATTCACCGGAGTCCAGAAAAGTTAAATAAAGTCCAGTTTGAGTCTGATGTCTCCTGTATCTGATCCTGCCGGGGCTCTCTTGCCTCTGCAAAGCTGGCTTTCTGACTGAACCTCAGAAAGAAGGAAAGAGGGGGGAGGGTGGAAAGGGGGGGAGGCTACGTAGAGGAAAAAGAATTGTGTGTTTTTGGAAGAGGGGGCTGGTAAAGTGTGTGAGTGTATAGGGGGAAGCTGGATGGGGTTGATGGAGGAGGAGGAGGAGGAGAGCGGGAGGTAGAATTGAAAACCCTCAGAGAGTTATGAAAACCATACGGCACCATTCTGTCCCCCCATCTTGCCTATGGCTTCACACGCACACACACACACACACACACACACACACACACACCCACACAC
>JAPQRP010000008.1:13426565-13445895 GCA_037367295.1 Apogon hyalosoma | reverse complement strand
AATGTAATATGGTTACCACTAGAAAAAACATTTTTAATGTGTGCAGAATATAAACAACAGTAAACTATATATTTCTGCTTTAAATGCACTTCAAATGTTTGCAAGAGATCTCTAGATCAAACTTCAAGCCAAATATAAGGCACATTTTAGCCTTAATCTCACAGATAACTAAGGAACTTAAAAAAAAAAAAAAAGCAGGAGTTTGAGTGCTAAACAGACTAAGAAATAATATACATCGAAACACAAAAAGACAAAAAAAAAGTCATATGTGCAATGAAACCACAACAATCAGACACATAATTTCAATAAATAAAAATAGGCCTATAGATCAAAATACTATTTTAAGACAGACAAAAAATGAAACTTTTAATGAAAAAGTTCCTTAATTGCCTCTGGGATGAGGCTTTTATGCTGAGAGAAATATTACATCCAGTTCTCTGGGTAAAATAAAGGCACTGAAATGGTTGAAGTGTAGTTCACTTCTCACTGAAGAACACATTTGTCTTTGTTGCTGTACTTCCTCCTCCTCATCTCCAGACCGCGCTCCAGACGCTCATCCTCCTCCAGTGCCCTACACGCAAACACATAGGTGCATATATGATTAACTATAGGTCAACTGCTTGAAATTTAACAATAAATAATGTACATTATGCAACTGTTGACTTGATTTTCAGGTCACTATGACCTCATTAGAACAAGTCCTACATTCTAATATTTTGTTGGACTACCTTTAGCTTTGATTGTGGCATCATTTCAATAATGTTGTGCAATGTCACAACATTTATTTCTACAATCTTCTGGACATATAACACTGCTGAACTTGGACCTGACCAGATGAACCAACCCAAGATAATTACACTGCCCCCACAGGTTTGTACTATGAGCACTAGGCATGATGGGTAGTCACTTCATCCACCTCTCTTCTCACCCTGATGCATCCATCACTGTGGAACAGGTTCAATTTGGACTCAGATCATATGACCTTTTTCCACTGAAACTGTAAAAACTATGAAGGGTGATACTGAAGGGCTGATTGAGATTGAATAATTAAAACTGCTACATTGACATATGATCAGATATGAAACTGGTGAAACTGATACTGTTTATGCTGTTTTTAGCAGAAACATAGTCCAATCTCTATGCTCTATAACAAACTGATGGTTGTTTGAAATATGACAAATTACTCACTGCATCAGTTGAAGTTAAAGAACTTGTTGCAACTGAAAAATATTACTCACTGCTGTAAGTATCCAATGGAAGGATCTGAATTATTTGTGAAGTTAAATTTATGGTTGTGAATTATTTTTTTTTGGGTAAGTTTTGTTGTATACCATTTCTTTTTCCTCACAATAGGCTCTTACACAAACACATTCACTTACACTCTCTCCTTTTTATCGATGTCTCTGATGATTTCATCCCGCTGGTTGACCAAAGAGACCAGTTCTTGGAGAAGCAGCTGTTCCCTCTGCTGCTGAGTGGACGATTTCTGCCAGTCTGAAGCAGAATGGGACAGAACAGAGCATGAAACAAAATCAGGTAATAAAGGTCTGCTCTGTTTATTTATCAGGTGTTTATTTGTGTGCCTCATCTGTATTGTTTTTACTAAGGGAAGAGATTTGAGTGAGTGTAAAGAAGTTAAAAGATTGTGTTCCAACCTTCAATGGCCATCATGACCCGTAGTTCTCTGGTCAGGAGCTCAAATCTTCTCTCCAGATCCTGTTCTTCTTGCCTGCACAATATATTAATAAAGTAATTAAAAATAAGTGCATAGCATATGTTAAAGTAGTGCGTATTGTTTGTGTGTTAGAGATTTTACAGTAGTTCCAGATGGTCCTGTCTTCGTATCAGAGCGTTTTTCTTATTCACCAAAGTGAACCACTCTTGGATCAGTCGCTCCTCTTCACAACGGTCACTTCCTGTATAAAAAGAACAGGACAGTTCACTTTTTCAGGCGTTTCAACACAACATCATACTGCAGAGTTAGCATATTTCAGGTCCAAATTCAACTGACATATGCATTTGATTATTACTCTGCCCCCGAAGGGGAGGCAAGGGCTATTGTTTTTGGTTTGGGTTGTTTGATTGTTAACACTCTAGCAGCAAAACTATTGGTTGAATTGATACCAAATTAGGTTTGTAGATTTCCAGTGACCCAGAATAGATCTCATCAGATTTTGGGAACAGTAGGTCAAAGTTCAAATTTTTAATGAATTTTTCAAATCTTTTTTTTTTCCTATTTACTTAGAACGGGCGAAATTTCACATGTCTGTAGCAGCAAAATTATTACTTGAATTCATTCCAAATTGGGTTTATAGATTGCCAGTGACCCAGAATAGATGTGGTTTTGATTGTCAAGTTTTATTTCTCCTAGATATTTTGTTATATATCTTAATTTGCACATTATTTAACCAATCTTAAATGAATAGTGGCTTGTATCATCATCTTGATACATGTCTATGTGTCCCAGTCTCTGTCTCTCTCAGCACTGAAGATGGTCCAGTGGTTAAAGATGTGGGATTTCCACTGGGAGAACAGGGTTTGATTCCACAAAAGACATCAGTGTGTATGGAGCCAATTTAGGGCTGTAAGCTTTGTATACGAAAGAATAACATTTGAATCTGAACATTTAATGACTCTATATTTTCTTCTCGGTTTGAGAAAAAAAAATTATATTATGTCTATAAATAATGACAACTTCACATTTTTGTCTTTAAGTGCAAAAAATAACATTACATTATGAAAATATTTACATGTACAAACTTCAGTGCCAGGTCCCGCCCAATGCTGCTTGCAGCTTTAATTTTAGGCTGTTTTTGGTGTGCAGCCATAAAAGCCAATCTGTGCTATGCTTCTTTTTGTGCTGCTTTGCTCATCTCGATACTGTTCTTCTCTCACGCATTCTCTGATTGTGGATCCAATAAATACATTTGCGGTATAATACAAAGTGGTTCACCTGTTTCCATGAGGCTTCGCAGTCGTCTCTCCACCACAGCAGCTCTACTGTCTATGTGCTTCTGCTCCGTCTCCAGCGCCGCCAGTTCGCTCACCACATACTGACTGGTGTCCTGTAGACACTGACCACAAACCCCACAAACATATACATAACATACATGGGTAAAAACAAACGCAAGACAATGACATGAGGCCACAGATGGAGGAAAAAAAAAAGGGAAAGGAAATCCAAAGAAAGAGGGAGGGGGTCTTCGAACAAGGAGGTCGAGAGGTGAAAACGACAAACAGGCAACAAGTACAAGAAGAAGGTCAAAGGTTAGAGAAAGGCCCAGATGAAAGGAAGATGATGCACATTGTTCACAGTCAGGGTTGTAATTTCCTTGATCATGGACTGAATGACAAGTGAAGAGCAGGTGTAATTCAGACCAGTCTTCCCAAAAGAGTAAAAGACGTGTCAGTTTGCTTAAAAATTCATTAAATCTGATCTGAGCATTAGAGTCAAAGTCATAAGAAAAAAAGTAGAGGAGAGAGAAAAATAAAGAAGGAAACACGTGACTGACCATTGTCTCCTCTTCTACTTTAGGAGGCTGGGTCTCAGATGCACTTTGTAATTCTGCACATACAGACAGAAAAGTCAGATCACATGGTAAACAAATCATGAGAAGGGAAGAAATGAAGATACAGGACACCAACCTGTATGATTTGTGCCTTTTGTTGCAGAGTTAGTCAGAGTATCTTCATCCTATGAAGAAAAAAACATGACGTTACACATTTATCACAAAGCAAACAAAGGCTACATTACATTTTCTCCATTAAAGATATATAATTACATTTATTCAAACATTGATTATGAAATTGCTCATTAATTGAAGGAAGTGTCTGGTTGGTATTCACCTGAGTCGGTCCAGATTTGACTGTCTTGTTGATCGCTCTTGGGGGTGCCACCGGGGTTATTGACTCCTCCCCTGAAAACAACAGAACATTGGATTGAAGCTTTTGTGTCTTGTTATTCTAATTTGAAGCCCCTGAAAATAGCCACTCCATTTGAGATCCCACACTATGCATCAAATATTCAATACACACACAAACCCATCTGATTCAGTGTAATATTGCGAATAACCAGCAGTATCCTTTTGGATGCAGATAGAAGTGTGCAATCTTTCAAAGCATGGCATTTGCAAAACAGTAAGATCAGTCTCTGGCTGTTATAAAATGATTAAACATAGGTGAACTTGTGCGTGTCACAGATCTGTCTAAGAATCCTTAAATTACTGGTAAAGTTAAGGACTACTGTGGTTGTAGGTGACAGCATCACTAACATCTAGATTTTAATTTAACAGCTCATTTAACTCTGATGTCAATATCTACTTTATTTGATCTGAGATTAAGTTGATTTAAGTTGTGGTGATGCATTGGAACAGGCTGGTGTAGTATTTGATGCTTGCATAATTAATAAAAGCACTAGGTGACCTCTATCATTATTTTTAACATCTTATCTACAGACTGGTAGATATTGTTTGCCTATTTATGGTGACTACAATTTTAACTACACTCGTGTGCAATCTAGTCTAATCTCTTTATTCTATCAAATCGAGAGTTAATAATTTTTCAACTCCCTAGTCACAGATCTCTACCATCTAAGAAATCTGCTTTGCTGTCCCACAACGTCACAAGACATAAAAAAATCTCTCATGAAATATTAATCAACACTGAAAGTAGGTTTAGTTTCAGAATGATGCAAATACAGTTTTTCATTCATTCATTTTCTGAAGCGTTTAGTCCTATGGACTATCGTGGAGATGCTGGAGCCGATCGCAGCTCATCCTAGAGCTGACATAAACTGACAAACATCCATTCGCTGTCACATGCTCAACTACAGGTGATTTAGACTGGCCAGTTAACGTGTTAACCCTTTAAGCGCCAAAGTCACTATATTGCGACAAACAACAGAATTGAATGAAACAGACAGCTTTTTGAAATCCTGATATCTAAATTGAATATTAGGGAAAAAAAAAACAACTTAGGCACCTAAAGGCTTAAGTTGTATATCTTTGGACAATGGGTGGAAGCTGAGGCACTAGCACTGGAATCAAACCCACAACCTTCACCACCACGCTGCCCTTAGAAGTAAACTACAACATAAACTTGCTGAATACATTATGGATATAGTTTTACAGGTAAAAAGTTAAATATTTTAATCCATAATGCCTTCAGCACTAGTCAATAAACATGGAAAATTGATGAATAAAGGATAAGATAATTAAAACATCCTCACTCAAATCTGCTCAAACTGTTTATTTTTCTTGTGTCTGTGTTTTTTGCTGTAATTCTTGTTCGCTCCTTCTAATGAAATTTAACAGGCTGAATGTTTTTTCAAGCTAAAAAAAAGTCCTTACACCAGATGTTGTGAAAGTCATTAATTTGTGCAGGGCTGTATTAACAAGTCAAGATAAGATAAAGATAAATACGTAAAAGGGGTACATGTGCTCAATACCTTTAGCCGGTCGTTTGACCCTTGGTGGTGGGACGACCAGCGTGCTGCTTCCTCCTTCCTCCAGACTGACTCCCTCGTTCAGCCTGGCCATGCAGAAAGCAGCAGCATCTGCATCAGTTGGAGCAGGTCCAGAGTGTGCCAGGCCATAGCTGGACTGGCTGCTGTTGTGCTCTATCTGCAGAACACTCAGCTCCTGGTTGGTGAAGTGTGAGCGGATTTGGCTGAGGTAGGTCATGACGATGAGCCTGTCAGGGACGGACAGAAGCACCATGTCGGATGGCTCCAGCAGACGAGAGATGCCCAGCGCCTCGAACCCGTCAAACGCCTGATGTTGGTAGAGAAACACATCCAAGTCAACACTGAGGGTTACACTCTACACATGCACAAACAAAATCATTATATCATCTTTTTGGCCTGCAGTGGAGAGCACAGTGATTCAGTACTCTCAGATACCTCAGGAGAGTCACTAATGATTTAGCTACGAGGAGAAAAACACCAGATTTCTCCTGAAACTTGCACATTTATTCCGAAACTGAAATCAAAATTTTTCCAGCACATCAGGATTTTAAGCTATGCATAAGTAATTCTGTGGCAATAAGCAGCATATCATGCCACCATTTTGTTTATTTATTCATTTATTTATTGTATTTTTTATAGTATAAGTGATCCAAATTCAGATGGCTTTCAATAAATGACAAAAAATACACAGTGAAATTGAAAGATTAAATTTTCAATGGATCTCCAAACTCAGTAGTGTGTTCCCCTCAAAGCTCAGTTTATAGAATTTACAGCTTGGGATCCATTTGTGCAACCAGTATAGAGGTAAAAACAGCAACTAGTACAATCTAATAAATATGTAAATATTGATGTCTATCAGATTGCACATTGATTGTCCTGTCACGCCTCCTGCATAAATATATAAATTAGTGCACCATAAAACAAAATGCACCTGATGTTAGTTGGGGAAATTTGTGAAAAAATGATAACTGAGGAACCTTATCATAATGTGTTTACGCGGGGGCTTCAAAAAGTGTGTGGAAAAAGGACAGTTAGACATAACTGCCCGACTAAACTATAAACAAGTGGTGCCAGGCACAACAAACCCCGCCCCTCGCACATATTGTAGCTTATTTTGGCATCAGTCCAGCTGATGTCATCATGTATATGTGTGTGCTGATGTCAGCATATCAATTGCCTCTATATATGTGCCAAGCTTGAAGTAAATTGAAACAAAATTGATGTTTTTATAGACATTACAAATTTCACCCATTAAAAGTAAATGGGAGAAGAAAAAAGATTTTAAAAATTCAGAAAAAATAGAACTTTGACCTACTTTTCCCAAAATGTAATGACATGTTTTCTGGGTCACTGGCAATCTATAAACCAAATTTAATGTGAATTCAACCAATGGTTTTGTTGCTAGAATCTTAACAAACAAAAAAACACATAAAAAAAACAAAACAAACCAAAAACAACACCCCTTGCCTTCCCTTTGTGGGGCAGAGTAATAACACCAGTGACAGAATCACATTTTCAAACCAATCCTTGACCTTACCCTCTTATTGTTGAGCTTGATATCATGAGGCTCCAACTTGTCAAAGTCTCTAACAGAAAGAACAAGAGTAAAATAGGATTATTTAACAACATATAAATGAATAATTTGGTTATTAAGCTGTTGATTCTTAACAGGACAAATGTATAGTGTATACAGTTGATATAAATGGTATTCCTTACATCTTTTCAGGATGGAAGTGATGTAGGATGGCACAGAAACCTAGTCCATTTCTCCAAGAAGTGCTGAAGTTGGTGACCTTTACGCTCCGATATCCTTTGGTGATGTCCTGACACCACTGTAGCAACGACTGACTGGAATTCACCAGGTCCTGATAGAGGACAAAAAGGGAGAGAAGGGAGGAGTCTGGTTTTGTTTGTCTGAGATCAAAAAAAGCACTAAGTCTAAACCCATATCTGTATCAGTACCTCAGTGGTGTCATCTTTCCCATCAGCCTCTTCTCTAACTATCGCAACAGCATCACCAGTCTTGAGGTCAGGTGTTTCTTCTTCTGGTAATGTGGGAAGTCTTGATGTCTTCATCTCATAGGGTTGGGAAAGAGTGACGCTGCTGTCTGTTACTGCTGGCTTTCTGGAAGTGTGTGTATCACTGGTGTGTGTATCATTGGTGTGTTTACTGACGGCCTTTACAGGATGGGATGGGAGTGTCTTCTCTCCACCATCAACAAGGTCAGCTGATTTGCCTTTTAGCCTTGAAAAGAACAAGGTATTAAAAAAAAATCAGACTAAACAAGGACAAACTTCATTAAGAGGAAGAAAAGAGCTCAAACAAGCAGGTATCAGCCTGATTGATTAATCGAGTATCGGCCATGCAAGTAGATGACAATGTTAGAGGGCATGGATGGAAAAAACAGCAGTGTTATAACTGACAAAAACCAAGCAGATGCATCAAATAGCTGTGCATTAAGTTCAGTAATCCTGGCAGCAATTCAGGAGGTGTTCTTGAGGATGTAAGGTACACCCCATGCACTCACATCACCAAACAGAACCAGAGCTTCTACCTATTACTGGAGCCTGACCAATCTGAGAGCTCATATCTCATTTGCTCTGGCAGATTGCAGCAGGTCTCCCTCACACTCAGAAACATATCTGCACCTGAACAACCAAGCCTGTGACCTGGTCAATCACAAAGTACTCATCTGATATGGAGCGGCATCGATGCAAAGACTAATGTACCACTGAGGAACTTTTGAAAACACTCAAGACTGACGTGGAATTTGTCATTGTGTCAGAATTAACTTTACTTAAAAGTATATTTTATCTAAAAGACAAACAACTGCCCTTGAAGTCTGCATAAACTGACAATCCATTTCTTCGTCTAATTGGTTATAGGTCAGTCTAGATGTGTCTAGAGGTGTTCTAGTCTGCATCCTTGGAAAATGAAAAAGAACACAGAGGTTCCAGACTAACCGAAAATTTGAGAGTTTGGCCATGCCAGGTCCTGTAAGTCCAAGTCAAACAGGACGAGCGAAGGCTACAGTTCAGGGTTTTCTAGGCAAAACATGAGTCCAATCTCATGCCCTTGAGTCCAAGTCCAACAAGAGAAGCAGGAAGTGGCTGATAGTATGGCATTTTTATTTTAGTGGCATCTGCTGTTTCTGAGAGAGGAATGTTGTATGTTGTAATGTTGCATGCAGAAGCACGATATCACAGTGCAGCATACCAGTTTATGAGAGTAAAATACCCCCAGGAAGTGTAAACCAATAGAAGGGTGTATTATCAGCCACTTCAGGTCAAGTCAAGTTGTACGTTCATTGGCAAACAGCAAACAGGGTGTCTTTCAGGTCTGTCAATTCTCTGACTTCCTGAACCTCAGCATTTTCTTAATCCATACTTTTTCTGTTCTTGGTCAAAACTACTTTACAAGCCTCTCACTAGAGTGTCTTTCCAAACACAAGACTTGAGTGCCATGCCATTTTCTTAAGCAGCACATGTCGACAGCCCATGGCGACTTACATGCCCTGTTTTAGTTCCAGGTTTCGACCTGTCTCACTGGGCTCTTCGGCCTCAGCCAGTGATATTTCCTGCAGGGTATCAAAACAGGGAATCACTGGGTGCCGACTGTGGTCAGGGAACTCGGCGCTGTGCTCAAATGGGCTTCTGTTGTCCATAGTGTCAGTATCAATATCACAAAGATCAGGGATGAGGCGCTTCATACTGCGATGGCCAGACACAGGGGACGTGTCACCCATCATGAGGTGAATTTTAGCCAGTAGGATCTGTTCCTCCTGTTGGAGCTGATGGTCTTTGGTGTAATGACGGTACTCAGGTGTGTACGTTCCTTCCTCAGCTGTGGCTAGTTGTTTTATTTTTGTGCCGTCATGCATCTTGCTCGGGTGTGTGTCTGAATGGGTTTTAGTGTGATCTGAGTCGGAGTGTGTGCTGGTAGTGTTATTGCCTGGAGTGCTGGACCAGGGTACCACAGGGGATGATTGAACAACTTCCTCTCCCTCCTCTTCAGTTATTTCCTCTAGGCTGTACGCCATTTTAGTGCTGACACTTTTCATCTGCCCTTTCATTGTCTGTTTGTGCACTTTGCCTTGTACATGAGCAGGTTTCACACATGATGCTGGAGCTGCACCCTCTCTTTGCTTAGATCCTGAAGGAGGCTTTGGATAAGGAAGGCCAGCATGAATGTTTAAAGAAAGTTCTGCTCTATTTGGCTTAGTATGTGAAGAGCCTTGTTCATGCGTTTGTTGTGATGAGGGCATCGGAGCACCAGCAGGTGGTGATAAGGACGGGTGGCCGGGGCTGAAGACAGAAAAGGACATTTCAGAGGATGGAGTGGCTGAGAGCTTTTGACAAAAACAGTGCTGTTATCACGCTTTATTCTAATTTTGGCAACGTAACATGTAGCCAACATTACTCTCACAGCCACTGACTGTAGATAACTGCCGATCCAGAGGTACTTTTGTCTAAAGTAGTCTTCTATTCTATACTTTCTATCCTTTTTATCAAGGGGTAAAACAAAGAAGACATGTGACCACTGACCAATTCCTTTGCATTATGAAGACTTCCTCTTATGCACATTCATCCAAATCCTCATTGTTAAAATAGACACAGCCTCAGGACAGATTTATGTGAGATGCTTACACAGCTGAGCTTTAAAACCACCATGCTTGATGTGACGGTGAAAACACAATGCTTTATAAAACATCAAAACCAAGGCAGGATGTGAGGAGGAAATACCAATTTCCTTAGCAAACAACACACTGACGATGTGGTTTGGAGGACGATACAGTGAGCTGAATGTCATTAAACTCATCGCTGTTTCTTGAGAAAAATGTACAGGAAAAGGCCAAAACCTCAGTAGAACAACACTCAATGCATTGTTAGAGCTGTGCAGATTCATCATATATATTGTCTAGCTCGAGAAAAATGTCTATGCTTGTTTATCATTTACTCACTACGTTGTAAATCCTAGTGTTTATTCATTGTTGTTAGCTGAACTTTTGAAGATGATTCACTTTTTAGGTCTAAATTTGTTTTATTTGCAACTACGGTTCAAGTGTTTTATTTCTTTACCTGTTTGGCAAAAATTAAATATGAGGAAAGCTTTTTAAAATTTGTTTAGTATATGGTCGAAAATTTTATAAATTTGCCCTGCGATGAACTGGCGACTCGTCCAGGGTGAACCCCGCCTTCGTCCATAAGTATCTGAGATAGGCTCCAGCGACCCCCGTGACCCTAGTGAGGATAAAGTGGGCTCAGAAAATGAATGAATGGATGTGATACATTTCCCATGTGGTTGTTTTATGTTAACTATCCCTCAAATAGAAAAACAACCCATGTGATATTTGTCATTATGTTACAGTGAAATGACCTCTATCAGGATCTGAGACTTTGGTCACATTTATTTCCCTGCAGACGTAGTGAGATAAATAAATGTTCTGTTATTGGAAGCAGCACAGACCTACAAAGGCCTCTCCTGTTACTCACCTCTCTCCCCTCTGCTAGTATTTGTCCCTCTCATCCCTCCTACTCACCCTGCTCCCCCTTCCATGTACAGCTCTGCCAGCCAGATGGAGCCCAGATCCTCCTGTCCTCTCTCATACTCCACTTCCTCATCCTCCTCCTCTCTCAACCACACGGGGATGGCACCACCTTTAAGGTTCCCCCTTCTATCTGATCTCAGACTAGGATAATCTGGGGGTTTCTTAGCGGCGTCAGGTTTGGCGGATCTGGAGTCAAACCTATTCATGGGTCTGACTGAAGGGGCGGGCTCTGCTGAATCTGCTTGAACTCCAGGTCTGTGGGTGCAGGGGCGGACCACTCTGTGGTCAGGTTGGGTTTCTGAGACCTCGTCACCTCGAAGCTCCTCGTCATAAGCGATATCGTCTAATTCAGCCTCCCTCAGAGGAGGCCAGTCGTCTGGCTGTGGTTTCTTCCTCTTATTGTCCTCGTTCTCTAACTTTTTGTCCTTTTCAGTCTTCGTCTTTTGATTCTCTTTTTCCTCCATAAGTTTTTTCTTTTCTTCCTCCTCACCCTTCTGCTTCCTTTCTTTCTCTACTCTATCTTTGTCCTCCCTTTGCTTGTTTTCCATCCTTTCTCTCTCTTCTTCCATCTCCCTCTTCATCCTTTCTTTCTCTTTCCTGTCTCTCTCTTCTTTCTCTTTTTTCAGCCTCTCTTTCTCTCTCCTCTCTTCCTCTTCTTTCATTTTCTTAGCAATCTCCTCTTTTTCCAGTCTTTCCTTCTCTTTCCTCTCTGCCTCTTCTCTCGCTTTCCTTTCTCTCTCTTCTTTTAATCTTTTCAGCTTCTCTTCCTCCTCCCTCTCCCTTTTCATCCTTTCTTTCTCACGCCTTTGTTCCTCCAATCTCATTTTTCTTGCCTTCTCCTCCTTTTCCAGTCTCTCTTTGTGTTTCCTCTCAGCCTCCTCTCTCTCTTTCTCCTCTCTCTCTTCTATCTGTCTTCTCATCCTCTCTTCCTCTTCTCTCCTCATCCTTTCTTTTTCTTGCCTTTCTTCCTCCTCTCTCATATTCCTTGCAATCTCTTCTTTTTTCACCCTCTCTCTGTCCTCCTTTTCCTTTTCTAGCCTCTCTTTTTCTTTCCTTTCTGCTTCTTCCCTCTTTTTTCTTGCATTCTCCTCTCTTTCTTTTTCCAGCCTCTCTGTCTTTTTTCTTTCATCCTCCTCTCTCTCCTTCCTCTCTCTCTCCTCTTTATGTCTTTTCAGCCTTTCTCCCTCCTCCTTCTCTCTCTTCATCCTTTCTTTCTCTTTCCTCTCTGCTTCTTCTTTTTCTTTTTTGAGCCTCTCTTTCTCCCGCCTTTCTTCTTCTTCTCTCATTTTCCTTGCCATCTCCTCCCTTTCCAGCCTCTCTTTCTCTTTCTTCTCTGCCTCTTCCCTCTCCCTTCTCTCTCGCTCTTCTCTCTCTGCCCTCTCTCTCTCCTGCCTCTGGATGTTTTCTAACCTTTCCTTCTCTCTTTCTTGCTCCCTCTCTTTCTCATGTTCACTGGCTGCCAGTCTCAGACTTGCCACCAGACTGAGCCCCTGTGTTTCCTTGCAGGGTAAACATTTTGGTTTCTGGACTGATATGGTCTTGGGATGTTTCTGTTCAGTATCTGTCTGACATTCAGCTGCATCAGAGAAAGCCCTGGGTGGTGAAATGTTCAGTCTAAGGGGAATCTGTGGCTCATCATTCGGCTCAGATGGTAGATCTTCATCTAAAAGGAGTTCTGCAGAAGGATGTAGATGATCGGCATTGGCTGACCCACTGGTCTGCAGGACGGAGGCCACTGTCTCATAGCTACGGGACAGACATGAGGGACAGGAAAACTCTGAGACAGAGCTCACCCTAAGGTGACCTCTCTACACTCAAAACATTGTGACAAAAGGCCAGAAAACATGCTGGATTAAATAGTTTCTACTCAGACTTTGTCTTGGTGCTTGTCCAAAGTGCTGTGAGAAAGCACACTGAGCAAATATTTTGTTTTTGGGTGCACTGAAAAACATTTTTTAACACTAGTGTACAACATACTAAAGCCTGCTGCATTTACTCTGCTTCTCATACAGTTAAGAAGAAATTATAATTATTTCTACTGCCATGCAAGTTAGAGCTCAGATCAGCTCCAAGGAAACACACAGCTGAAAAATCAATATGTCAAACACACTGATATTGTTCGACTGTGCGACATTTACAAATAGTTCCCATAAATCAGCACCAGAACAATGATCACTGACTATTTATATTTATATTCCAGTTTATCAATGTCAGACTTTCTCAGCACTGCACCGAGCTGCCCCACAAAACTAAACACATACATAAACAGAAACCTGTCAATGTACAACACAAGCTATAGCTAAGGCCAGGCAAGGTCATAATAATAATAATAATGAATATGATGACATTTCATTAGTATAGAAATATAACCAAGAGGAAAAGACGAAGAAGACCAACGCAGGTTTTGACAGGGACAGCTGACTGACTTGCTCTACTTCAGATTTGTGAAATGCTCCACTATTTATCAAGTGCTTGTCATGTCCTGACAATAACAAAAAGTTAAAACCACAATTAATCATCTGGATCTTCTGTTTTCTCTGCAACAGAAATCAGCCTTAAAATGTAAAGGGTTGATTAACCCATAAAGACCCAAACAGCCACCGGTGACAAAAACCATCTACTGATCTAAGATGCTTAATACCTGTTGATCCATTAATCCTACTAATCCATGTAAATAATTGGTGTAAAATGCAGTTATTCATCTTTTCATGGTCATCAGATATGACCCATTTGGATAGTCAGAGGCTCCATAGTTACCATGGAAACACCGTCATCTTTTACAACACTTTTTCACCAGTAAAACCCATGGAGTTGAATCAATGACAGTGGATGGAGACTCTCGGTTTATGTTTAGTTATTTATATCTTTGCTGAAAAAGTCACTTTTTCTTCAGTTTTCCCTGTTTCTGATATAATAACCCTCAACTTTAATTTGAGCTTTCATGATGATCGGTGAATTAAATATAGGAAAATACATGATTTTTACTGAAAAAATGCAAAATACAGAGGTTGATATTATAATGAACGGTGATAGATTACACGGGAAAGATGAAATCTAGAGAAAAATTAATTTGAGACCTCCCACAAAAGTAACACTGGGTCTTTATGAGTTAAACATTAATCACTATAATTATAGATATTTAAGGCTAACGTTTGGACATGCAAAGAATAACTACATGTCTTCATAAATAGGCAAAAGGTGTTCCAATACAATAAGTGAATGAAAGTCATAATAATGTTTCCAACACCTACTGCAACACCAACTATTGGTAATTAATACAAACTTAATCTACTGCACACCTCAATAAGTCCGGATGCACAGGCAGAGACTCACCCTCTATACAACACGCCCACTACTGCTGACATGAAGCCAACAGGGGCCTCCTCCTGCTGCTGTGCAACACACTCATCTGCCGCTGTGTGTGCACATTGCTGGGGACTACACACATACAAACAGTACATATGCACACGTATGATATAAGCGTTTCAATTACAGTTATCAACAACATAGACATACATTGAGGGGAAAAGAATAGCTTCAGATGAGGTTACTTGCTGGCACTGAACTGGTTAGTGCACCACGCCACAGATGAATGTTAGTCTGGGTATGTATTTGTGTGTGTGTTGTATATTTCGATAAAAAGCAAAAAACAGCCAAATTACGCCATGCTGCAAAGACTACAAGGAACTGTCACTGACTCACCCCCCTGAAACACCTCCCTCCTCCTGTTTCCCTTCTTCTTTCTCCTCTGTCTTTTGCTTCTCTTTGGTGTTTTCATTGCTTTCCTTCCCTCTTTCCACTCCTGTCTCCACTGTGGTCTCCTCCACAGTTGCCCACAGCTGATTTTCTGCCTCACACGCTGGCTCTTTATTGTTGCTTAAACTCTCCTGACCACCAGCCACGCTGTCAGATGGTTTCACCTCATCTGTTCCCTCCTGTTGAGGTTTTCCTGGTTTTCCTGGCTGGAGAACTCGTTCCGGCCGCAGTCCTGGTTCTGGTTTGGAGGGCAGGAGTGGTGCCAGATCCAGAGCCATGCGCTCACTTCCTGGTTTGGGGTAAACCTTGAGTGAGGTTGCTGGTTCTGTGCTGGGTCCCTCTGGCTCTTTGGGCTCCTCTTTAACTGGTGGTGCACCAGGCTGAGCAGGGGGTGGGAGGATTTGAAGACTTTCTGAAGCTTTTGTCAGTTGTTCTTGCTTCATATGAGTGTCTTTCTCAGAAGAATCTTCTCTGTTTGAGCTGAGGAAGAGAGAAATACCCTCATAATGAATCATACGTAAATAAAAATACATCTATTAGAAATGGCAATTTGATAATTATCTACTTTAGCCCCAAAAGGAGATCATCAGCGAAGCCGACAAACAGACAGAAACATAAAGCAATGCAGCAAACAGACATCCCCTCATCCATTCTTACCCTCTGCACAAAGGTTTTATGTACTCTTGTGTAATAACCGTCTTGGCAGAGATTTTTTCAGGTGAATCTTTCTCACTCTTTCCTTCTAGTACTTTCCATAGAGGAATCTCTGCCTCAGTCAGCCTCTGTGGAGGTGGGGTCAGGGTCAAGACCTCTAAAGTGACTGGTTTTTCCTCAGCAGAGGACTGTAAAGTGGCTCCAGTTGGAGTACATTTGGTAGACATTTTCATTTCAGGGACAACACTGTTTGAAAATGGGCCTTCCTTTATGAGAGAGGGCTGCTCAAGACTGGAATAAGGGGAAAGAGAGAGGAAATGTGAAAAAGGAATAAAGGGGAACATGTGATAAAACATCAAAAGAGACTAAAGAAAAAAAAGAACATGTGAAAATAGGTTTTAGAGCAGAGAGTTTCCACGGAATAATAAGAAATACGGTTCAGTGTGTAAGATTTAGGAGGTTTAGGTTTGACTGTGAAAAATAAAATGTTCATAACTACATCCTGGAATGAGCTGTTTATATGTAGGCTGTACCCTTCTGAAAAATAATGAACAGCCATTAATGGAGAGAGACAGATATATATTTTTTTTTAATTCTATTTGAACTGTAAAAACATTTACACATATGATGTTTGTCAAATTAAAATATTTTATGAGCAAAAAAAGTCACAGTTTGGGTAAGGATGAAAACAAAAAACAAAACATCTGTTGTTGTGTTAAGCAGCTCAAGTGACTGCATCCCTCATTACACACAATACATGTCACCAAAACTACAACGCTGTTACCTCAGCACATTTTACCCAACTGTTTGAAAGCAAAGTCCTATCAGTGACTTTCTGATGCGTTGTCTCGATATTTATTTATTTTCAGTCTAACGCTTGAACAGTTTTACATCAAACTACGACTTCCTTGATGACAAACAGGAAGAAAAGTCCAAGGCGCTCTCTTTAAGCATTAACATGCCTTTATTCTCACAGCATGGTCATGTATAGACTTTAAAAAAAAAAAAAACATTTTCAACGCATTTCGGCTTCAAGCCTTCATCAGGAAGTCAAACAAAACAGAAGTCTGGAAAACTGTAGGTTCTTTTAAAGCAGGTCCTGACCAATAGGAACCTGCCAACTGGGCATAGCAGCTGGCAGATGGTGTCGCTACAGGTTAAAGGACAGACAAAAAACTCACCTACAGAAACATTTACAAATATATACATGACAAAGATAAATAAAGAACAATGCAACAGTTTTTTAAGGTCTACACATGACCATACCATGAGAATAAAGGCATTTTAATGCTTAAAGACAGTGCCTTAGACTTTTCTTCCTGTTTATCATCTACTTTATGAGTCCCTTTTTCCACAGAGCACCTCGAACAAACTCTTTATTTGGGTCCTACACAGTAAAAAAAGGATTTGGGGGGTTGGTTAACACAAACTATGGACATCAGTTACATTTCAATCAACAATAATAGTTGCCAGTGAAATCTATTATGACTAGTTAAATTCTACATACACTACCTATTTATTAACAGTAACAATTGCTACTTAAAATAGTATAATAAAACCTATCCCATAATATTATGACGTGTTAGAGGAGCAGCTGGGGGGAGTTTCCCAGCATGCATTGGGACAAACTAGTCGGGACAGTTTTTATGTGTTTTACAGTTTTCTGAGTTGATAAGAAGTGTTGTTCTTTTTACATAGCAGAGTTATGGTGTGTTTTACACTGTTGTTGTTGTTGTTGTTGTTGTTGAATGAATATTTCTATTGAGTTGCATATTGTTGCTCCATGAGCTAAGTTGCTTCTTTGTTTCATGACACTCTGTAATTGTATGTTTGTTAGGGGTGGTTAAAATTCAAGAACGAGATCTTTGTCTCTGAGTCTTTACATGCTCTTTAGGGTTAGGGGTTGAATGATGAATACCTCCTGTGTTTGGCAGTTTATCAAGTCAAACTAACTTTCCTGAATAAGTAATGATTAATTAGTTATACTAATTAGTTATTAATAATAATTAAATTGATGAACATATTCCTATTAGTGAGTATGAGTTTGTATTAGTCACTTTTTATGAGTAATTTCTTATGTAATTGTGTTATAAATGTAGTTACATTTTACTCAAAATATGGGGTAAAATCTACTCAACCAAAACGAGCGTGAATTGTTACCTCACTTTTATTGATGTTAAACATTTGTTTTTACAGTGTAAAAGCATTCCTTCCCATGTTTTTTATGACTTTCTTGACTTGTCAAATAAACTTTTAAATTGACAAACACCATATGTGTAAACGGTGGCATAATTCAAACTGGATCAAACTGGATCAAACGTAACTTGTCTCTCACCACTGACTTTTTTTCCCCAAGATAAAGTCCCATGGTGCAGAACTACAAGGGGCAGGGCTTCTGTTGTCTATACTGCAGGGCATCAACTGTTCAGACGCGTTACAGTCAAGTAAGTGTTTTATGTTGGCAGCTGGACAGGCAAGTTAAGCTTCTGTGCAGCTCCATGAATTCTAAGAATCTTCACAAACAGACACAGACATTAAGAGTTCAAACCCCTTTGCTGGCTCTAATGAGGTCTTTTCACATTTCTCGTAGTCACCATAAGCAAGTGAGGAGATGCAACTTCACCACTAGATTCTCTAAATATTACACACTGAACCTTTAAATACTGCGTAAATCACACATTGTTTTATTGTACAAACATCGATTAAAGAAAATCAACAAAAAAGTGAAAACTACATAATGAGCATATGAGGATAACTGTGACGGATTGTTTTTATTGGCGATTTTAAAAGCAGCTGATACAAAGAGCAAAGAGCATGTTGAAATATGGAGAAAAAAATCCTTAGTGATTTTTTTCATGGCTGTAACTCACCGCTCACTGGAGTTTGTGTCGGTAAGGCGTTGTTTATTAACCGATGAAGGTGTCGTCTCCGTGGATTGTGATGTACGGGAGTCGCTGATGTTTCTGTCACGTGATTGGCTGAGACTCTGGAAGGGCAGCTGTTGAGGCGCAGTCGTAGTTTTGTCCAGAGGAGGGAGATGGAGAGCAGGAAAACGGGTTTGTGTTGGTTCGTGTGGAGCTGAAGAAGAGGCAGATGAAGCCAGGCTCCTCATCTTCTGCTTGTCCTCGTCTGACTTGTTGACCTCCACACTGATCTGAGCCCGTTGTTCCCCCCTCACTCTCCTCTCCTCCTCCTCCCTCTCCTTTTGTCTCCTTTCCATCTCTTCCTTCTTTTTCTGCTCCTCCTCTTGCTTCCTCCTCTCTTCTTTTTCCTTTTCTGTTCTTTGTCTTCTCTCCTCTTCTTCCCTCTTCTTTCTTTCCTCCTCTTTCTTCTTCTCCTCCTGCCTTCTCTGCTCCTCTTTCGCTTTTTCCTCTTGAAGTTGTCTCTTCTTTCTCACCTCCTCCTCTTGCTTCCTCTCCCTTTCTTTCTGCTCCTTCATCTCCTTTTCCTTCCTCATCTCCTCCTCCCTTTTCTTCTTCTCTTCCTCCTCCTTTCTCCTCTCCATCCTTTCTCTTTCCTCCTTTAAGAGTCTCTCCTTCTCTTTCTCCTCTCTCAGTCTTTGCTCCTCTCTTTCCTTCTCCTCCCGCCTTTTTTTCTCCTGTTCTTCTCTTGTTCTTCTCTCCTCCTCTCTCTTTCTCGTCTCTTCTTCTGCCACCTTCCTCTTTTTCTCCTCCTCCTCCTTCTTCCGTCTTTTTTCCTCCTCTTTCTCTTCCTTCAGATGTTTCTCCTCCATCTTCCTCTTCTCTTCTTCCTCAAGGAGCCTCTTTTTCTCCTCCTCCCTCTTCCTCTTCTCTTCTTCCTCAAGGAGCCTCTTTTTCTCCTCCATCTTTCTCTTCTCTTCTTCCTCAAGGAGCCTCTTTTTCTCCTCCATCTTTCTCTTCTCTTCTTCCTCAAGGAGCCTCTTTTT
>JAPQRP010000008.1:13402425-13416993 GCA_037367295.1 Apogon hyalosoma | reverse complement strand
AAAAACAGTGCTTTTAGGCATTCCATGTTTTCTTTTCTGTCTGTTTTAATCACATGATACACACAGGAGTTAGTACTCGATTGCATAACCCTTGTTTTTGATGCCTTTGATGGTCTAATAATTTTTTCTGTAACTGTATACACCGCAAAAATCAAAACCTTACCAAGTGTATGTTTCTCATTTCTGGTCAAAATATCTCATCACACTTAAAATAAGACATAATCACTTAAAGAATAACTTTTCAGTGAGATATAAAGAACTTATTTGTAGACAACAGATTTTGAAAATCTTATTTCAAGAAATCTTACCAAGTTAATTTTCACTTGTTCCACTGACAGATTTTTTTTTCTGCTTAATTCAAGATTTTTTTTGCTAAACTCAAGAAAAAAAGTCTGCCAATGGAACAAGTGAAAATTATCTTGGTAAGATTTCTTGAAATAAGATTTTCAAAATCTGTTGTCTACAAATAAGTTCTTTATATCTCACTGAAAAGTTATTCTTTAAGTGATTATGTCTTATTTTAAGTGTGATGAGATATTTTGACCAGAAATGAGAAACATACACTTGGTAAGATTTAGATTTTTGCAGTGTATATGGTCACCTATGTAAGGAGGGCATCAGCGTCACCTGTTGTGTATAGTGTAAATAGTGAATCATGTTTGTTTACCTTGAAGAGCGTCACAGAGATGTCAATATTCTCTGGGACTGGCCACACCACCATGCCTCTATACGGGTTCTTGATGCCGGGCTGCCAACTGTGCAGCTGCACAACAAAACGACATGTTAGTGTGCCCCTGTGTGTACAACTGTGTGTGTCTGTGTGTGTGTGTTAGTGTGTGGCGGTTACACCTTGGAGCACATGCGTCTGTTCCTCCTGGTCCACACAACCCTCAGCTTGTCTGGTTGCCTGTAGAAACATAAAAACACACTTCAAAACACAGAAATGTGTAGGAGCTACCCACATCAGTTACACAGTTACTTCATCTGCAAAACAAAACCTGCATTTATGTGATTCTTTTTGGACCACTAAGCACTTTAAATACAGAAAATAAGCACTAAAATCAATAGAGAAACAAGAAAATCAAGAAAAATCGACCATAAATAATTACATTTTCAAAAGGACTTAACAGAAACCACTGTGTTAGATTCTTCCTCTTCCTCTGGGCCATTCCACAGCACAGTGGCAATGAAACAAACACCCTGTTCACCTATAATTTATAGTTGAACAGAGCCAAAAATGACCTACCAACGGATCTTAAGATTCATTACAGCTAATAAAAGATAGACAGTGACTTCCTTAAATAATTCTTCAAAGAAGTGGATATTATACTAATGGGTCTGATCAAGCGAAAGTGAACATCAACATGAAAAAGTACATTTGCACACATCGTTTATCAAGCGGGCTCATTATTTTAGCTAAAGATCTCTATTTAATGGAACTGTTATCCTTTTTAAAATACCACTTATAGTACCGGAGAAGTTCTGAACCTTCTGCTAGGGCACATTAAATTAACAAACAGACAAGCAAAAGACTGTCTATTACTTTGAGAAATTAAAATTCTGAAAGATGAAGTTTGTGAATTCATACACTGGTCACATTCATAAAGACTATCTGTGAACTGTTACTGAGAAATTACTCTTTATTTGTAGTTTGCCTATGTCAGTATGGACCACCACAAGTTGTAAATAACACTGTGTTGGTATTAAATACATTAAATGAAGCATTGTGATTATGTCCGGCTTGTTGTTTTAAAAAATAAGTCAACATTTTGGGTGATGTGTACAATGGTAAAGAGTCGTCCATGTGTTATTATGGCAACCTGTCCATGTGGTACCACATTCTCATGTCAATAAAACTTTGAAATGTATTTTCAGCATAGTTAAACATAATATCTAAAAGGTTTTGTCCTACTTGATATCAATTTCTGTCGAGAACCGAATGTTTGAATGTTTGCGTAAAAGCTTAAAAAACTGATGTCTGTTTCATGTCCATGTGTTACCGAGCAGTAATTTGACATTTTTCACCTAAAAATTTTATCTCCCCAATTTTTGTTATACATAATGTTAATCCTGTAAAGCCTGAACCATGAAATCATTGACAGAAAATCCCTGTTCTTTGAAAGTGGAACCTTTATTGGTCCTTCTGAGCAACCAAAAAAAAAAAAAAGTTTTTTCAAATATCAATTTCCATCTATGAGTTTCAATTTTACATCATATTTGGTACATCAGGTCTCAATGCTCAAATATTATTATTTTTGAACAAACAAAAACATAATATAACATAAACATGTCTAACAAATTGGTAATTCCTTTTCAAAATTGTCAAAGTTCTGCCTCCTTCATCATTAATAACAATCTTGTAGTGTCACTGGAAAGGCCTCTGGTGAATGAATTCCTCCCCCCTGGTGTGTTGCATGTACCTAATTGTATACATCAGGTTTTTCTAGAAAAAAATATCACACTGATCATGTAGCGGGCTTCAAAATTCATGTATCAAATATGATACATTTGGCATTATAGAGTTAAAGTGCTTATAAATACCTACACAAATATGTATAATACATGCATATAAGTTACTCTGTTTACATGACAGAGACTGTTGAACATAAAATGTGTCCATATGTTTCCACTTGATTGGACCCTAATGTGATAACAGAAGGACTGAAACAGGGTCTCATGACTGTCACTGCCACACAATAATGTCTGAGAGCCAAAGACAGGACACTAATGTGGACTGTGAGCTACCAAATAACATGACTTGATGTGGTTTTTCATTAGGGCTAATTGTTTGGTAATATCTGTATTAGGACCTCTATTGTATTTTCATCTATTGCACAGGAAGTGAAACAGGAAGCTACAAGTCATGTGACCTGGGTCTATCTGAATGCGAGGCGTGTCTCTTGACAGGAAGAGGGAACCCCAAGTACTTAAGCATATTCACACATGCAGACCTAAATACTAAACCAGTAAATAGAGACGCAGCTCTATAACTGATCATGTGAATATGGGTTCGATATCGATGCGGTGATTTATTGATTTAGAACTTTGTCTTAAGTTTCAAAGGATGGTGTGTGTTGCTACATGTGTTCTGTGGGGGTGTGTGCAGGTGTTTATGTGGTATGTGTGTTAGGGGGTCAGGATCAGAAATAGACTGACTGGGGGAGGGGGAGGAGAACAAAACAGCAAAAATAGGGGTGATGACAACTATAGTAATGTAGACACACAACTCTCCAATGCACCAGTGAACACAGAGACAATTGTCAAAGGCCGAAGGCGGTAACTGGCTTTACACAGGCAGACATTAGTGGTGTAATCCACTTCAGTAGTGTGTAATTACTGTAAAGTGTGGTTAGTGCTCTGTTACTCAACAAACAACTTACATTCCACTGCTGATATACACTGTATTATAATATTCTGGCTGTTTTTGACTCATGCAGCATTAAAACACATGTAACACACACTGATGTTTACCCCTCTGGCTGTGTCAGCACAAGTGTGCCCTTGTTTTCTGATTGTTGTGACTAATTTTCTTATTTTTGCTCCAGTATGATGTTGATCTGCACTTCTTTATCTTTAACCTTTTTCATGGATGAATTACTAGAAAGCTAAGAGGGTTTTTGTAAAGATTTTGTGATTCCAAAATAGCAATTAGACCATTACCACTCAGACTTTTGCATTATTACTGTATTTCTTTGAGGGAGATGCATGTTGCTGTGGTACCTTTTGTATTTATAGTAAATACACATTACTACTTTATTTATTGTGGTCTATTTATTGCTTGTTGCTTAGTTGTTTTAAATTCAGTTTTGCTTACATTACTGAAGATGCTATGCTTTTTCATTGTTTTGTGATAATGACAACAAGGTAGTTTTGACTGTTCACCGCATTGAACAACCTGCATCAATGGCTTTAAATGCACTTTAATTGTAAATACTACTTTTGCATAAACATACAAACAGTTTTCAAAGCTCCTTCCGCAAGGTGACGAGACTATTGTTACATTCTTATATATATTCATTCAGGAAAACGTACCAATTCAGCTGAAAATCTGAAGGTAACTGCTCTACTATGGCGTTATTATTGCAAATATAGTAGTTTGTGGGTGACACAGTGGTTCAGTGGATAGCACTTGTGCCTCACAGCAAGAAGGTCCTGGGTTCAATTCCAACACCAGTCAACGGGGTGGAACCTTTCTGTGTGGAGTTTACATGTTCTCCCCGTGTCTGCGTGGGTTCTCTCCGGGTACTCCGGCTTCCTCCCACCATCCAAAGACATGCACTGATAGGTTACTCTAAATTGCCCATAGGTGTGAATGTGAGAGTGATTGTCTCTATATGTTAGCCCTGCGATGAACTGGTGACTTATCCAGGGTGAACCCCACCTTCGCCCATTAGTAGCTGGGATAGGACTGTTAATCTCCAGCGACCCCCGTGACCCTAGTGAGGATAAAGCGGGTTCAGAGATCAACCTATAAAGACCCAGGGCTGCTTTTGTAGGCTTTTTAATTAACATTTTTTAATTGATTTATTATAATATTATCCTCTGAATTTTGCGTTTTTCAGTGAATGTCACGCATTTTCCTCTATTGAATTTACTGATCATGTAGATTTTCATAAAAAGCTCAGATTAAAGTTGAGGGTTATTATATCCGAGACAGAGAAAACTGAAGAAAAAGTGACTTTTTCAGCAAAGATATCATTAACTGAACATAAATCAAGAGAGTTCATCCACTGTCACTGGATCCAACTCCATGGGTTTTACTGGTGAATCCATTTTGTAGAAGATAAGAGTGTTTTCACATTCACTACGGAGCCTCTGAACATCCAAATGAGTCATATCTGATGACCATGAAAAGATGACAAACTACATTTATCATCATGTATTTTTTGCTGAGCTCTTGCAACCTGTTTCCAATGCAATTTTCTGCAAATGGCAAATAAACTGATTTTGATTCTGATTTTACACCAATTATTTACATGTATAGATAGGATTAGTGGATCAACAAGTATTGAACAGTTTAGATCAGTGGATGCTTTTGGTCTTTATGGGTTAAATTATAACAGAACATACATTTAGTATCTAATTATGCATATACAGTTGGAATATACCAATATGTAGTGCACTGTCACTTCATATTTCATGAAAAAAACTCATGCCTCAGAAGTTTGTAAGTGACTTAAAGATACCCCGTGGTCTGAAATCACTGCACTAAATTAGAACAAACAGAAGTAAACAAGCATGAGGAGTGTTAGACATTACCAAATCCCCACATGCCGAGGATAAAGTGTCATTCAGTCTCTCAAGGAGCCTGATTTGTGTTTGCAATCACCCCTGTAAACCCCACTGCCTTGTGTCCACTCTCCTGTGTTCTCAGATGGACTTTTCCCTCACTGTGGAGTCTTAAACTTTGATTTCATAATACTTGGGAGTAGTCTCTGTTTCTTAATCACTCTTTCCCTTCCCTTCTCTTTCTCTGCTTCACCGACAGATTTTCTACTGTTAATCAAAGACAAGACAAGACCTATCACCCATTATAGAAGACAAGCGATCAGAGCTTCTTATCATGCTGCTTACATAATTATTCCATCTTTTAATGTAATCTGGGCAGATAAGGGAGGCCAAACGGATGTGGTAAAAGTCTAAAGACCCTATCTAACCCTATCCTGCTAAGACTTTGAGAAATACTTTATTTATGCAAGACAATGACAGTGATTTCTACACTAACTTTCAATACAAGTTGTGCCAGAAATGTGGAGCTTAATAACTGGATTTACTTTTCTGTTGAATGTTGTATCTATGCCTGGCCAACTTTCAACAATTTACATTGCACAAGAGAAAGAAAGCCTAGTGTGTTTTGATCGTATTGAAGTGATTGGGTTACAGCCCTGAAATAAAATAAGATAAAACAAGTGTGTAGGGATTGGGTGTGTGGTTTTGTTCTGCAGATCTGCTTTACTTAGACATCCATGAGCATCATCTGTCCATTGAAATGATGTTTTCTTTGCGCTGATTTACTTATTCTTGTTTTAGCTGCTGTGGTGAAGCACACGAGGCTTAATGTATAAACGATGTGAGCAGTTTATTGACAGCTGATTCTCTGACCTCAAAGATAGGCGGGGTTGGGACTCGAACCAGCAGCCAGTGCGGAACCGCTAAGCACATGTACATACATGAGGGACACCCAATGTAGCGGAAATACCCAAACATGAGAAGCGCAGTGGCCATAATAAAGACTTATTATGGATAACAGCACTCGGTTTGGCCTCTTTACAACACACATGGTGATAACAGAACATAACACAAACTTCTAATGTGATCCACACTCACCATTTCTTAGTACACTCCAGGACAAGTTCCTGGTATGAAGCAACAAACTGAAACTTTGAAGCCTTTTTGCCAACGCGCTGCAGCCTCTTCCATACCGAAGTCATAGCTTCCTCCGGTAGAATAAACTTCACAGACGATTAGTTTAAACAGATGACACAATCCAACACTCAGAGACAATAATCCAACTTTGTCTTCTGCCTTAAAAGGTCTTCTTCTTCTTCTGCTGCTGCTGCTCAACTTCACACAAGCTGCGACTTGCGCTCATTGGTAATAGTTGAATCACAGACAAAAAAAAAAAAAAGATGAGAAATGTCGCGCCAGAGAGAAGTGATCGGGGCTGGAGGGTGAGCCTGCAGCAAAGAGGAACCGATTCTTCTCTCTGTCATTTAATATGAAGCACGAAGTTTCAGCCACACAACTGCAGGACCAGTCATTGACAAGTTCCCTCTGCCTGTCTGACTGTGTCTGGCTGGAGTCCACATAGACACAGCACAGCTTAGTGGAGCCTGTTGTAATGTAGGTCTCTAGATTTAGTCCACCCTCCTTCTTGTCCTCAGTAACAACAGAGACAGACAGGCAGGCACAGAGGGAGACAGGATATGCAAAGGGTTGTCTGCTGGGTGATGCAGCAGTATGCAAATTTTTTTTTTTTTGTTATCTGTCTGCCCATACACACTGAACTGAGGTAACAGAGCCAGTCCTTACAGTAGACTTTGATCCTGACTGTCTGTGTCACTAGAACAGGCTTATCTGAGAACTATGACTATTTGACTCGATCAGCTCTGAAACGCCTGCAGGCCGAAGCAGCTGTAGCCACGAGAGTTTGGGCACATAAAGCTCCTTGTGTTTTTTTAACAACCCATTTCATAGTCATAAGTCACTTCCTGGAGACTACAGCTGCGTCATTCTCTAGAAAATTGTGCTTCATCCAGTTAACTACAGGGGAATAGTTTCCACAGAGCCAACCCAATGCCACTCATTAGGCTGTGTATGTGTGTATATGTGTGTATATGTGTGTGTGTGTGTTGGGTCAAGGTTCTGGGATTTTCCTCAGTGAGAGCAGAGGTGTATTTTTAGGTGGAATGGATGGATGGACAGAGGCAGCTGGAGGTAGAAGGGGGACAACTCTCTCATGACTCAGAGTTGGTCTAATATTACTCTATGGATCTAATATATACAGCAGCTCATTATTGCTGTGAAACCCGCTCCCTCCAAAAACATGCGTACTCATATACACCTAAAACCCTGTGATGTCTTCGATTTCATGATCTATTGAGTGACATTAGATGCACTCTGCGCCCCATCAAACTTTGCATCTTTACTATACTGGACTACTGACAACCACAAATAAATAGCTGAAAGTGTGGATATTGAAAATTAAAAAGAGGCAAAGCAGTGATATTAACCCAAAAAGACCTACAAAGTCACAAACCATCTACTGATCTGAACTGTTTAATACCTGTTGATCCACAAATCCTATCAATACATGCAAATAATTGGTGTAAAATGCAGTTTATCATCTTTTCATGGTCATCAGATATGAACCATTTGGACGTTCAGAGGCTTCGTAGTTACCGTGGAAACACCGTCATCTTCTACAATATTGATTCACCAGTAAAACCCATGGAGTTTGATCAATGACAGTGGATGGAGACACTGAGTTTATGCTCAGTTAGTGAGAGATTTTGTTGAAAAAGTCATCCTGTCCTCAGTTGTCTCTGTTTTTGATATAATAACCCCCAACTTTACTCTGAGCTTTTATGAACATCTACATGATCAGTCAGTTAAATACAGGAAAATACATGATTATCACAAAAAAAAAAAAGCACAAATACAGAGCATGATATTGTAATAAACTGTGATAAATAAAGAGAAAAATTCATTTGGGATCTGGCTTAAAAGTAGCACTGGGTCTTTATTGGTTACAATGTACTTCATTCTTACATTAGTACAGTCACAACATATTTCATGTTTGTTTGATCAGCCTAATTTAATATATAAATATAGATGCATTTCCTCACACTCAAGAAGAAATTAAGACATAGGCTATTTAGGACTTATAATGAGATAAAATATTAAAAAGAATGTGACTTGAAATGGGTGACTATAATTAGGATTTAGTCCAAAATCAGCATCCAGGATAGTTCAAGTACTGTAGGAGCAAAGATACAAAATAAAAAAATATTGAAATGTTTGTTCCAGCTATTTCTTATTTGGGTGATTAGATTTTAACCCAAAACTTTTTTTTTTTTTTTCCAAAAGTGACTTAAACTTTGGGGACTAGGAGGATTTCACATGTGTGTTGATCTGAAATATTACCATGATAAAAATATTCACATCAGCTGTCATCAAATTGGATCATATTGTAGCTTAAGATAATTATTTATGGTCAGAATGTGACAACTATTTCAGAAACCTAAAGATATAACTTTTAAAATAATTATATTGATGCAAACAATTTGCACTGAGTAAAATTAAGTGATGAACACTGAAGCATTTTGTAAGCATAAATGACAATGGAAACAAAATTAACCCTAAAAAAAATAAATAAATAAATAAAAAATTGCTGCAATATAACACAATGGCATTTGTCATGATATTTTTGTAACGCAGCCCTTTGTGAGCAATGAAACACCTGAACTCAAAATGTCCCAATGCTTTGAGACACATAACAATAATATCTGTTCAGAAAGTATGGTCACAATAGCAACAAGTCAAACTGTTACAGTTGAAACAGGAAACAGGATGTACTCGTTCCTCCTCTTCATCATTTGACAAGTCTGTAAATGATTTACAGACTTTTCCAAACATACATCTTTCCCCTTCAGTATGAATTTTACTTTTTTAAAGAAACTACTTCTTTCACAAAATTCAGATGAAGTCACAAGACGATACCAGAACAGTATGTCTACAGCGATAGTGATGATGATATAGCAGTTCTGTGATACTTGAAACATTCCAAGACAATCATGTCCAACACATCATTATATAACTGGAAGAGAGAAATGAAGGTCAAATTTCACATTTATTCATTGCATTGTGGTGTTTGTTTGAGAAAAGCTAAAAAGTGCAGAGTCTAAATCAGCAGGGGAATCTGTTGAGAGAGTCAGCATGTTTTAATAAAAAAAATCTCCAGTTGTTGCCAGTACTATTGCTCAATGTCCCACAATAACATGTTTGTGTGGTAATAACGGTGTGCCCAGCCAACACATGATCAACAATAACAATAAAAAGAAAAGTAAAGACAGCACAGTACAGCGCAAAAGTTAAAAAGAAGAAGCAGATGAGAAAAAGTCAATGTCAAAGACTGTCACAAACTCAGATGTTTACATTCAGCTGTTATCCAAGCTGTGAGAACATGTGCTGTGATGAAGAGACGGAGAGCAAATGTTCACATAAACATTCAAACAGAACCAGACTCAGACAGCCAGAAGCACAGGCAGATAGTCTAACAATATCCACACAACATATGATGATTATAAATAGGGCATGGGACTTTCTTCTCGGACGTCACTCCCCCCTAATTCCTCCACAGCAAATGGTTTTCCTCAGAGTGATGTTAAAGGAGGAGGCCGGAGGGAGGAGGTGAAGGACCTCTGTCTTAAATGGAGACAGTGTGTCACCTATTGGTCAGACCTGGAAGCATCATCTCGGAGGTCAAATTCTGAACTAACTCTGATATTATGAAGCAGCCACACAGATTAAAATGGATGCTAACTTATATTGTAACAAATCAGGTGTGAAGAAAAACTATATTGTTTGAAATTATTGATCCAAATGCTTTGTTTAATACACTTCAGGGCAGTTAGTGGCAAAATCAACACTTCAAAGCATTAAAATTAGACTAAATAACAAATAAAAACCTGTGTAAAATCTAAGGATTATGTTTTGAAATATGAGTTGTGGCTCATTTGTTAATAAAAAAAAATAATTTAGAGGCTGAAATACTTTTTTATGGCTGGTAAAGCTTCATAGAAGTAACTGAGAATGCATAATAAGAACTAAAGCATAATAAGGCATCACATATATATGTCAGCACACACCTTTATTCACAGAGGATCAAAGCAGCAGAAATATACCACCCACCAGCTAATTTTCATTTAGGAACACAGAAGTAAACTGCATGTAGTGGCATGCACAGCAGAAGATGCATTTGAGTTAAAAGATAATAACGTCTGATCTTACTCGTCTGTCTTGATTTTTACTCTCCTGGGGTTGGCGTCATTCTGGCTTTGACTTAAGGGTCCGATCAAACGGTAACACACGGACACATTTCGTGTTCAACAGTCTCTGTCATGTAAGCAGAGTAACTTATTTACATGTGTTATACATATTAAAGTAGGTATTTATAAGCACTTTAAGATTATGTGTAACAAAATTTGGGGGGGTAACATTTTAGGTGAAAAATGTCAAATTACTACTGAAGAGAATTAAGACCGCTGGAGAAAAAAAAATTAATTAAGGTCCAATATATTTTATTATTATTATTATTCTGAGAAAAAAGTCAGAATTCAGACTTTTTTTTTTCTCAGAATAATAATAATGATAAAAAATATTGGACCTTACATTTAATTTTGTTTTTCCAGTGGCCCTAATCCTCTTCCATAAATTACCGCTCAGTCACACATTTTTTAACACATTAACCATTTTTTAAGCTTTACGCAAACATGCAAAACATGGCGTTCTTGACAGAAATTGATATCAAGTAGGACAAAACCTGTTAGATATTATGTTCAGCTATACAGAAAATTAAATTTGGAGTAAAATATTGAAAAGTCTGCGTATTATTGATACGGGAATGTGGTAACACGTGGACAAGCTGCCATAGTAACACGTGGATGACTCTTTACTATAGTATGCATCACCCAAAATGTATCAAAAGATCATTACTTTCTGAAAGTTTCACTCAAATATCTGAAACATAAGTAACTTGAAAATTAAAAATTGTATTTTTGTGGTAACACGTGGACAAGGCCTTTTAAGCAACTCACAAATGCTCAAACTCATAAATATCAACAATACTCACAAAATAATGAAAATCTAATACTTAAAACTTAACAATCATCTATATAATCAACAGACTGAATACATTTTCTAATTTTTTTTGTTATAATTTTTAGTGTCAAATTCAAGCTATATTTTTATGTCTGAGGCATGACTATGGTGTAAAAAGTACAATCAATGAACTCGGCAGTAACTTTTTTCTGCAAGTGGTATTTTAAAAAGGATAACAGTTCCATAAAATAGAGATATTTAACTAAAAAAAATGAGCCTACTTGATAATTGATGTGTGCAAATTTACTTTTTCTGTTGATGTACACATTTGCATGATCAGACCCTTAAAATTAACTTTAACGTCACACATCCATCAAGTGTCGAGTGTAAATGGATGCATCTGTAAAGGCTAGAGGTGGTTAAATGTCTCTTTAACAAGCACTTGTTTAGCACAGTGTAAAAAAGAGATATACTACGTTCACTGGATCAGACGTACATGACAAAAAAGCAGTCAAATGGCCACTGAGTGAGTGATAAGTATGAAGTAAAGTTTAAAAAAAGAAAAAAAAAATGCAGTGAAAGTGTCTCAGTGTTCAGTGTGTGTTGTGTATTTTCTGTATCTTCTGTCACATATGGAGCAGAAACATCAGGGAATGTGAAAGGAGTCTTTAATCCACTGGTCTCTGGAGTTGCCGCTGGGCGGGGGCAGAGACAAGGATGAGGACGAGGAGGAGGGGGGAGGTTGTGAGAGGCTGGCCGTCTCCTCGTCGTCATCTTCTATGTCCTCCTCCTCCTCCTCGTCAGAATATCCGTTGTCGGCGCTGAAGGAGGCCTCGGACAGAAGCGTGGTTCCCTTGTACTCCTGAATGGCCTCGTGGAGAGACCAGAGCTGGCACAGCAGAGACATGTCGAGCTGACGCAGACCCACCTGTTGCACACAACCGCAAAAGATCTGCATCAGACTCAACATCAGGAAATCAGTCTATTCTAGGGGTGCATTAGTTTAGATATGTTTTTATAATGCAATCCCACCGTGCAATAGCTTTGTTATTGTCTACATTTTACCAACACTACTGTACTGCACATATTGGATATATTTTCTATTTATAGGAATTTGTGGGGTTTTTTATGTTTACAGTTGAATTCCTTTAGGCTTACTGCTTTTATAGCTAATTTTAATTCTAATTCTTTAATTCTTTAATTCTAATTTTTTTTTTTTTTGCTATTTTGTCTCTCTCTTTGCTACTGTAACAGTAAATTTCCCCTGGTGTGGAATAACTAAAGGATTATCTCATCTTAAAGGTGTTTACATACATGTTACATGTAGGAGCACTGCAAAAATAAATTACAAAACAAATTTAACTGAAATCTATTAAATTAATTCATCCATTCATTCATTATCTGAACCCGCTTTATCCTCACTAGGATCTCAGGGGTTGCTAGAGCCTATCCCAGCTACTTATGGGTGAAATACATTACAGGTATTAGCCTAAAAAATAAAAAAATAAAAAAAATTACAAGTACAAAGGTGCTTCATTACCTCCAAATATATTAAGGGTTGAGCCAATTGATATTTCTCCTTCATGCTTTAAAATTTTTTGCTTTAGTTTAGTCTTTCGGTTTACTTCAACAGTACAGTTGTGACTAAAGGTTTTGGGAATGTTTTCACAAAATTTACTGCATACGTACATAGTATAATCTAGATTTCAAAGACTTTTCTTGAAAAATAAATCACCTTTAAGTAATGAGTCCATTTCTGTCATTCCCAAAACTTTTGGCCATGACTGTATCAACCATGGAAAAATGTAAATGGACAAAATTTTAGACCTGTATATGAGCCCAGAAATTGTAAATAAAGAACTAAAATAATAAAGCAAAGGTTCATACAGAAACCTGGTGGGAAAAGTGCAAACATTATCCAACCCCTGATACTTAAAACACCAGACTTCATTTGAGATCTACAAACTGTTGTTTTTTTTTTTTTATGGCTGTGAACATTATATTCAAGTAATATTAGAGACTTTTAAGGTGTGACAGTGATCAGTGTTGAGTAATGAGTGAAATTTACAGTCCCATGCCTGTCTTACAAGAAAAAAGTCCTGTAATTAAAGAATGTTTCAACTTTTTTTGACAGTTTGGAACATTTATTATAAAAGTGAGGTGTATGATTTTTTTTTTTTTAATATATAATTACAACCACTTACATTTATCTTATACTATGAAATACACCAGGCTACATTTTCTAAACTAATACTCCCACTGATAAATACACTGACTTCACTGGACAGGTGAGCGTCTCCATGACAACAGAGCAAATCTCATCCATCTCCTGGATCCAGAAACCCATTAAATACACTTTCAGTTCAAATATGTAAAGAATCCGTGAGCCCTGTGTGTCCAAACACAGATCAGAGCAGACTGTTTTCCTCACCATCTCTTTCCGCAGCAGAGCCAGAGCTCCGTCCAGTCCGCCCGCTTTACCGAGCTGCCGCGGCGCCTCCGTGGCCGCGCCGCCCCGGCTGATGTCGGCCTGGATCCGGGCTCTCTTGCTGTGGACCCTCTCGATGTCCCGCCACGACCCGCCGCTGGAGTTCAGGATCCCGCTGAGGCCTTTGGGCAGCGGCGGAAGCCCCTCCAAGGAGAAGACACCGCCCACCGGACAGTCCGCCGGGCTGCGCCGACTCCCGTTCATCATCCCGCGGATCTTCGTGGAATCGGCCGGGGACGCGTCGCTACACACTGGGACTGCGCATGGGTGTTTTCGGAGATCGCCGTCAAATACCCAGAGACGTCAGCCTAAATGCGTGTCACCCATAGGTGCCCCCCGGATCCTCCAGCCAAACCGAGCCGAGCCCTTCCTCTGCGCGGGGCTGGAGTCTGCGGCGGTGGGAGCCGTGGGTCCGGTGCGCGTCAGGCTTCCAGGCTTTGTTAGGTTTCCTGTCCTTTGTGTGGGAGAGTTTGCACACAGACCCCAGCTCCGCCCGGACGTGACCGCGCCACGCCCCGTACTTTAGAAGTGTGGATGTGGGAAAATACAGGAAGACTGACAGTTGACAGTCTGAGTGTAAATTTACAACTGAATCAACCCTGAACTGTGCACAGATCTGCGCATCACTGCACCCTGGTCCCACAGCAAACCACTGGATCAAAAGGGGGTTTCCCTAGTGGTGAATTAGTTTAATCCACAGACAGACAGACAGAGAGAGAGAGAGAGAGAGAGAGAGAGAGAGAGAGAGAGAGAGGGAG
>JAPQRP010000008.1:13383650-13396336 GCA_037367295.1 Apogon hyalosoma | reverse complement strand
AAAGAAAGAAAGAAAGAAAGAAAGAAAGAAAGAAAGAAAGAAAGAAAGAAAGAAAGAAAGAAAGAAAGAAAGAATTGAAGCCATTATAAAACTATGTGGTGTACTAATGTTACACTGATCATTTGTTTGTGTGTAAAAATACCTTCAGGCTTGGGGTGCATAAGCATCAATGGCAGCTCCACTGTCACATCACTGCAAAGACACACAGACCAACCAATCAGAACAGCACATGATGACGATGGTCACACCTAATTGGCTGTTTATTCTGTCAAGTGATGACTATGAATATGGTACTGACCTGGCGGTGAGGCCACCCAGCAGACTGCATCAAGACAAAAAGGAGTCCAAAAGTTAGGTATTTTAGTAATTTAATCGGTGTAATGAATACTGATAATGATGTTAAAATCTGACAAATAGACCTGACACTTACCCTCCTCCTGCCACCATGAGGTTAACCTTTATCTTGTAGGAAACCAAGATTCCCAACACTTCTTTTTCCACGTTGCGCACCCTTTGGATAGGAGAAATAACACAGTTTAGAAGATTTATCAAAGCAGAGTTTAACCCATAAAGACCCAGTGCTACTCATATGGCAGTTCACAAATACATTTTTCTCTACACTGCCCCTTTCTGAAGTCCAGCCATCCATCCATTTTCTGAACCCACTTTATCCTCACTAGGGTCACGGGGGTCGCTGGAGCCTATCCCAGCCACTTACAGGTGAAGGCGGGGTTCACCCTGGACCACCAGTTCATCGTAGGGCACTTTCTTAAGTGATTTATTGTAATACTATCCTCCTTATTTTGCATTTCTTCTGTAAAAACCTGATATTTTTTTTATATCCAATTGACTGATCATGTAGATGTTCATAAAAGCTCAAAGTAAATTCAAAGATTATTATATCAGAAAGAGAGGAAACTGGAGAAAAAGGTACTTTTTCAGTCAGATAGATCATTAACTGAACATAAACCAAGCATGTCCATCCACTGTCACTGATCCAACTCCATTGGTTTTACTGGTGAATCAATGTTGTAGAAGATGACGGTGTTTCCACGTTCACCACGGAGCCTCTGAACATCCAAATGGGTCATATCTGATGACCATGAAAAAATTACAAACTGTATTTTACACCAATTATTTACATGTATTGACAGGATTAGTGGATTGCCATTGTTAAACAGTTTACGTCAGTAGGTGATTTGGATTGCCAGTGGATGTTTGGGTCGTTATGGGTTAAGATATTTTGGGCTTTGTCTATCTGAGACTGTGTGAACTTCAGAGTAAATGTTCAACACATACAGTAAAACTAATCCTATCTGCGCTTACATAGTGGTGGAGGCCAAGTTGGTGTCCTCGTCTTTAAGGCGTCCGTCCAGTGCCAGCCCTCGTTTCTCCTTGTTCTCACTCAGCAGGGGTGTGATGCTCAGGGTGTTCTCAAAGCTGCTGTTGGACTCCACTGTCTCACTGTGAAATAAAATGCATTCATCAAGTTTGTTGTATGTAAAAACCTTCACGAGTTTATAGGCGAGCCATATAACAAAAAGAAATAAGATAAATGTAACCTTCAAGAGAAATACGTGGTTCATACAATGGAATGGATGTTAAATTTATATAATTTTTTGATCAGCAACTGTTACTTTATATGGAACTGATCACAAGTAGAACATGTTTCATTGTGCTTTTTCATGGGCATAAATATTTAGGTTAATACTGTTTAAAACGACAGCAGATGTTTAGATGAGGTCATTTCAGGTGAAAATAATTTACAATTTTTACACAACTAGAAAAATATTAAAGGTCTGGGGAATTATTTTTGTTTTCTTATGTTAAGGGTGGCTTTTGGAAGTTCAAATTATATGTACTGTAATGAAACTCAGTCTTAAATTAGAGTTTTTCTCTGTCATTGGCTGATAATACAGAGAAAAAAGCTACAGAATATGATTATTTTTTTTGGCTGGGAAAAAGAATATTTTTTTAAGCTGCAGATTCAGATTCTCTCAAATATGATTTTTATATGATTTAGACAAGTGGGAGAGGTTTTGTTAAAGTAGAAGGCTGGTACTACGAGATATGAAGTATATGTGTGTTTTATTTGTCACATTCCCATAAAAGATTCTTATTTGGGTGCTGAATGCTGCAATAATATATAAGTTTACATCTATGCTTTATTATTTGAGTCAGTTTCCATGTGAGATTGTGTTTATGTCAGATTTTTGTTTAAATGTCATGATTATGTTGAATAAAAAATGTGCATTTATAAAGTTTTGTTTTTTTTACATCATCATATATCATGTGATGATCTATTCACGTACCCAAACTCCTGGGAAAGAACAGTCTTGGTGTATTTGTCTGCGGAGTAGAGGACGATGTCTGTCATTTGGTCCACTGAGGGAAAAAGAAGAAGAACAAGAGAAAGTACATCATTTGTAAGAAGAAATCACAATGATGGAGACACTTGTAATATCACAAGTACCCACCAGTGATTTTGAGTTTCTTGACTGTTTTGTTGCTGTCGTTCTTGATCTTAATTTTGACAGGGATTGCTTCGCCGTGGAAGTAGAGCTGCAATTAAACCGAGAAACACACGGTTAATACCTCAAATTTGCATTCAAACCATTACTACTAATATATTACTTATGCATTTATGGCACTGTACATCTTTTTCCAGGGAGGCCTCTAGATGAACAGGCTTGTCAGACATCATGAAGCTTTTGCAGATATCAGCCTTGGGCCCTGCAGACACCTGCGAGGGGGCATACTGGATTTTACGAATGACAAGGCGAGCAGTGTCCCTGTCAGGCAAAAAAAAGGGGGAAATAGTAAGTTTCCAAGCAGTATAACAACGACAGAAATGGTCCTGTGAGAGCATTTCACACCCACTTCTTGTCAACCTTCTCGTCTGGGTTGTTCTGCTCCATGGCGAGGTAAGCCTTGACCTCAAAGTCAACGCCACAAGCCTGAAAGACAAGCAAATGAAGTTAGACATTCACAGAAAACTGAATTTACAAACATGCATACGTGCTAGAAGTGTGAGGTGAAGTTTTACATATAGTGAGTGACAGGTTTACCTTTCCCTTGTCATCGGGTCCAGGCTGCAGACTCACTGAGCATGGCAAGTTGGAGGGAATCTATAGATATGAAGGACACTATTAAAAACCCCATGTATAACCATTTAGAGCAGGGGTCTCAAACATGAGGCCCGCCAAAGGTTTCAATCCGGCTCATGGGATGAATTTGCAAAGTGCCAAAATTCCACAGTCGAGGCTGTGGAACTCATTTTAGTTCAGGTTCCACATACAGACCAATATTATCTACAGTAAAATAATAGCATAATAACCTACAAAAAATATTTTATTTTCCATATTTTCTTCTCGGTTTGATGTGAAAAAAATATTACATTATGCCTATAAATAATGACAACGTCAAATTTTTGTCTTTATTTTGGTGCAAAAAATAACATTAAATTATGAAAATATTCACATTTACAAACTATCCTGTAACAATAAAATATGAATAACCTGAACAAATATGAATGACCTGAAATATTTAAAGAACAGTAAGCACAATTCTAATGATTTTCTGCTTGTTACTAAGTGTTTAGTGTCTTTGTAGATCACATCCGTAATGCACATGTAAAAATTATAAGCTGAGGCATAATATTGTTAAGATTGCACGTATTTTTCTTAAGAAATGTCATTTTTTTCCAGGTTATTCACATCTTTTTTGTTTGGATAGTTTAGAAAAGTAAGTATTTTCATAATTTAATGTTTTTTTGGGTTTTTTTGCACTAAAACAAGGGCAAAAATTTGGAGTTGTCATTATTTATAGGTTATATACTGTTATTTTACTGGTCCGGCCCAGTTGAGAATGTGACCCCTGAAAGAAAATGAATTTGAGACCTTTGACTTAGAGTAATTAAAACAGATTAGATAGCACTGCTCAAATATATTGCCTAAAAAAACACTGAAAACAGTAATCATGGTCTGCATGTCAAGTATTGTATGTAATAGTGTATTAAATTAGCTTTTTGCTGCGTTCCTACAGTCATGCATCTATAGAGTCGTGTTATCACATACTTGAAAAGAGAAAGGGTATGAGCTGTCTCCAGCCTTCGCCAGCAGGGTCTCATGCATTGGGGTCAGAGCAGGTTTGTTGGCTTGAGGGTAAATTTGGACAAATTCGATCCAGATGTCCTTCCTGAAGCCCAGACCGATCACATCCAGGTCTTCGCTGCCGTAACGGAATGCACATGCCAACTGCACAAACACTGGCAACAAATAATAATATTTCATTACTTTTCAGTGTTGCACTGTGCTACAACATTTGTCAATGTTACAATGATGTGACTGAAAATACTGAAATGTGCATATTAGGTAGCAGTGTCTTTTTGCCTGTGATCATTACATGAGAAGCAAAATAAAGCAGGTAATTGTATTTAATGCATTACACACATGCCCAAATAATTAACAGGGCATTCATTTAAACAGTACATAAATAGAGAAAATTAAAGTCTCTTGTTGCCATGCTTGTTTTCAAATATTGTCTTCTAAATTCAGCACAACAAAATCTAGGTGAAGACAGCATAAAATAAAGGGCAGGCTGCAGGTCATTGAGTGCATGTAAATGTATGGATGTTAACTTTTCATTATACTGTACATCGTGTTGCAGTATTTTTATATGTGAAACAAATCTCAGGTCTCTCAGATGCTTTTTATCACATAAGGTTGACTGTTTGTTACAGAGATTGTATTCAGGGCTGGAGTTAATGGTGAGAGGTTTTTGCAGACACAACAATGCACACCTGAGTTATAGAGCTTCAGTGTTTTGTGCTGAAGCATCAAAGTTTTCCACACTGACACGGCAAGTACGCATCGTAGGACATACTGATGACTTTTATTCATTAGTGCAATGAACAGGAAGTTGAAAATTGCCAACTTCCTATTGGGCTTATATCATGGGCGTGTTTGTCGATACACCTGTACCAAGTCTTACCCATGTGTTTGAAGCTTGATATGGTCTTTACCAGCTGTATTTTTACACAATTTCTGATGGGTCTGCAAAGTTTTGTGAGTTTACAAGCATGTTTGCATGAGGAATATAAAAGGTGGAGAAGAAGAAAAAGAAGGAGAAAGAGGAGGAGGAGGAGAAAGATCTTTATAGTATTAACCCATAAAGACCCAGTGTGGTATTTGTGTCAGTTACCAAATTAATTTTTCTCCCTCTGTTTAACCTTTCCTAAGTGATTTTTCACCATTTATTATAATATTATCCTCTGAATTTTGTGTTGTTTTCAGTGAAAATCATCTGCTTTCCTATAGTTAATTCATTGATCATGTAGATGTTCACAAAAGCTCAGGGTAAATTCAAAGGTTATTGTATAAAACAGAAAAAAAAGAAGAAAAAGTGATATTTTCAGTAAAATATATCATTAATTGAAGATAAAAACAAGTGTGTCCATCTACGGTCATTTATCAAACTCTGTGGGTTTCCCTGGTGAATCAAATGGATGATAAACTGCATTTTACACCAAATATTTACATGTATTGATAGGATTAGTGGACCAGTAGGTATTAAACAGTTTAGATCAGTAGATGCTTTTGGTCACCGGTGGATGTTTGGGTCTTTATTCATTTAGAGAATTTTGTCATTTTGTTAGCAACTTGACTTTGTGAGGTAGTCAGGTTCTGTTCTATGTTAGAGTCCTGTGGTCTTGATGTAGGAGTGGGTGATACTTTCACTGGAGGATAACCCAACAAATTAAATGAGTCAGTCCACATATGACTTCCTATAAATTATAGCGATCAAAACATGAGTCATTATAAGTAAAGGCAAATTTTAAATATTTCAAAAATTCATTAAAAATCCAGAAGAAAATTATAAACATTGTCCCAAGGAATCTACTTATGTGAAAACAGCTTACTTTTCTTTTCTTTTTTTTTTTTTTTTTTTTTTTTTAGATTTCTTATCAAATTATAAACCCATACCTTTTTTATCTCCAAACTCAGCTGGATCCAGCTTTACAACACCATCTGCAGTTACAGAAAAACAGGTATGTTTTATGACCATCTGCATGTGGATGGGAACGCACACACACAATACACTCCTTCACAATTGCATACAAGAATGAAGACGAAACATACCGACTTGGTCCACCAGTGTCACGTGGTCTACATAGTCTCGCTTTCCCAGGTAGAGGGTCAGCTGTGAGACAAAAGAGTGAAAATGGTCCAGTATTTTAGATGCTTCATCATCACCTTTTTTATACATAAGTTCATGAAAAGCAAGGAAAAGGAGAAATGTAGTCTCACCGCTCCACTTTTACTGGTCTTCTTGAAAACCCTGAAGTAAAAAGAAATCAAACAACACTTTGAGACTCCCAGTAAGATTTGGGGATTAGTTTGTCATCTTGTATTGTCTCTTTCTTGCTGTGTCTATTATGTAACAGTAATCAGAAGTGGTTATAATAGCACAAATTTGATGTACAGTTTCAGATTTTGTATAGATATTAACATTTCCGTTTTCTGTGAATAAGTATAAATCTAATAACACTGGATCAATCAGATAAAAATAATGACTAGTTGTAGTGTCTGAAGCTAAGGTCAGTGGCTTTACGGGCAGCAGAAGGTCCACTAATCCCTTATTCCTGTTCATCCAGTTAGGAATAGCTAAGTGTGGGCCAGCTTTACCTCATCCCACTGGATTGAAAGGCTGGTCCAGGTGAGGGAACAACAAATATAACAGGCTTCTCAAGTAGTTAATAATTTATGTTACTTTATTAAACCAAGGCCTCAATCTGCAGGAACGCTTAAGTAAATACTTCAAATTATTTTAAAGTTGACTGAACATATCATAGAATCCAATCCATTAAAATACGGTGGCTTTAAGTATTTTCTTTCAACTCAAAATGTTGTGCTATTCAAAAGCATATTTGGTTTTGAGAGACTCTAATGGAGAGACCCGTCATCCTCTTTTCCGCTCTGATTGTGCGATTTTAGCCTAAGAAATAGTAGAAGATGCTAATAGTGACAGATCATAAAAATGAAAATAACACTTACTTGGCCATGTCTGCAGGATATTTGAGAGTTTCCTGTGGGTAGAAAAGAAAAGACAGACAAGGATTTAGATTTTAGAAGATTCAAATGTAGGTCAGATATTGTGATCCTCTCAGCCGTCTGCTCTTTGACATTCATAGTTTTGTTTTCTTTTGGGGTTAGAGAGGGTAAATCTGATGGGATGAGATTACACCTCCAAAGATGACATTTCTTTTTTACTGTCAACTAAGTGACCCTTCTCCAGAAGACACAGGACTCACACCAAACTGTTGACCAGATTTACATGACACGTGTGATTATGTCAGTCCATGTTTACCTCAAACGTAATGGTGGTGCCAAAGCTGTCCTTTAACTGAACTATTCAAGGCTTGTTAAATGGATAAAAGCCATTCAGTGGCTGTAGTCTTCAGGGGACCACTAAGTCCTAACAAAAGCCTACTATAGCTCTGTAATACGGATAAGAAAGCTTTGCAAAAAGGTGACGACAGCTGTAATGCATTTGTTTAAATAGGTGCCCTTTCTGTGGCCGTGTCTCTTTAGAAATGTGGTTTAAGAGTGCACTTCAAAACTGTATCTTAAGAATGAATTATTGGCTGTTACATTGGCAGCTAATTATGACAACACCACTAAATGTGAAGTCTGATTGTCAGTTTTTTCCTCTTTGCATTTTGCAAAAGTCATTCTGTATCATAAAATTTTAGTGTTTGGCCTTTGCACAGAGTACATAACACCCCCCAGTTCACCAATGCCAGCATTAATGATCACCTTGATTTGGGCAACAAAAAAGATCAACTTCACAACTAGATGGTGGCAGGTCCTTGCATTGACAATGAGGTTTATATTGACTGAAACCAACTATTTGAACTGAAGGACATGGCAGCATTTCAGCACCATGGACAGTTACATTTACTGGCTTCAATTAACTTAAATGGACTGACTCTGATTGTTTGTTTGTTTGTCTGTGAATTCCAGTGGGTTTAGATCTTTAAGCCATACTTGGCTCCTATTGCAGCCTGGTACACTTCAACAGCATTCATTTTCTTTCTTGGAACACTTTGTCTACTCTAATAGACTTTAAAAGCGTATGTGAATGAACTCTTAAACCATCCACAGTGTAATGGTTTTAGATGAGTACTCTGTTCCCACATAGGGACTAACCTCCGCTCATTGATTTTTAGCTTGAAGTAGCAAAACAAAAACAATCAAGATCACTTCCTGGCTTTTCTCCAAAACCTTGTGAGCCATGAAACCATTATATTCTATCATATTCTCAGTAAAATCATGTCAAATCATCATTAACATTATCCTGTAATACCTCCACCTATTTCTCCAACCCTCCATCCACCCAGTCCTTCATGCATCCATAAAGATGAAGCGGTCTTACCTCTTCTCAGTAGTTTCAAAGCTCTGCAGAGTGAGTTGAGTCACACTGCAACTGTTGCTCTCCCTATTTATACGCCCAGCCTCCCTGTCCATCGTCCAGGCTTCATTATTCCTATCGACGCCTGCTTCATAATCCAGTTAAGCAATCAGCAGACAGCTTTTTTGGACTACAAAGGGTTTAAAAATACCAGCTAGCTAAATCAGGATACAGACGAACGGCCAGAGTTGCCACATGGCCATGGTAGTAGTAACCTTTTAATCTTAAAAAACAAGCAATCAATTTAGCCTGGAACAATAATCAATTTGCTTCACAGTACATTTGGCAGAGATCATTAGCTATTTTAATCGTTCCTGGACGTGTCATGGAGTGATGTTTTTTTGCTTAATGTGCTGATTAAAGACATTTACTAATAGTCTTGAAAGCCAAGTTTTGTCCTTTTAATCTGAGTGAAAGCTAACATTTATAGAATAAGTCCCAGAAGCCTGTCTTTTTCCCCAACACATGGGGTAAACATCTACAAGAATGTAAACTAATGTACATGGTAAAAACAACAACAACATTTTAAAGTGGCTGCATTTCAGAAAAAAAACTCTTAAAGGTTAAACAAGAAGACAAGTAAAAACAACAGCTACTCAGCACTAGAGTGCTTTCATTGTTGTGAAACTATGTTTAATATTGTTAGAAGTTGGAGATTCTTGGTATTCCAATCTGATCTCAGAAGATTAAGATGTCCCAGGCTCCATATGGTGCAGATGAGGGTTGAATCACTAAGTAATCTGTCTTATTCAAGAGAACTGTGCCAAAGATTAGGGAGAAGTGCCGGGTTCCCTTTTGACCTTTGGAAACATACACTGTAAAAAAAAGATTTGGGGGCTTGGTAAATACAAGCAATGGAAATCAGTTACATTTTAATCAACAGTAATAGTTAGCCAGTGAAATCTATAATGACTGGTTAAATTCTATACAGTAACAATTGCTAATTGAAATAATATAATAAAATCTATCCCATAATATTGTGATGTGTTGGAGGAGCAGCTGGGGAGAGTTTCCCAGCATGCATTGGGACAAACTAGTTTGGACAGTTTTTATGTGTTTTACAGTGTTCTGAGTTGATAAGAGATGTTGTTCTTTTTATATAGCAGAGTTGTAGTGTGTTGTATACAGTGGCCCAGAGGTGCAACAGCCCCCCAAAATTAGCCACAATAAAAATAAGAGAGAGATTGTGATTTATTTAAAAAGAAGTATCTGAAAAAAAATTGACCCTTTATGAAAAAAAAGCAATCTCCTAAAAAAATTTAAAAACTTGTAATAAAATTAAATCGGTACAAAGACATAAAATAAACTTGTATAATTTAAAAAAAAATCTCCTCAAACAAAAAAGACTTTTACAAAAAATGTGTCTCAAAATAAAATAGAGCAACATCAAAAATTGAATTCAATGTTAGGTTTTAAAATATGTTGCCCCTAAACAGATATCGTCCAAATTAAATAGACAATTGATTATTTAGAAAATACATTTATCAAAAAAAAGACAATCTTTCTTTTTTTCATATTTATTTTGTTTTTTTAGGAGATTGATTTTTTTTTTCCCATACAAGTTTATTCTTATTTCAGGAATACATTTGTTTTTCAGATAGGTTCTTTTTTTTTTTTTTTTTTGAATGAATATTTCTGTTGAGTTGCATATTCTTGCACCATGAGCTAAGTTTCTCCTTTGTTTCATGACTGTCTGTAATGGTGTTCTATATAAGGGTGGTTTAACATGAAATATGAGCTCTAAATCTTCATTTCAAATTCTTCATGTACTTACTGGGGATAGGCTTCGGAGATGAATGAATGATGGATACCTCTTGCGTCTGACAGTTTTTCAATTAAAACTAACATTTCTTGAAAAGTATTGGTTAATTAGTTATACTGATTAGTTGTTAATAATGAAAAATTAATAGATGAACATATTCCTATTAACAATTAAAAGTTAGTATTACTCACTTTTTATGAGTAATTTGTTGTGTAATCTATTGGGATATGTGAGGTGGACTTCACTTAATTTCTTTTAGTGTGTTATAACTGTTAAATTTAGAGGCAGTTTACACGTAACCAGGGATTTTTGAAAGCAGAGATTTTCATTACACGACAATGATGGGCACACGCACCGAAAACAAAGGTTTCTAAAACCTCTGTTTTTGCATTTGTGTATAAACAGAGGGAAACGCGAAAACAGAGATCCTTGGACAAACATTACAGTGTTAGAAGGAAATATTCTACCAAGTTCACATGTGAGGATACAGTTTAAAGGAAGAGGATGGAGCTGATAAGTGAAATTACAAGTACTAAATGAGAAAATAAGGACGTTTGTTAGCAAATGTTAGCATCTTAGCTAATTAGCACCTGCTACATCTGCTTAACAGGATCTTCGTGTAATTACTTGATATAAAATAAGACTTTTATGCTACATTTTTAAACTACATCTCTTTTCAAGATTCTGATTGTTAACGGTACTCGATCGTCCCACTACACTGCCATCTACAGGCCTAACATGCTTTTGATGGTATAGATATACAGGGCTGTATAAACGCAGAGTTTTCTGAACACTATCACGTCTCTATGAGGTTTTCCTTTTAAAACGGAGAGGGGGAAATCTCTGTTTTCAAAAACACCCAGCTACATTTAAATGTAGCCTTAATTACATTTAACTCAAAATATGGGGTAAAGTCTGTTCAACCATAATGAGGGCAAATTGCTAACTCACTTTTATTGAGTAGATTCTAAAAGTTTGTTTTTACACCTCTGAACAGGCTCATCATTACATGCTTCAAAGTCACAGGAAACTCATAAAAGATATCCTTTCTCAGTAGAATAATTTTGACTTGAATTTTGATCATATTTTAGTATGTAGTGGTTTTTTGTTTTTTTTTTTGCAGTTCCAAAGATTTCATTTCAAAGAGTCAAATATTTCCACACAACAAGCTCAATATTGTCTTTGCAATTTAAAATGTGACCATCTTGGGGCATTACATAAGTTAAAGAATGTGAAGATGACAACAAGCCTCTGGCCTCTCTCAGTAGGGTGACCTGTGGGCCAACTCACTGCTCCACAAGTCAAAGGCTGCTGACTTGCAATAGCAATGACAAATCAAGCCAAGTGAAAGAAGCCCTAGTGTTACGTCAAAGCATTATCAGCCTATTTTTAGCTGAGGTTGTTCCATTTGGTGCAATGGGAAAACTAATCTTCATGAAGACAGACAAAGATTTCCAAGTTCAAGTTAAAAGTGGACGTATACTGTAGTAGTACTCTTTGCTCTCATCTGTGACCCAGCCAGGATAAAACCATTAATAAAAGGATCAAGTCGTCTATTTACTAATCACTGTTTCTCTGAGTTTGTTTCTTGGAGACCGTTTGTCTGTGTGGTTATGGGTTGGCCAGAGTCCAAATATAAATAAAATGGTGTGGTTCCATCTGAATCCCATCAAAAAACTAACTGAAAATATTCTGAAAATACATGTCATCAAAATGTTTGACATAAATATCCCAAAATTTTCCCATACACACATTTTTTTTTCTCAGTTTGGCATGCTATATATACTTGTGTACTCTCTAGTAATATTAATAACACCATATGTCCATATCTTGCATGTAGGATGTAATTATGAATAAGCAGATTTGTTTACTATTAGGCAAATTTTTTTTCTTTGCTTTCATTTTATTTTATTGTATTTTAAAAATTTTTTTTTTAAAATTGTACTTTAAAATGTTAAACTGTTTTCTGTTAAACTTTAACAGAAAAGAGGCAGTGAAGAACTTGTGGATAGGTATCAAACCTCTTTAGAAAGTTAGCTAGAAATGAATCACAATGATGTCAACAAACAACCAGCTCCAGGCATAAAACAGACTTCGACATAAATTTAAGGCAGACACTTAAGCCTGTGTAAATATTCCTCAGTGCACCTTTAACACGACTCTAACTCACGTAGGCACTCTTAAAATAAACAATGATCTAGTATCTTCAGGCTGAATATTACACATATGACTGATTCACTGCTGAAACTGAACAGGCTCAAACTCAATCATAGATTTAATACAAAAAATAAACATCATTCTATTCACATGCAAAATACATTTACTATCTCCATATTTATGGTCTTCATCTTTAGAGAATTGTAACATATAGTTAATATGAATCTATCTATCTATCTATCTATCTATCTATCTATCTATCTATCTATCTATCTATCTATCTATCTATCTATCT
>JAPQRP010000008.1:13341109-13360467 GCA_037367295.1 Apogon hyalosoma | reverse complement strand
CTCTCCTCTCCTCTCCTCTCCTCTCCTCTCCTCTCCTCTCCTCTCCTCTCCTCTCCTCTCCTCTCCTCTCCTCTGATCAGGGCTACAGAGCAGAAATGGAGGATCCATCCATGTCTAATCTTCTTCCCTCTGCTCTGCGCAGCCAGAAGGACGTTCTGTTTGGAAACATGCCAGAGATTTACCAGTTTCACAGCAGGCGAGGCACACACTGAGCTCACAAGCTGTCACAGAAATATCCTTGTACCCCCCCTCTTTTCACTCCAGTCCAATTTCCTTTCATTTTCTTCTTGGGTTCACCATTTAGGATCTTCCTTCAGGATCTGCAGGGTTGCCTGGAGACACCGGAGAGAGTGGGGGCCTGCTTCCTGCAAAGGGTGAGGAAAAAATGAGTGTGATTAAGGGTTTAATAAATCTTTGAAATGTATAATTTTACAAATAATTATATATGTTTGTGTCTATGAGCAGAAAGAGAAGTTCCAGGTGTATGAGCGCTACTGCCAAAACAAGCCTCGTTCGGAGTTGCTATGGAGACAGTGCTCTGATTCACCATTCTTTCAGGTAGTTACAAATATCTCCATGATTCATTCACTCAGTCATGGCTCCACTGAAGTAATCGGTTCATGATCAGATATCACTGAAGGCGATCTCTGATGAAATGTACCCTACTTACGCAGTTTATTTTCTCATTTCCAGGACAGTATCATGTGGTTTTCTAATTATGTCTGGTGTTTTACAAGCAGGAAAATATTACTAAAATGTATCTCTCTCTGTAGGAGTGCCAGAGGAAGCTGGACCACAAGCTGGGTCTGGACTCTTACCTCCTGAAGCCGGTCCAGCGCCTCACCAAGTACCAGCTGCTCCTCAAGGTTCTGTAGATCCGAGCCAGTCAGTGATGGATTGTCCTCTAGGAAGAAATACAATAAAACACACACAAGCACATTTAGAAAAACAAAAAGACTATGAAAACACGAGGGTTCAAAGTTTCGTTTTTTGTTTTTTGACCATATCCATCATTTCAGAATATGTCTGCATAATCAGTGGTGGAATGTAGTATTTCTGAGTAAAAGCAGTACATAAGAATACAGTTTAAGTTGTTTTAATTTGAGTATTTCCATTTTATACTACTTTATATTTATACTCCATCATATCACAGGTAAATACTGTACTTTTTACTGCATTTGTCTGACTGTTAGCTTAATTGCTTTACATATGGCAATGTTTTATTCTCATCCTGTCCAGTGAAAACCAGTGTTTGTAAAAAAAAAAAAAATACAAACAAAAAAACAACAAACCAAAAAACAGAAAGATTATGTGTTTTTGAAGGAATTGAGAAATATCTCCGCTTTCATAAGTTTTAAAAACCCAAGAGGGCCTTTAAAGACTTTATGTAACTTTTTAAGAATAGAAAAGGCCATAAAGCTGAAAATTATTGTTTTTCCAAGCTTATAAAAAGTTACCATCTTAGGCATAGATAGTTTTCACAGGAAAGCACAACAAAAACATGTGATGATCTTATAGAATTTGATGCATTGCAGTAGTTTTAACTACTCAACAGTGTTTTAAGAGTTGAAATGGGCTCAACAATCAACACATGCAGCAAAAAAATACAACATGCACATCATTGCAATTGTAAAATGAATCCAGATACATTGTACAACACCAACATGGACCATTTTACAGCACAATAACTAATTTATCTTTACATTTTGCTGATTATAAGTATTATTAGTACTTTTACTTGTGTAAGGATCTGAATGTTTCTTCTACCAATAGTAGTAGTAGTAATTTATTCATCCATTTAACAGAACATAATATATACCCACATATATATTAACCCGTAAAGACCCAAACCTTCACCCGCGACCAAAAGCATCAACTGAGCTAAAATGTTTCATATCTGTCGATCCACTAATCCTATCAATCTGTGTAAATAATTGGTGTAAAGTTGATCATCTTTTCGTGGTCATTACATATGACCCATTTGGACGTTCTGAGGCTCCGTAGTAGACATGGAAACATTGTCATCTTCTACAACATTGATTCACCAGTAAAACCCAAGTACTTCGATAATTGACAGTTGATGGAGATGCTTATTTTTACATTGATTTATTGATATCTTTGCTGAAAAAGTCACTTTTTCTTCAGTTTTCTCTGTTTCTGATATAATGTCTTTGACTTAACCGTGAGTTTTTATGAACATCTAAATTAAATTTAATAAATTAAATATAGGAAAATACATGACTTACAGTGAAAAATGCAAAATGTAGAGGATAATATAATAAATGGTGATAAATCACTTATGAAAGTTTGATCAGAGAGAAAAATTAATTTGGGAATTGCCACAAAAGTAGCACTGGGTCTTTATGGGCTAAGCATGGGCGAAAAGGCGTAGGCTGAAGCAACAGCTTATTTTTGCAGAAACAAAAACAAGATAACAAGATGGCACAGATTTAAGCAATAATATAGATTCACACATATATTATGACAAGACAATCAAGACCACCTCAATATGTCAACTGCAAGATAAAAACATGGACCCCGAGACATTTTAAACTGGCTATGAGACAAATTGACAACTACAGGTCAGGCCTGTTATCTCAGCAAAATGGATTTGTGGGTTTGCAGACAGGCAGAAGGTCATTTATCCGAAGAGACCTGAAGGCAAACTAGATTAGATAAAGTGAATACCACTGACCTGTCAACCTGTGTCTCTGTCCTTAATCAGGAGCTGCTGAAACACTGTACAGAGGAGCGATACCGCTGTGAACTCCAGGAGGCGCTGGACTCAATGCTGGAGCTGCTGAAGTCTGTCAACGACTCCATGCATCAGACAGCCATCACTGGATATCAGGTACAGGAAATCAATGTGAAGGGGACATTCACATTAAGTGTTACCAGATTTATGACACACTGTATCATCATCATCATTTTATATAAAATGATCCAATCCACACTCTTCATGACTCATGGATTACCGTACTATACCCCTGATAATATATTTGATAAGTGGAAACTTTAAAGTACATTTACTGTTGTAACTGGAGGTAGCTGAGCATTTACCTTCTCTGCTACTTTAAACTTCCACTTCACTGCATCTTTTACTACATTTATATAGTTCTAAGATTGAGATTTTACACAGTTATTAGTATAGTATAATATATTTAACTGTTGGTGTTCTGACATCTTACAAAAATTATCTTATAATCAGGTCTACAATTCAGGTAGAATTAATCAAATAGTGATTTTTCCTGTAAACATGTCATATAGTTTCAATAAACATATGAATCAGTCACCACAAATTCTCCAGTGACACTGGTCTACAGAATACTTCCAGAATAAAAGTAGTGAAATCACTTTGGATCATTAATAAATAAAAATAAAGTCAAAAGTGCCAGGTGGCTTGGGTTGGGTTTTCAAGTTGCGGTATTGGGTCAAAATGTAGAATTCTATGAATTAATTATGAATTGAGAGAATGGGTTTTACCCAAAAGGAGTTCTACTACAAAGCAGTGTCTGCTTATTAGAAAAACTGATCAGATTATGTTGAGTATAAAATCTGTTCATATTTATATGTTTTGAAAACATAAGCCAACAAATGCTTTTGTCATTTGTTTTCCAATTCATTTGTCAAACTTTTCAAGGTTTAGCACATTTTATCTCTGGAGCAGACAGTTAAAAAAAAAAAGAAAACTGTAGACCTATAAATTCAAAGATTATAGAACACCAAACACTTATCGTTAGCCTCATTGCATAATTGCCTAAGTCATATTTTTTCAGGTCATAGCCAGTGATGAAAAATGAATTAGTAGTGTTAAGAGTAAAGTTATGCAGATATCACAGTTTGGCCAAAAATATGACTCAGGCAGTTATGGTATGAGGCTAACGTTATGTATGTAGTAGAAGTCATGTGAGGACTGGAGGATTCAGATTTACTTGTTGTCCCTTTATATGTGATTATATATATATAAAATAGTTCCATATCCAGCAGTTACAACAATAACGTTACAACAAGTCTGTTAGTAATCTAATGTTGGTATATGGTAATATATCAGTCAGACGGACCAAACCTACACTGTTATTTCAAGCATCAATACTTTAGTAGCATATTTAGTTGATTTTACTTGTTGTGTCTGTCTAATTCTGACACCATTAAATGTTATTATACCACTAAATAAAATGTTTTGTATTATCCAATTGTAACTTTGTGTGTACTTTTGCACAAGGCTGCAGTTCCCTGTCGCTACTTTCTTGTCGTCACCAGGGCGACCTGGGCCAGCTGGGCCGCGTGGTGATGCAGGGAGGCTTCAGCGTTTGGATCAGCCATAAGCGGGCAGCAGTGAGGATGAAGGAGATGGCCCGGTTCAAACCCATGCAGAGACACCTCTTCCTGTACGAACACGCCCTGCTGTTCTGCAAGCGCAGAGACGAGGACACTCACGACAGGACGCCCTTCTACAGCTTCAAGTCCTGCCTCAGAGTAACCACTCTATAACAAACTACAACAGTTGTATAATATACTCACTCTGTCAGGACTCAGCAGCCCAGTAATTAATTGTTATGATGCTTATAACGTCGATAGTAATACTGTAAATTGGGCTATAAATACTTCAAAAGTCAGGTAATTCTGCAAAATAAAAATATAAAGACTCTCGACGTATAAGTAATCTGTTGGTCTTTCATAAACACAAAATCTAGATTAGTGCACATTTACCTTTGTTTGAGGATCTCATCAAACCAACTCATCATATCATTAAAAATAGGGTAAAATCTGACCTAAAGTTGTTTAGAAAAGTTTGTGGATAAATTACAACGCGTAGCAGTTTTAGGTCAAATTTGATGCATATAAGGGACTTAACCACTTGTTATCACATATAATGGTGTTTCTTTCTTTTTCTGTAGATGAGTGCAGTGGGAATCACAGAAACTGTGAAAGGAGATGTGAAGAAATTTGAAATCTGGTACAGCGGCAGAGAAGTGGTTTACATCGTCCAGGTATTTTCTTTGTTAGTTCTGACTCTATCTTTCTTCGGTGATCACAGTTTCTGTCAGTGATTGTGCTAATGTGAGTGTCTGCCTGCCGTTATAGGCCCCTACAGTGGAGGTGAAAGTCGCCTGGCTGACGGAGATTCGCAAAATTCTCACAAACCAGCAGAAAGTAAATCAAGGTCATTATCATTGGTATACTTCATCTGATACTTTTATGTTTGTTATGTTTCTTTGAAATATCTACTTTTATATTTTTGACTGAGATGCAGATTTAGATCAGTTGTATTTTAAGTGCAAAATCCGTGCGGCTGTTTAACTCTGCTAAATGTAACCTCTTGTGTTTTTTAGAGGAGACGCCTTCTCTTCCTCACTCAGATGCACATCTCACTGATAGGTACTTCATTCTGCATGACCTCAGTGTGACCCCTTTGTTGGTTTATGTGTGAATGGATAAATTTAACATACTTCTGGTTCTAGTTAAGTTGGTGATTTAAAACCTGATGAGTGAAAAATAAGAATATTTCACCCTTTTCATAATGTTAATGAGAAAAATGCAATTCTTGATTTGTTGAAAGGTGCAGTGACTTCTTAACTGTAAACTTTACAATAACAAATGTATATTAGATGTTGAAGGTGCTGATTACATTTATGTGTGTGTGTGGTATTATTTTATAATCTTGTGTCATTTACTCTCTAGACTTCATACTTATGAATACTGCTCTCCATGGTGCTGAAATCCAGCAGCTTTGATTTTCAGAACCATGGAGAGCGCTTTACAACATATCTACTCTAAATGTGTAATTGTTTTTCAGAGTGTCGCTGCTTACTTATTCTAACTTCTAGTTATCAACCTTCACCTTTTGTGTGACTGCCAATGAATGATGTCTGCATTTCTTTCCTTCCATGGTCATATGTGGTCATGTCACGGTCGGTCATGAATGTATTTGACATTACGGACCCTGTTAGCGAGATGAGTGTTGATACCTTTGACACATAATTGTAGCTTGGTTTAGCATAAGCATTTGACAGATTCAGTTTAGCACACATAAATCTAACACCTGCTCCCTCATTGAATGTATGGTACTGTGCAAAAGCCTCAGGTCAATATTAGGTTTGTAGGTTTAGTAAATTTATAATGACCACACAAATGCATTTCTTGGTCTGGATATATGGGAAGTATGTACAACGTTAAAAAAAGTTTCAAGTTAAAAACCTTCATGTTTTTAACCCTTTTGCTCAGACTGTTAAATTTATTGCATTCATTTTCTGATGTTTTATACCAGTTTTTTTTTTTTTTTTAAACACAAATCAGATGTTTATAATTGTAGTGACTTTAGCCTTTAGAACCAGTTTAGTTCAGTTTTTGTGTGTCTTTTATGGTTGTACACATATTTTTTTGTATTTTCTTGTTGTATCTGAAAAAAAAGAATGAGAAATAAATATTTATGCTCATTTCAACCTTGTAAATGCAACAAAGCTAAAGGTGGCCTGAGACTTTTCCACAGTACTGTATAGCTTAGCGTATGGAGTGGTGTGGAAATGGTCTGTAATGGCGGTGTGTGTATATATGTATGTGGTGTGGCAGTGGAAGGTTTTATAATGGTTATATTTGATGATTGCATGGTAGCATGTCAAATCTTCTGAGCTCGACAACCCTAATGGTAGTTCACACATAACTAAAAGAAGTTTAACACCGGCTCATGTTATTTATGTTATGTTACTTAATTTTAATTTCTCCAGTCACTCACAGTAACTTTAAGTAGATACAAAGACTGGTTCTACTTAAAGTTGACAAATTGCCTGAGTATTGGTTGAATTGATTGATACTTATAACCTGAACTCACGTTTTTTGAATGGTTGGTGTTTATAAGACAGGTTTAGGTCACATCGCATTTGTAAAATGTGTATCTAATTAATTTAGAAGATAGTTGGAGTTTAACATGGTCTATTTAGGTCTACCAGTGTTGCTATTATTCATTACACATGAGACAGGACCACTTTCCAAAAAGACTACCCTTATAATGGGTTTCTGAATACTTGTAATTGGGATACTAATTATGTTGTAAACAAGTAGTTGTAACTTCATTTCTGACACTGATTCACTCAAGTTACTGCTGAAATTTTTAAAGTGTCTATTTTGTTGGATCTCAGATCTTTGAAACCTAACTAACTTGATGTTGTCCCTTTATCAGTCAACATGTTTCACCATTCATTACTTAGTTACTACAGTTTGTACCTAGCAAAAGAGAGATTTATTGCAAAGTATAAAACATAATCCTGCCAAAGCTGTGGAGTATGAATCTTTAATTTATTTAATGAGTTGAAGTGAATTTGAACAGATATGTTATATGTTCAGATGAAACTGACAGGTATAAATGCTGCTGATGGAGACAAAGGAAGCTCAGTAATGAATGACATCTGAGGTTCAACAGGATATGTAACACTTTGTTATCTAATATCTAATGTAGTTATGATGCTTTAGTATACAGTTGCGGAAAAAAATGTTAGACCACCCTTGTTTTCTTCAATTTCTTGTTCATTTTAATGCCTGGTACAACTAAAGGTACATTTGTTTGGACAAATGTAATGAAAACAACAAAAAATAGCTCATAAGAGTTTAATTTCAGAGCTGATATCTATCCATTTTTCATGTTTTCTTGATAAAAACCAAAATCATTTCAGTTCTTACATCTATACCTATGGCATTGTATTAACAAAAACAGTGTTTTTAGGTATTTCATGTTTTCTTTTCTGTCTGTTTTAGTCACATGATACACACAGGAGTTAGTACTTAATTGCATAACCATTGTCTTTGATGACTTTTGATGGTCTAATCATTTTTTCCGCAACTGTGTTTGTCATAAGGATAGTCTTAAAGTAAAGTGGGACCGGTAAGAATATGGTTCAGACTCCACCTATCTACTCCATAAAGCATGTTGAACAACACTATGAACTATCTGCTAATGCTGTTTAAAGCCTGGTATGTGTACTGGATACTATGTACTGAATGTAATATTATTTCCATATATTGCAGCAGTTTCTGATTTACTTGATTCTTTGGGATCAGATGCTGAAATATATGTGACTGTGAAATGAAGAGAATGTTTTATTAATTTACAGAATGTGGACGTTTGTTTTGTGACACCGTGGATGTTGTTGTTTTTGTTCGTTTTTCTTTTTGTTGTCGTTGTTGTCGTGGTCGTGTCATGTTCCCATGGTGATGCGGTTTAGTGCATCAGAGATGTGTGTGTCGTGGGGCGGAGCATCGGTGGGAGGCTGCTCAGCGTGTCTCCCTGTTCCTCACAGCTCCTCTGCAACAAGCCACTCCCACAGGCTCAGAGGGGAGGAATCAATACACACTAGCCCCGCCCTCTCCGACCCTGTGGTGCACTCGCCTCGACGCAGTAAGTTTCTGTAACAGATTAGCTGACAGGCACAGACAGCGGCTCATTAATTCTGATTTCAGATTCTAAACATAACCTGCAGCATGAACACGGCTATCGATCTGCATGTCGATCATTTATTTTATATCCTAAGTGTCGTAATAAAAAGAAAAGAAGAAAAAAGTGTAGTTCTAGTGGCAACAAACTAACCCTGTTATCTGGAAAAGTCTTCACTAGTGCAGTTTTCTGGGCTTCATGTAATGACAGTATCAGTGTGGACAAAAATACTGGAACAAATTGAATTCAGGTGTTTTATTCCTAAGAGGGACAATACGATACGGACAAACGGACACATTTTAGACCGCGACAAGAACTTTTGTATTTAAAATTAATTTTGCTTAGATAGTCGTCTATGCTCAGGAAATGCTTCAAAGTGTGTGAGTTTTTGTGTCATTGTAATAGTTTTAAAGGTTTTAACTCTAGATTTTTGGAATGTTTGTCATGTTCTGACGATAAATAATCATTTTAAATATCTAGTTTCTTCAACTGTCATTCAAAAACAAAAATCAAACTTTAAACTTAAACTTAAGAAATATTGATTCAACATTTATTGTGGTAATTATCAACAACTTACATGAACATTTTTATCATGATATATTTTCAAATCAGTTGCCTTTTCCATATCAGTTTATTTGTGGTGCAGAAGATTACAAAAATTAAGCTTATTTTTTTAGAAAAGAAACAGCAACTTTTTTTGCAGTGTATTATTCGCTGTCTGTGTTGAAAGTACTCGGAATATAAATAGAGGTTTGAGGAAATATAATAGTGACATATAATATAAACATATGAAACACCTTACGTTGGATGCCACCTGCCATGAAGCACAAAAATAAGTCAAAGTCATTTGGAGCCAATTCAGAAACATGGCAGTGCCACAAAATGAGCTCTGTGGAAGGCAGCCTGTTACCTCTGCATGTGTACACTTCATTCTAACACGACGAAAACACAGTGATTCTTATATTTAGACATTTACACTGCAGTGAAAATATACTTTGAAAGCTATAATATGTAACAGTTCCATTGTATATTATAAAAGGGAAGTGGACTCTGTGTGTGTGTCCTGGGCATCACACAAAATCCAGAAAGAGCTGACTGCTGCAGTTTGTCATACTTATGTAGTTTTGGTCAAGGAGGAGACTAGGGAAAATAGCAAGTTGATAGGACCAATATTTTGGGAGGTATCAGTAATTCTGGAATACAATAGCCTTATAGTCACATAGCTATGCCCATGACAGTTGATGGGAAGTGTAGTACCACGCTGCATGATGGGAGATGAAGTTCAAAACAGGAATGATGCATTTACTAACTTCAGTCCCTAGATATCAATATTAATATATTAATTTCCATTTACATTTTAAAGAATGATTTACCAAACAATTTTTATGTCAGTCCTTTTAAAATATAGCCCAATTAAGCAATTAGTTAGTTAAGGAATAACTAGGCATATGCTTTATATTTTCTTGACTGTATCAAGTGTTTCCAACAATGTTTAGATTCAGAGAAATTCCTTATTTTGTTTAATTTGGTCACCTGTCACTGCCATCTGTGTCGCCTTTATACTAACATTAGCACTTTGGTCCACTGTGCTGGTTTTAAAGTGCTTTATAAATTAAGTTGAATTGGATTGTTGTTTTTGTTGGATTATTTGATTCTCTTTCATCAGAATGAAATGATGAATATATTATATAATGCGCCATTAAACATGATGTGTCATACTTACACTTATATGTGCTGCATATCTTAAAGAAAATAAAATAAAATAAAATAAAATAAAATAAATGTGTTTCAAAGCTGAAGCCCTGTGATCATAGAATAATATTAGTGCTTGCAGTAGAACAGATAGTCGTCAGGTTTCTCATCTGTCCGTGCCCTGCAGGTTGGCCTGTACCCGCCCACTCGGTGGCGATCTGTGAGGGTCTGGAGGACTGGGGCGCCACAGACCTGTCCAACATCTCCGACTCAGATGAGGAGGACCAACCTGCGCCCCTGGTGAGTTCCACCTACATTCATTCACCACGTCACTCTGATTTACAAAGCACCGGCCCATTCTTCTCCTGGTCTGTGTCCTGGTTCAGGTGGCGGGTCGGTACCGGGTCATGGTAGAGAGCAGCATGGCCAGCACAGATGACATCATCTTCAACTGCGGTGACGTTATTCAGCTGCTGCACGAGGATTCGTCAGGAATGTGGTAACGCTGGCTCATTGTTTCAGAAATGTTGGTTATAGTTGATTTACACTGAGAAGCAGACAATGGAGGACAAGGAGGGTCACAAATAAGATCATAGAATTTAACAAAATTACACACAACAAACACATTCACTTATGATTTTAGAATACATGTTTGTAATCTAGAAATAAATAGACTATATTATAATATTAACCTATTAATCAACATAATAATGCCAATAAAAAAGTAAAATTAGAAATAAGATGAAAAAAAGGAAAGTTTAGTAAGTTTATTCATAAATAATTTAATTTTAAAAGAATAAATATTTGAATTAATAATATACTGTAGGTGTCATTTCTTCTTTTTTCATGTCCATTTTTAATTGCTAATATTTTTACCTTTTCTTTTTGTGCATTCATTTAGTTTCTCTTCATCCAGATTAGAAAATAAGTTAGATATTAATTTATGCTTTATAAGTTTTAAAATAAAACCTGTATATTTATGTTTTGTGACCCATCTGATCCTCCATAGAAGACCGGTTTGGCGATGATAATGATAATATTATTGTGGTTTTTTTTTGTATAGGATGGTGAGGAATATAAGTCGTGGTGAAGAAGGGCGTGTTTTACCTGAAGACCTGCACAGGATTCTGGGAGAGACCTGCTGAGAGCCAGTCAGAACGGAGGATTTACTGACTCAGTATTTGTGATGTGTGACCATTTGTTCCCAGTTTCGTCTTTCACTTAAAGTCGACGTTCCTCCACAGGTTCACATATTGCAACAGCTTCAGCAAGAGCATGTGACTCTGGAGATGCTCAGTGGTCCGAATGAAGCACAATATCAGCGGCTTATTTTACTCTTCTCGTAATGTTTTCACCTCAGAAAGCTGTAAACTATGGAGTGGACCTCAGAAGACTGTAAAAAAAAACAAAGCACATGTGTGGGACCTCATTTACCGAAGCCTTTTCCTTTAATATTTCAATGTTTTCCAGCGTTAACCAGGCAAGTACTTGGACAAGGAGTTGTAACTGAAGTCACAGATCAGGGCTTTTTCATTCGTACATTCTAAATGGACTTTGGTTTTATCATTTCTATTTTCTTATGAGATATCATGTTGACAGTCAGAAATCGTGTACAGAATCATGTAGAAATCACTTTCAACATATCATAACTGTCCATGTGCCAAACAGCTGAGCTTGTCTTTGTGGCTTTTCTCTTCATAACACTTCCTTTGAGTCTGCTGCTGTTATATTTTTGGCTCTTCTGTGTCTCGCTGAAGCCAGGTACTGTGAAGTGAAGGGTACGCATTAACTGCCACATTACTGCCCCGCTAATAAACAAAAGCATACAAACAACAAACAAAAATACAAACACAACTTTACAGCATTAGCAAACAAGTGGTTCCAGACAGAACAAACCCCGCCCCTCGCACGTATTGGAGCTTAATTTGCCATTGATCCAGCTGATGTCATCATCTCTATGTGTGTGCTGAAGTCAGCATATCAGTTGCCTCCATATATGTGCTAAGTTTGAAGTAAATTGAAACAAATTTGATGTTTTTATAGACATTTGAAATGCCGCTGATTATAAGTGAATGGGAGAAAAAAATATTTTAAAAAATTCATAAAAAATTTTAACTTTGACCTATTTTTCCCAAAATGTAGTGACATCTATTCTGGGTCACTGGCAATCTATAAATCAAATTTGGTATGAATTCAACCAACTGTTTTGCTGCTACAGACATTTGAAATTTTGCCAATTATAAGTAAATAGGGGGAAAAAAAGATTTAAAAAATTCAGAAAAAATGTGAACTTTGATACTTTTCCCAAAATGTAATCAGATCTATTCTGGGTCACTGGCAAACTATAAACCCAATTCGGTATGATTTCATCCAATAGTTTTGCTACTAGAATGTTAACAAACAAACCAAACCAAAAACAATATCCCTTGCCTCCCCTTCGGGGGAGCGGGGTAATGATGGAATTCAGAGAAGCCTATGGAGGACCAGCAGATGTACATTGTTTAACTTGTTTTGACCCATTTTAGTTTCCTGGCTGCTTTTTGTATTTTTGTCTGTTTGCGTCTTAATAATTGTGAACATTTTTGTTTTTTTCTGCTCAAATCGGTGCTGGATCAATGCATATCTACACTAATATGGATATTTTTCCAAACAAGTATTTTTCTCTTTGCAAAAATATTCACAAACTAGTACACACCATTGTTTCCAGTGGGCTTCAAACTGTGAAGATCATGGATAATACTGAATTTAACAGTAGCAGAGGTTTTAATGCAAACGTACAACTTAAGTTATAAACTAAAGTTACTGTAACTGTTGGTTTGGATTGTCAAAGTGTATTTTTTATATTATGTAAACTTCTCTGCAGCACCAGTATATGTCTGGCCTGGTCTGCATCATGTAATGCATTGACCTATAACTCTATACCCTCAAAAATATAATTTCCTAATCTCTTTATTTTCCCTGTTCACATGGACACACACAAACCGCAGTTGTTAAAAATCTTCACTCTAGTAAGCATTTTATTAAAACCTCCATTGGTGCAACCTAAAATACTATTTACATGTGGACACGAAGCCCAAATGTACAGAAAAAATATCTGCATTAGTGTGGAGGGTCATAAAACCTAAATGATTAATTTAGCCATTTACTTTTCTCTTAAAAATGAATTTTCAAATTGATTCAGAAATTACTAACTGTATTTAGAAATCAGCGATCGCAATTATTTTGTTTTTATTTACTGATGATTGACATTTTTTTCTTTTTTTTAAATATAATTCCACTTTTTATTTTATATTTTTCTATTGATTTATGAATATGTCACTTAATGAAATAGCTTTTAGATTTAATGTATTGATTTATTACTGAATCCACTGAACACTTAGCCGTTATTTGTTACATCATTTAATTAATCCTGTAAAAGTATTTGTGTGACCCACTTGGTCCTCCATAGAATTGCTGTAATTCACCATGTGCTGGTGCAGTAGCTTGAATATTTAATGTGACGCCGGCCACTACAGTGCTGCAGCTGTGGGTGGGGTTGTAGTGGATTCTTAGTCTACAAGACCTTTTCATGGAAGATAATGTGTCCTACCAGGAAAAAAAAGAAACACTTTGCAATTATATTCATAAATCTTGCTAATATTTAGGTAAATGTAACTGAGTGATTGTTAAAGGTTTTAATCCAACTGTGCTTTTCCTGCTAAAACAAGTGAAAACATCTTCTGTGAAAAAGTCTGTCTATTGATGCAGCTGTTGAAGTGTCCACTAACTGTGAACGGTAACTCTGTTCATCAGACTGTGTGGCCACTTCGAATACATACTTCAAATCAAATCAAATGGATTAATTTTCCCATTTGTTACTGCTGATGCTCCTGTAATAATGTAAACATGTGTTATATTTGTGTGCTGTTACATTTTTGCCTCCTTGTTGAAGCTGTAATTAGAGGTATCACCGGGGGGCAACATGCTGTGCATTTTTGCAAATCTGCAGCAGCTCTGCATGAACTAATCACTTTGGAAAAGCTTTTTTTGTTTGTTTTGTCTTTTTTTTTTTTTTTTGCTGCACAGCAATTTTGCACCAAAATGGGAACAATTGAAAGTACATGTAAATAGAGTACAGTAGATTAGAACCAATTACCACTTAAACAAATACAATGACAGTGGGGATTGCCTTATTCAGCATTAATATAAAGGCCAAGGAGTAAAATCAAACCTGGGGCAGAGACTTTTTTTTTTTTTTTTTTTTTTTGGGGGGGGTGGTATTCTGAACTGCCTGGTTTCAAAACTGCCCAGTCCGATTCCTCTTCTACGATATAAAAACGAGCCTGTAAAACAGCTGAAGACTGAAAAGTGGTTTGAGATCACTGCCACTTTGCCTCCATCAGTTCTATACATTCACTTTAAGAGCGGAAATCAGACAAATACAGTCGACAGCTGTGAATATGTAAACGTGAATATTACAGCTTAACCACACTTGAGTCTGTTTTAGTCCCAATGGTAGCGCTCCTTTGGATCATCTTACGTTAACATTTAGCTCAGAATTTGCTGTATTTCAGGCCACACAAATCTACTTACTGAATAGATACTAACCAAACATGAATAGAAATCAATTTTATAGTGATTATAAATCAAGTAATGTGATTGGACAGCATAAAGAAAATGTATCCACTGCTGCATCAACGCTGGCTTTACTGTAATGTCAGAATTTACTGTTTGCTAGATGATATATTTTCCACTGATGCTAGTGTTTGCTGCTTATGCTCATTTGCACTTTTTGGATATTTTCAGTTATTGTTAAGGCTTAAATGTATTATAATGCATAATGTATATGATTATTTTCCCAAATATAAGCACAGGATTAGTTTGATTCAATTTGACTGGTCTGATTTGTTTCCTTTGTGTCTTGGTTTTGCTCCTGGTTGATTTACTGACCACGATAGAACCACAGGACTCTTCACATCTGTTTTTTCCTCATCAGTTCTCATTTACTGGGCAAATTCGACAGATTATTTTCACATTAGAATCCTTTGTTAGATCAATTTCATTAGATAGATTTCTTCTGATTACTTAGGTACCTGCTTTGAAAGTACACTCAAAACTCTACACGTAAAGATCAACGAATTATTTGACATCTTTCGCAAAAATCAAGGGATTCCATTCAACCTTGTCAGTACCTTGACAAGCTGGTGATTTTACATTAATACAGTAGATGAAAAGCAATATTTGAACAAGTGCATGTAGCAGCGACTGCACTAATGATATAAACACCCACACTTTTCACTTAAGTATATTTTTACCTACATGTTATGTATTGATGCCAAAATAGTCATTTCTCAAGGTCTTGAAAGAGTTTCACTAGAGGCATTTGCTTTTACAAAAGGTGTAATGTTAGGCAATAAAAAAACAACAAATGAACAAATGTATGCACCATATTCAATGCACATTCACTTCAGCACATTTGGTACCAGTAAATGCTTTGATTACAAGTGCTAATGGTGTCAGAGATAACGCTTCAAGAATAGTTGTTAGTGTTTACGCACAGAGAACAACTGAAATAAGGGCTATTGTCATTTGTGTTTAGTAGTTAAATGGTAAATGAACTGCACTTGTATAGTGTATTTTCCACACCTTCATGTTGCCCAGAGTGCTTTACAAAGCCTCACATACACCTGTTCACGCACATACACTAATAATGAGTTTCAAAGGATGTAAATATTAAGTGAAAACCGTATGTACAGACTCCACAAAGTATATTACACTCTTGAGAAATGTCTCATTACAAAATAGTTTAATGTTTATATATACATACTTTCTAGAAGTATTTTATGTTTGCTATAAACTTGAATTTTTATATATCTAGAGGCTGTATCAGTGTGATAACTATATCACCTTACATGAAAAAGAAGAATCTTTATTTGCCAGTAGAGGTTCACACACCTAAACATGCACATGCACCACACACCGAAATGTGTCTTCTGCCTTTAACCCACCACTAGATCATGCATCACACACACTGCATGCTAGGAGCAGTGGGCTCGCCATATCAGGCACCCAGGGAACAAATAGAGGGGGTCGAATGCCTTGCTCAAGGGCACATCGGCCAACAACTCTCCACCAGTCCAGGGAATCGAACCAGCAACCCTTTGGTCACAAGCCAACTCTCCAGCTGACTCTCCAGCCACCTAGATGCAACAAATGTCATCATCACCCTCAATAAAGGAGAACATTTGTGATATGCACAGCCTGGACAAAAAAGTCCATCATTCCATTGTTTAATTACTGCAGTGATTAATATGTTTCAGCTGCAATAAGTACATTAACTGATGCAGCAGCATCTCATTTCAATCAGTTTGAGACACAACATAAAGACTGGCCTGTGTTTCTATGGAGAATGATCATGTGGTCTGATCCAGATTGACCCTGTTGTAGAGTGATGAAGAAGGGTAGATGAAGGGATTACCCATCATGCCTAGCACCTACAGTACAAGCCTGTGGGGGCAGCGTTCCCCCCAAAAATGATGGAAATAATCACTGTGGTATTACATAAGCTTATCAAAATGCCAATCAAAGCTAAGGCAGTCCTAGGAAATATTAGAGTGTTGGACTTTTTTTTTTTTTGTCTGGCTGTGTAGTACATCTCCCCACGGGCAATCACTCCAGGAGCAGGTCCATAGTCAGCATCAATCTCAACACCATTAGCTTCAAATCAAGGTGGCAACCATCAACTGTGAGTTATTGTTGCCTTGTAAACCTCACAGCTTATGTTCGAGGTATCAAATTATTTTTCTTCCTCTCAATCGTGTTTCACCAGAGTGAATTCGTAAATTTTGCTCGCCAGTTTTTGTCTGAATCCATATATATGCAGCTCGATGACTGAACCTGAAAACACCTGTGTTTGTGTGCAGGACATTTACAGGACAGAGAAAACCTGGTAACACTTTATTTGGTTAGAACACACAGGAATTATCCGTAACATTTCAGCAGTTACGTCCAATATTTAACATGTCGTTTAAAATGGTAGAAATAAATCTGAATTTCAGCACAGTGTGGAATAATAAAAGAAATTAAAAATATATAATTTTTTCTCATAATTCATACAGTATTATACACTTCATTTATATATGTTCAAGTGTAGTAAATACTCAAACAAGTTATTCCAAATTGTGAAAAATATCCCATTCTTCCAAAGCATGGGTTTGCAGATTTAAAGCACCTCACTCAAGTGAACATCACCATTAGATTTTAATTCATTTGGCTGAAAAGTCTCTCACTTTGAATGGATACTAATGTGGATTTACCTGATGATGTTTTTTGTTTTTTGTTTTGTTTTTTTTTTTGTCATTCTTTCAGCTGACTCCATATGTCAGTTACCAACCCGAATCCCTGTTTTATGACTGATCCATGGGTAGTACCGTGACACACGTGTGTAGATGCCATATTTTCCATCCATTGCACACTCCTCCCCCCAGCTGACAATGCCTGTCAGAAACCAGGTGCCTTTGTATTCGGTGGCATGTGGCCCCCCACTGTCCCCCTGACATGAATCCTTCTGCTGGGTTCGATAGCCTGCGCAGAACATATAACGAGTCACTTGTTCCCGACTACTCTGTTTACACGTGGTTCGATCCACGTAGGGAACTGCCAGTTTCTGGAGCTTGGTGGCTTCGGGGCCCTGGAACTTCAACCGTCCCCAGCCACTCACCATGGAGGTGGACGCCTCCCTCAGCAGGGTCTCTGTGAAGTCTTTGGGGCCCAGACAGATAGGACGCCGCTCTCTGGACATTTCCACTGGACTGGCCAACTTCAGAAGTGCAATGTCATGGTTGTAAAGGGACAGCTTATGGTTGTACAGAGGGTGGACGTGCTGTTCTTCCACCATATAGTCTCGCTCAGGGCCCTCGTCATGGAGCACATCATGCTCACCTAGATGCATAAAGTAGGTTATAGTTATAGGTTATAGTTAAGTAACTCATTAAATTAAATTCTTTAATGACTGAAAGTATAGAGCTTTTTTTTTTTTTTTTTTAGATAAGGCTAACTTATGGACTGGAGAAATAAAGAGCCATCATTTCCTTACCCAATCTGACGAAGAAACCTTTCTTAGCACTGTTGAGCTCTGTCAGACAGTGGGCAGCTGTAATGACCCACAATTCAGTGAGTAGAGATCCTCCACAGAAAGGCAGAGCTCTATGCTGAGGATGTGAGCGAGACATCAGCGCTACCTGCAATTACAAATAAAAAGAAATGACGCAAAAAAAAGAAGAGCAGCAGGACAGATACAGCTTTGCTTTCTTGCTCAACCTAACTTGTTTTTGCACTGGGTTTGTCAGTATTTTTTTCTCTACTGTGCTGGTTTTCAATTTTCCATTTGTCTGGTGGTTTATTTGTTGTGAAATAGAGGACCTTAATATTGCACATCCATAATACTGGGGTACTATGACATTTCTTAATGTCTTTTGTTTGACACTTTATGGTAAATACAGTCATTTAACAATGCTATATGCTTATCTTGTAAAGCAGTGCATTTTCTCTTAAGCCCAAATGGAGTGACGTCACATGAAAAACCTCCCACAGTGTCACAGCAGATGCAGACTGTGGAGCATTTCCTGTGACAAGGAAATTGACTTTGACAAGTAAAATCAGTGAATGTCTTTCTAATTTAACCTAAGGCCACATATGCTGTATATTCAAACGTATAAGTCTGCAGTGACAACACTTTCCCATTTGGAATATTTCAACTTGTTTTGCACCTTACAGTTCTATTTCAGCACATTACAATTATTATTCAGATTCTTTCCAGATCTTTTTATACTTATAAGTTATAATGTACAGTGTATAGTGTTTGCTCTTGTGCTGCATTTTTTTTTTTTTACTCATGTTTGCTGTGGTACTCTATTGTTAATGGATGAGTGTCATGCTGCTGTTACACTGTAATTTCCCAGTTTGGGATAAATAAAGTCTGTCTGTCTTTCTGTCTGTTAAATCTTATCTTAAATTCAATGAATTGTGAGTTCTCTACCAAATAGAACCTTCATTCCATGTTACAATGAAAGTCACAAGAATTCTGAACTGATGAACATGAATGATGTGCAAGAAAAACCTCTGTTATCAACAGACAGAGGAAAGGTTCCACCTACTCGCCCTTATCCTGTCTGTTTAAACCATGGGTCAGCAACCGTTGCTATCTAGGGAGCCATTTTTGGACAGAAATGGAAAAAAAAAATCTACCTGAAACCAAAAACAT
>JAPQRP010000008.1:13297873-13315659 GCA_037367295.1 Apogon hyalosoma | reverse complement strand
GAAGTTTTTTTTTTTTTTTTTTTTTTTTTTTTTACAATTTTTATTTATTTCTCATTTTCATCAGTATAATACAATCCAGTCTCCTCAGGTTGAGGAGCAAGAAAAGAAACAAAAGAGCAGAAAGCAAACAAATGAAAAGAACAGCCTGTGTTTGTGTCAGAATGTGCTTTGGTCCCTAGATACATTTGTCCCTTAATGTTAGCCATTTCCCCCAGTTTTTTTATAAATCAACTTCAGTTTCTATGTAAAGTGTTCCATGACAAGTATATCATTATGACTGAAAGCCATTGTTTGTAAGACGGAGCATCAGTCTTAAGCCAGTTCTTTGTTATGGCCTTCTAGAAGGAAAGGTTTTAATTTATGTTGAATGTGCAGAAACTGAAAACCACATTTTGATCGTCTGATTCAAAGTGAAGATACTCCAAAAGGGACAAAGTTTTTTTTTTCCAAAATCATCATCAGGAGAGCAGAACGAACAAACAGCAGTAATGGGTACCAGGTGTGTGAGCTGATGGCGCAGGTGCATCAGTTATGCTGACGATATCACTACCAGCAAGTCTGGATGAGGTCTGTAGAATGAATCCTACACGCCTCATCCAGACTTACTGGTCTGTAGGATGAATCCTGCCACCAAAGTCTAAACTGCCCCATGGATAAATATGTGCAATAGACAACGGCAACCGGCTGAGTTATGCCACATTCTGCACATATAATGTTTGTGAGTTTAAACCATAATTTATCAGACAGTGAAAATATATAATTATAGAAACACACACTCCAAAATAATATATAATAATAAATGGTGATTTCCATCTCTTTTAATACTTTTTCACAAGAATAAGGTGAAATGTGTTGAGGTGGTGGCACCTTTTCAAATTAAAGGTACCTTACAGTTGTTGCAACACACTGTTTTCTAAACTTAAATACTATACGCTTTAAATTGACATTAATCATATGTGTAATGTGACATCATTTAGAACCATTGAAAAGGTCCCGTCTCTGTCTGTTGACTGTTGAAAGGCAGAAGTTCAACTGTATATTTTCTGTTGACATTCCCTTTCCTCCCCAGTGTTTTCAAAGTCACACGACAGAACAACATCCACTAAGCAGCAACTACATGGTGAAAATAGCAAGTTCTGACAAAACCACTCCATTTTCTTCAGTGTGGATTAATTCATTTTTCATGTCATCACTTATCATCCTCAACTATTTTCACAAAGACACAGATGCTGTGCTCAGCTTTACCCAATAACAGTGCAGTGTTTCCCATTTTGAGCTTCACCCAAGACATAATAATGTTAAACTGACATTGTCACATCAAATCAAATCTAACTAAATGGCATTTCCCTGTGTAGCCTAATGGTTGTCAGAAATGTTCCCCAGTGGACTAATTTAGCAAGTTTGGGGTTTTGGGGGGGGTTTTAGCTTTTGGGTGAATCTTTTTTTTTTTGTACATTGTTGATCTGGCTTTCTTTCTTAAATATAAAAAGGACTTACAGCATGGAAGAAACGTGTTACTTTTGACACTGTATCTCAACACCAACACTAGTGTAGTGTGGATACAACACTGAAAGTGTTGTGTGGTGTTACTTTTTAACAATGAAGCCTGTTGCACCAACTAAAACTGGGTGTTAATCTTTTAACATTTTCTGAAGTGTTACCTTGACACTGTGCAGTGTGGACACATATAGACACTTTGCGAGTGTTAATTTCAACACTGTAGGTGTTAAATTAACACTGGCATTTTTGCAGTGTACAAATAGCAGGGGCTTCTTCTTTTAATAGTATCACCCATTGTTAGAGATTACCTCAGTGTTTTTGTTGATTAATAATTGTCTTCCACCTGAGTTGAGTCTATCTTGGCTCTTTTGAAGATGCCACTTTTTTTTTTAATCGCTGTTGAATACTTTATATGTTGAAATTTAAATCATTTCACTTCTATTCATTTATTTCAGTGAAATGTTTGCCTTTGACCAGTCAGACTGCATTTAGTTTTTCTTTTTCTTTTTTCTTTTTTTTTTTGTTACCAGTAGTTTATATTTATTAAGCCACTTCTTGATGCCTCAAAGTATTTTTATAAGTTTGTGTCTCAGACCAAAACAATATTTTGGATCTGCAGTGAAAAATGTTTTGGAACCTGTGTTTTACATGAAAAAAATTTTCTTTGTAAAGTGATGCAGAAGAGTCTCAAATTGATGCATGGGAATTCACCAGAATGCTGGAAATGAAGTGTTTGATGTTTAAAAGGACCCCTGGATCCCTACTAAATGCCCCCCAATATAAAAATAATGGATACACCCATGGCAGTAAGATCACATTAGACTCCACACACAAACACACACCTTGCTTACTAGATCCTTGGATTTGGGAACGGCCTCCTGGCTGCCTCCCTCTCTTATTGTGCCAGATCAGCGGGGCCTTGAGATGAATCATTAATGACCGGTTCCAACGGCTTAATGGCCTCTAATGTTCTGTAATGATCTCTCGCCAACGCCATGTGCGCTGCCTTAATGGATCCAATGCCGTGGAGAATTCTCTGGTTTGAACTTCGGTAATTCCTCCTGTTTTCACGGAGGTGAACACAACAGGAAGAGCGAAAAGCCATGAACACAAGGCTCCAGAGCTCCTCGGGTACAACATGACTTTCCCTCTCCGCCGATCGACCTCAGGTAGGAGAAATGATCTGAAATGGGCAGATTTGGATGGTCATATTTAGCAGATTTTAAAGGAAGATGGAAGAATCGGTCTATTAGGTATAGTAATAGCAAAAATAGTTTTAGAGACAGCAAAGGAGGACTGTTTTATTACAAGAAGTTAGACGCACACTCTGGAAAACTGCAGAAGTCTAAGTAAAGTTGCGTTATTTCAACTTGTTTTGTTAAAAACTCAGTAAAACGTGACTTTTAACAACTTTAAGTGCTGTCCCTGGTGCTGAAAAACACCAGACGCACCCTTCCTGCACTTCTAGATTCCAACAAACACTTCTATCTGAGAATTGTTTTGTTATTCATTTCACCCAGTTGCAAAAAGTTTCCAAGGTCTTATCTTGTAATCCGTAACATCTGTGATTCTGCTGTGTAAAATTGAGGCTTTTAGAAATGTATGAAATGTAGACCTCTGTCCTTCACACACAAAGGGCAGGTTGCCAAATGGATCACAGTGCCCAGTGGACTCAATGACCCAACATCTACTTAAAAAACCCAAGCAATTAAAACTGAATGTTTTGGCCTCTCTTTGGAAGGGATGGATGAATTGCTTTATTGGCTTAACATGAGTGAACACCAACGCCCATAGGGACCTTGAATCAAAAGCGTCGGCGCTTTGCTCTCGGTCTAATCCCTTTAGTGTCTAAATCCATGTCGGCCTGCAGGACGGTTTCTTACATCATCCAAGAAAGACCCTGACTAAAACTTCATCCTCTTCCAAAACAATTTAATTCGACCTCAGATGACCCACATTTTATTCAAAGTGCAGCTTTCATTTGGAGTTTTTTATTAATGTTCTTAATACAGAGGCTATTTTGGGGAGTACTTTGTTTCTTTTGTCTGGTTTGATAATAAGAGAAAATGTACTACTTTGTCTATTCTTACAGTGAGAATAAGTGAGCTGGTTACAAATCCAACACCAACAGAAGGACAAAACACTGTTTCTGTGTTCGTTTGACTTTGACATTTTTATTTGTAGGCTTCAGTCAGTCTCAAAGAGGCTTGAATCAAGTTGTGATTCCTTTGCTTTCTGCTGATGGCTTTGTATTGTGCAGAGTTGATGATGCTCTTTACTGCTATTCACGGGTAGACTGAGTGCCTCACACATCTGGGCTCTGTCTGTCTGGATATTTGCTGTAACTGTATTCATTTTTTCTCCCTGTGTCACATTGAACTCCCCGCTCACTAGCTTGAATCTGCCTGTAGACGACGCCACTGAGCCCCAACCTAATCCTATTGACGATTACTTACTTAACTTTACCTTAAACAGAATAATGGCTTGACCCTATGTACTTGTAAATCAGTCACTTGTAATTTATCAAAGCATCAATCTGTCACATCAAGGTGTCATCAGTGTCAATTTTTTATCATAACAAACCGTTTTTATGAAACCAATCCTGTACAGAGTATCCCTTTTTCATTTTTGTGGCTTTCCTGCTTGATTGGTTGCACGGTCTTTCCTATTGGCTCAGGTATTGATTTCTGTAACATCTAAATCTGTTTCTGTGTTGATTTAAAGCAAACAGGTACAGGGGTTCCACATGATTTATTTTATGTTACTCTGTCCAGAGTCATCCTATTTGATTTATAGCCCCTTGTATTGTTGCATTGCATTCTGTTGGCTCTGCATGTGGCTCTGCTTTTAAGGCATATGGGATGGATTTAAAAGCACAGATATCATGAATGAAAGATGAGGGACTGAACCTACAGTCCTTTTCTGTCAGTCCATTACATCGGTTGTGCAGAATTGCTTTCAAATTAATCTAGTCTTAGATTTTTTTAAAGATTGATTACCGACATGACTGATGTGTCAGCTGTCTTGTGAAATGTACAGCATTTGGCTTTCAGCGCACATTAACACTACATATATAACTGTCTTTACATGTAAGAGTCTTACCTAATCAGGCCATCGTAACTCCATCTCCGGTCCGTGACAGGTCAAAGACTCCACATCACTGACCAGGTCCTGACCTTCTCTGTCCACATTTAGACCAGTCCTTCACTTTCACCTCCATCCAGTGACTTAGTTTCATACATTCCCCTGCTCTCCAGTCATGTACTTTACTGCTCAACCACATCCTCTCGCTCTCCAGCCATCGATTTTCCCTCCCTCTTTCACTGGGGAACGGCATGCATTGGCTCTGCCTGCTGCTTGGCGCCAGGTGCCACAGGTCGACCCCGGCGGTGAGTCAGACGGCTCTTTGTCCAAAGCCTCTTCTTCCTCTATAGAGTACCGGTTGGAGATACAGTTGCCATGCGCCATTACAGCTGTATCTCTCACTGACAGCTGTGCATCTGCTCTCCTGTGGGGGATGCCTGTGGCCAAAGGACGTGCATAAAATGCCTGTCTGCTGTGTATGTGTGCATTTGAGTGCCTCTGCTGGCGCTAATGCAAAGGTAACATCTAGAAAACGACACAGCCCATCCAGACTGAAGAGCTGTCTCCATTTTCACCTTCTTTCTGCACACTGCAGGCTTTCAGCAGTGGTGAACCTCTGCACCAAAATAAGATGGGAGCCCCTCCTTTCACCCTCCCTCTCTTTATTCTCTCTCTAAAACACTCCAGAGGTTTTGCTTTCTCTCCATCACCTAAATTTACCTTCACACCCCCCCTCTTTTTTTTATTCGACTCATGCCTCGACATATATAACCTTTCTCTCATTATCTCCATTTCCTTCCCTTTTTAATACATCTCTCATTTACCTCACCTCATTTCTTCTAACTTGCCTCAATTCATCATGATCTTCTCCTCCACTTCATTTGTAGGTTGTGGATTCTCCATAAGCCCCCCCCCACCACACACACACACACACACACACACACACACACACACACACACACACACACATACACACTCTGTCTGTGTCAGGTTTTCATGTGTTTAGGTGACATTACTTTGACTTATGTAAATTTCATAGAGACTCATCCTAACATCAACCTAAACTTAACCTTAAAAGTCATAGCCCTCAGATTCATTGATCCGTGTAATGGGGATGTGAATTTTGTCCCCACAAAAGAGCCAATCCCCCACGAGTGACTGTGGAAGCAGATTTATGTCCCTGTAATGTAATAAATACTCACACACATGCACACACACCACACACACTCAATATCTCATTTTCTCTTATCCACCCCCTTTTCCATTATTCTTCCTCTAATTCATTCACTTGTCCATCTTCTCTCTCTCTCTCTCTCTCTCTCTCTCTCTCTCTCTCTCTCTCTCAAATCACTGTTTATTTTCTTCTCTCCTCCTTCTGTATTTCATCCGTCCCCCATCATCAACACCTCCCCACCCCCGTATCCTCCATCAGTATTCAGCATAACATGTAAATATCATGCCACGTGGGGTCTGGGGCTACAGGTGCCCTATGAGAAGGAGCTGCCAGGGCCCCCCCATCAGACCCTAAGACCTCATCATCCGAGCCCCCTCCCCACTGACTGTCACACAACACGTACACACAAACACACCTTCCTCCTCATCCTCCTCCTCCTCATCATCCTCCTCCTCCTCCCCCTCCCCTTCCACCTCCTCGCTCCTCTTCTTCTTCTTCTCTTCTTCTTCTTTCCCTTCTTCTTCCTCCTCCTCGGGGCGGGCAGGGCTGCAGCAGTTTTATGAACGGCGGCGCGGCTGCATCATGATCCCGTTCTCACCGAATCAGCCCCGAGCCGTTTCATTGACAAACATTCCGGCTGCTGCATTTCTCTCACGGACAGCATCGAGGAGCGGAGCGGAGCATCGCCGGGGGAGCGGTGCAGAGCAGCATCAGCATCAGCATCAGCATCAGCAGCTGCAGTCATCATCAACAATAACCACCAGTTTATAAGCTGTTGATTCGCCACTCGGACCTGGACTGGATTATCACGCAGCCATTCTCCCTATTCCACGCTCTCTTGGGACAACTAAAGCGTCACCTGATGGGTGGGGGTGTGGGGGGGGTCAGATAGCTTTTTACCACTCAGAGCCCTTCGAGGATGTGAGGCACCGACGTTCAGGCTCACTAACTGGCACATTATTGGATCTGTTTAACGACTTCCATGAGGCGCCCGGACGCACCGATGGAGGATTCTGGACGCTTTTCTAAATCATGGAGATCTGTCAGATTGCAGCGGCCGGTGTGTGATGCGAACTGAGCCGTGGGTGGTGTAGACCCCCTCCCTGAACCCCCCACAGTCCCACCGCCTTACCCGCCGCGAACCCCTCCTTCAACCGGGACGCACAGCCTTGTTTCACTCCACCGTGGGAACATGTCCCGGGCAGCGGCTATCGCCAGCTCCCTCATCCGGCAGAAGCGGCAGGCGAGGGAGCGGGAGAAGGCGAACGCGTGCCGTGGCAGCGGCAGCCCGAGCAACAGCAAAGGCGCAAACGACAAGCCCAGCAAACTGAACGTGTTCTCGCGTGTCAAATTGTTTGGGTCGAGGAAGAAACGGAAGAGAAGGCGACCACCAGGTCTGAGGGTGGGGAGGTGAAGCCGTGGGCTGCACCACCACTTAACCATCTTTACCATTTACCACCATCATCATCATCCTCATCCTCATCACCACCAGTCAACACCATTTTCTCTCATCACTGAGCCTGGTCCTTCCCTTCATCACTTCACCCTCTGGTTTGTGTCAGTGTGTGTTTGGAATGAATCCTGTTGCATGACACCACAATCATCACATGTAAATAACTTTGTATTGTCCCACAGTAAAGTATGTAGCAGCATGTATCAGTCATAAAAGACGGAGACCCAGAAATCAGGATCCTGCTGTAAACAGAACAGGAGCTTTTCTTTCTTCACCTTTTCAGTAATGTGGTCACTGATTAATACTGCATTCTGTAGACAGATAGAGAATATAGGCTCAGTGACTGGAAATATATACAGCTCCTCTTCCTCTGACACTTCTGGCTTCCTGGAGACTGCTGGATCTGATGATACATGTGATCACTAAATGAATGAATGCAGTTAAAGTGTCTCCCTTCCTGTGCTCTTTTCCTCTTAGAGCCCCAGTTAAAGGGCATTGTGACCAGGCTTTCCAGTCGCCAGGGCTTCCAGCTGCAAATGCAGCCCGATGGCACCATCGATGGAACCAAGGATGAAGACAGCACCTACGGTATGTGTGTTTCATGCCTCTGTGCATATAATTTACCTGAGTAAAATTTACTCAAATTGAAGAAAATTTTACTGTACTCAGATAACATTTGGTCCCTCTAAAAAGAGTATAAGTTACTCTTTGGGTCAAGCTCTCCAAACTCAATGTAGAGCCAAATTTACTCTTTTTGAGGAAAATATGTTTGATTCTGGAACACATGCTCAGTAATTTTTCCTGTGTACAGAGGAATGTTGGCCAAATAAATTTTACATACACATATCCACTATTACTCCTACACTTTTGAGAACATAAGTTAGACACAAATGGAAAGACATATTTGTTTACGGTGTGTATCCACATAGTTTCTCCATTAGTTTTCATTGTAAAGAAAAACAATACTTGAGTAGAGATTAGAAGAAGTATGATTTTAATATCATAGCCCAATTTTTTTTATGCTTACACTGTTTGTTAACATGCAGTGCATTACTGTAGTTTAGAAAATAATCGCTTTTTTATGTGTCATCTTGAATTCTTTTCCCATATTCAGCCCTTCTGTGTATGACTTTCAGAAAAAGTGGATCATTGCAACATATTGACTGTTCAGTATTGAGCTAGGGCTGATTGAATTTAATTCCTTTGTACCCACTTAAATCAGTATGAATCTCTTTTCAACACAAGTTTTGCTTGTGAAATTTTGTCCGACAGGGAACTCAGCTTGGTCACAAAACAACATGTCAACCGTTCATTTTGTCAGTAATCTGGTGCATGTTTTTCCTCTAAATGTCACGGTGTACTCCAGGAAACAAGACTCCATCTCTGCAGAATAAACAGTACAGACTTCAAGTCCCAGAAAATGATTAAACAAACCAGTGGTAGTGGATGCTAGTTAATTTTGCTTCGCTCTATCACTTTCTCGCTCTCTTTCACACACACTCGACGACATGTGATTGATATAGCTAATTCAGTTATGTTGTTGTGCTTCAGACGGCAATCACTCTCTTTCTTGTGCACAGTTGGTGTCGCCAGCTTCGCACATTAATCTCTGCTACTTCTCAGGCCACCAACTGTTGTGCAGAAAGTGAGAGAGTGAGATGGTGACGATGAAAGTGTGTTCTTTAATTAGACGATTATATGATGTATACATCATGTAAACGACTGCCCACATGAACCCAGTCATCCATGAGTTGCATTTGAATGGCTAATCCATGTAATCCGTGTCTCCACATAACCACAGTCATTAGAAAGAACATGGTTGACTAAATCAGTAATTAAACGAAAGCAGGAGTCATCAAGCTGCCTGCAATAATTATGTCTCAGCTCCAGAGCTTGTGCTGTAGAAAAACTTTTTTGCTGATTGAACAGACAAAACAAAATGAAGAGAAATCAGTTTCTTGTTCCATATTTTAGTACACTGAAAGGAGTATATAAAGCAAATCTTCCAATTCACCATCAAAATATGTTTGAAAACATGCTGAAATTAATTACAGTTATATATTTCACCCATAACAAAATATGTATAAAAAGGGAAACTGAACAGTCTGGCTGAATTAATGTATGTGTATCAACAAGACTGAGAATGTCCTTGATACTGCTGTAGAGATTCTGAAATGGCAAGTCAGCTGAGAAATAAATAGATTTCTCTGGCTAAATTTAATATATAAAAGCCTTAAAAAGGAAAAAAAAAAAAAAAAGGCAGCAGTGAACTTGTGGTGTTCTGATTTCTTCCTATTTTGACATTTTTATGTGAGACAGTAACTGGCATGTTGTTTTGTTTGATTTGATTTGGTGAGATAAGTGAGTAAATGTTTGTTTATTGCAATACTTTATGTTACAAAGTGCTTCACAGTAATAGCGGGCTATCAAACAAAAAAAAAATAATAGAATTCATAAGGCAGCCACATCAAGGAAAGTGAATCAAGATGCGCACATGAATAGATGAATACAGTTAAAAGGGAATAAATATAGGTTGGATATTCTCCAGTTTTAGAGCAATGACAATAAATGCTTGCCCTCCTTCCAATACCAGTCAAGCTATGTGGATTTCTAGTAATGAAACCTGAGACCTAACACCTTCATAAACACACATACAAGATAATACAAAAGTATCCCTTAACAGTTTGGATAATAATAGAAACAGCTGTGACCTCGCAGTTAATGGTTCTTTTTTAGAAACTACCAAATATTTACCAAACCCTGCTTTTCTGTATGCCTTTTGATAATTCGTACCCTTTCATCCCAGACTTAATGCCAGGCGGTAAATCATCAGCGTAATTCAATAGCCTTAGCGCCTGACTGACCTTGTAAAATAGCTTGTGCGTGTTAAAATGGAGGTGTCATAATAGCGGACCTTGATATTGATGACGATTCTTCTGCCTGTTTTCTCTCTGTTTGCTGTGCGTGTGTATTGCGTGTGGATTTCTGTGGGGGTGTGTGTGTGCATGCAGCTGTGTTCAACTTGATCCCGGTGGGGCTCCGAGTGGTGGCCATCCAGGGCGTCCAGACTAAACTCTACCTGGCCATGAACAACGAAGGCTTTCTCTACACCTCTGTAGGTTAACACACTCACACCCGCTTGCACACAGATGTCGCTTTAGCCCTCGTCATTACTGACCAAGATCTGAGCTTTGAGTTCAACTGAGTGATGAAACAGCACCTTTTCAGTGTCCCCAGTTTTTCATTATCACCTCATCATCACGTCAATACTTTAACTACAGTATTGCCTTGTGAGTCAGCTGACACTGGGTGTTATAATCTAGTGTCTGAACCTTTCTTATCTGTCTACTGATATTGTGGTTTCTCAGTCAGGATTGATTTCAGCTCATCCTGCAGCCTTATTTTGTTTATTTCCCTTTCAGTCGTGCTTTGATGGAAAGATTACATTCATTCCATTTACACCAGCCTCAAGAAATTAGTTTTCATGCTTTATTCAATCAGAAATACACTTGCATACCCACTGTGCATAAATTTTCTCAGACAGGTCAGAAAGCAGTGTTGGCTGCACTGCACTGCATTAAGTGCCTCACTTTAGCTCTTGAGCAGTGAAGGTGGGTGGTGTAGATGCAATAACAAAAAAAATCAACAAAAATAAGGCACACTTCCCACAATCTAAACACGGACATGAGAGTAGAAGATGAAACCTAACAAAGAGGAAATAGAAAAGCGGTACAAACCTAGGTGTAATAACAGCCACACAGCTACGCCTCTGCAAGCACGTATGCCGCAACAATATCAGACCCATCATGTCCAGTCCTGGACGCTTTGGAGTGTTCAGTATGGTCATAACACTGATATTCATCTTTCCACCTCATATTGCATCCACAATACAAACACACAAAATGCTTCTAGAGCTAAACACTTTCAACATATTATTGTTTCTGTGCAGTAAGTCAGCTACTCTGTCTTTAAATGTGATGATCACACACATATGTCAGGCCTTCAAAATCATATTAGATTACTGGATGACAGAGGGAGAGATCATTCTGTCTGTTTCCTTGTGTTTCCCCCGGCAACCTGGTCACCATCTTTCTCTCAGTGGGCTGGTTGGTATTCAAGGGAGTAGCCGGTTGCTATGGAGACACAGGAATAAGGAAATGCAAATGTCAGCTGTCCTAAGTTGGTGCAGTTTGTTCTTTAAGACTCGAGCTTGGCCGAGATAATGACTCAAAGAGCGTACCAGCTGATGGATGAATACACTGATGGCGATATGGAGGAATGATTGAACTCTCCTTAATGGAGTTGCTATTACAAACTTCATCTCTCCAGCTGCTGCCCCCTCCTACTCTCTATTTCTATTTAATCAGCTTCTCGTCTTCTTTCTTCTATCATCTGTTGCACTCTCTGCCACATTTGGGCTTCAGGAACATTTCACTCCGGAGTGTAAGTTCAAGGAATCTGTGTTTGAGAACTACTACGTCACCTACTCCTCCATGCTGTACCGGCAGCAGGCCTCGGGCCGGGCCTGGTACCTGGGACTCAACAAGGAGGGAGCGATCATGAAGGGGAACCATGTGAAGAAGAACAAGGCCGCCGCACACTTCATACCGAAACCACTCAAAGGTAAGGCTAGTAGCAAAGTATATGTAATTACTTTCAAGTAAAACATCTGATTTTGGCTGCTGAACTGAAGTTAATTTATCCTGTGTATGTAGATAATTAACTTTCATAACCTTTCAGGGTGTAAGCTTTAGAGCAATCTATTAGTAGCTGTATTTTCATTAGTGTATAATCATATCAGAATAAGAATCATTGTGTTTTACCTTTGAATGAGCTGTTCGCAATTAACAAGGGAGCAGGTCCCGGATGTTTTCACCATGTTTCTACAGAAGCTCTTAAGCTTATATTATAAGATTCAAAATAATGACTAAATAAGTGACAATCAAATTTTTAGTTGTGCAAAAAAACTCTAATAATGATTCAGCAAGTGTTAAACACCCACACTCTTTAATCTGTCTCATTAGCTCTGTGTGTCTGAGACTTAATAGATTTTAACTCAAAGTGGCGACTCCCTGGAAACAAGCAAACAATCGAATTTAATCACCTCATGTCGTCCGATTTGATTCTTTTACACTTGGTTTTTGATACACGTTACATCACAACCTCACAGCATAATACTGCCCACTAAAAAACACAAGCAGCAGTTTCTAATGTTTGAGAAGTTTGGCAGAAAATAGTGTCTTACCACAGATACTAAATCTATATATATTCTAAAAGAGAGAGGCCAGAGATAAAAAGCACAAAAAAAAGCTGCAACTGGCTGTAATATTTGCAGTCCCTAAAGGTGTAATTTCTGTCAAATATATCTTTTTTTCAGGACTTTGTCACTTCATATCATTGTTTTCTGTTTTAATTAGTGGTTTGTTGAAATATCAGTGTTTGGGGTCCAGAGAGACCTCAGTTAGAAGCAGCCAGTTCCACTTATGCAGTTTTAGTAAATAGAGCTATTTACTAAGCAAATGTTGGCCACGGGTCGTCATTATCACATTATTACATTTATATTGAAGGAGGTGGACACTGATGCAGCAAATTCAGATTTCTTCATGTGCTCTGTTTATTATGCATTACATGCTCATTTCATACTTGCTAGCAGCTTTCTTAAAATAAGTTTGTTGGGTTTTTTTTCAGACGTTAATTATATAGCTAATAATATTCTTAGAATAGATGTTAACATTTTGTTAGTTTTATACCGTTGTTTATTCTTGGAGTCCCCAGAGACCCCAGCCTGTAGTCATATATTAAAGATATTGGTTGGATGAAGGTTAAAGCAGATATTGAAGATCTGTGTAATGTACTAAAATACATGCTATGATTAGTTTTAAAGCTTTTTAGTCTTTCTGAAACTGTGGCATAAAAGCAATAATACGTCAATGGCACACTGTTTCTGGCAAATTATTGTAGTACGCAAGCGCTGGACACTTTGCCAGTATAAACATCCCACAATGCAATGCAGTCATGGCAACAATGGACACTGACAGAAGGTGAACAGAGCCCAGTAGCTGGTAGTCAGTAGTGTTACACAGTTACAAGTGTACTCTGTAATATCACACTGATGCCATTAGAGGTGAGATCAGCTGGTTACCGTGGTTACATGCCCCCATCTGACTGATAAGACAGCTTTCAGGAAGTAACATGTATTCACACCCAGAGCAGTGTATTCACAGAAATACATTCTGTTTATGTGCACAAAAGGATGAACATTAAATATGTGTATTGTGTATATAGTACACTGTATTAGATTTTGTACAAGACCCAAGTGTAAATAAATAAATTAATTAAGGCTGTCAAAATGACTCTGAACGTCTCTGCCAACACATTTGGGGCAGTTTGTCTGAGTAGAGTCACCGCCACACATGAACAAACAGGCAGTAGATCCAGTAGTGACAGGCAGTAGAACCAACCCATAAAGATGGAAGACACTAACCAGCACGTTGGCCCTCTGGATGGAAATACGAGAAATAAAAAACTAGATGGAATAGTTGTTTCAAGTTGTTTTAAGTTGTTTCGTTGAAACAGTTGAAGGTTTTTAATAAACACGTTAAGTGCATAGATATTCCTTCTCTCTTGAGTCTGTTTGCTCATGCAAAATGAAACACAATTAATACAGATTAAAAATGAATGAATTTAATCTTGATTAATTGAAATTAATCCACAGCAACCCTGTGATTAATCTGATTAAAAATTGTAATCATTTGACAGCACTAAAATAAATACACAGTTTATGCAAAAAAAAAAAAGTGATATCAACTGGAATTAAACATACATTATTGCTTCTCTGAAAATAATTTGTGTATTTATGGCTGTTCATTTTACGCTGAAGCTTTACTTCATTAACCATATTTGCAGTATATTGTATTTAGAACTTAGCTTGGTATAATTTTTATTTATTTATTTATTTTTCCTTTTTTTCTTTTAGCTTGGTAAAAATTTTAATGTCAAAGGGAAACTAATAATTATTTTTACTTCACTTTTGTACTTTTCTAAAAGCAGAATCAGACATACTGCAAACCTGCATGACACACCTAATCTAACTAATTCAGATAGATAAGTGGAAATAAAGTTATTGAGTAAGTGACAATTGAATTATTGATTGTTGGTTTATTTGTGTGTTCAGTGGCCATGTACAGAGAGCCCTCCCTCCATGACCTGACAGAACTATCACGGTCTGGCAGCGGGACACCGACCAAGAGTCGCAGCGCTTCAGCCCTTCTTAATGGCGGAGGGAAGACACCAAGCAACAATGACTTATCCTAGCCCCCCGTCCCTCACACACCCACACCCACATACAGACCTGCAGACACACACCCACACACACACACCTGCACATACAGATCTCAGGCCAACATGCCCACACATCAGGCTGGTGAGGGGAGGGAGGAAGGAGGACGGGAATGTGTTCTTCCACTTTACGGAGCCCACTGTGACTGACTGTGATGTAAATAAACCAAGGACAATCAATCCATCTGGCTCTGCTGCTCTAGTCTGTGGAGGATCAAGAGCCAGGCCTCCACCACTCTTCCCTTGACTACTCTTCCTACTGTGTATTATACTCAGAGAGAACAAGGGAGGGAGAGAAGGAAAAGAGGGATAGAAAGAGCCAGTCAGTCACAAAGATTTAAAGACTGTTACCGAGAACCAAAGAGTCCAAGTATTAAATTAAAAGGCAGGTGGTGAGAACGTAACCGTAATAGAGACAAAGGCAGAAGGATCTTTATCTAATCTACTGTATGCTATGTTTACACAGAGCTCATGGGGTTAAGTCATATTTTTAAAAACGATGAAAGTATTCCTTGTACACTTATGAGGACTGACTATTTGTTTGCATGCAGGTGCGCCTGTGTGTTGTGTGCGAGTGACTGGTTGCTGTGCTTGCAGTAGATGCGTTGTGTGTGGGCAAGTGAGAGCGAGTGTGTGCGCACGCATGTGTCTGGGGGGGGGGCGGGATTTTACCTTTTTAAGATCAGTTGTATATCAACCTCCTGAGGGCTTTAGCAGGTTAAAATAAGGTTTACTGTATATGCTTCCGTGTTTACTTCAAGCAATGCCGTTGTTTCTCTTTCCATTTGTTGTTGTTGTCACTTGCTGTTTGTTTGTTTGTTTGTTTGTTGTTGCATGGAAGCTTGTGGACCTCTGCTCAGTAGCAGCATGCTGAAGGTCCTCTTTTTTCTGGTCTTGCGTGTTCCTGACCAAAAGAGAACACTAGTGAGCCAATAGTGTCATACCAGAACACTAGTGAACCAATGTGAGGGTGTTAGAACACTACTGGACCAATAGTATTGCACCAGAATATGAGTGGACCAATGGTGTTGGACCAGAACTTTGGTGAATCAATAGGAGCACAGATTAACTTAATATTTTGGTTCCTGCTGTGGACAAACTAGAAATGCACTAAATAAACTGTTTCTAAAGAAGCTGAATGGCTGACTTGCCTTATTTTATCAAGCATTTACAATACGACGCAAAAATCTTAAGCTACCGTTAGGTTTGTAGGTTTAGCAAGGTTATAAAGACCGCACATGTGCATTTCTCAATCTCTGTATCAGCATATGTACAACTGGAATAAATAGGAAATATGTGAAATGCATTAAAAAAAACCAAACAAAAAAAAAAACAGGAAAATAATATGAATATTATTTAAGCTATGTATTATCATCTGGACAAAGAGAAGAATAAAAGACAGCCCAAGTGCAAAGAAAACATCTGCATGTGATACTTGGTTGAATGTAGCACAAGATTAGTAATGAAAGAAATGAAGGAAAACTTCAAGACAGTTGATCCAAGAGAACTCAAGATGTAATGAGCAAAATGTATGTATGAGCAGAGGTCACAATAAATTCTGACTTTTAGCATTAGACAACATGTATTAGTAGCTGATTTTTTTTCTTGTATCTAATGAAGAGACTTACAAATAAATATGCATGCTCATTTTTACCCTGCAAAAACCGCAACACTAAAGGCAGCCTGAGAGTTTTTCCACAGTACTCTATATCTACGCATCAAAATATGAAAAATTAGGTGATCTTTTAATCTATTATTATTATACATCCTCTATAGGTGATCTATTAAAATATACCACTATTTCTAGCATTTATAAACAGTTTAACTAAGCACCAAAAGGGTGCAAGTCTCCCGTTAGAAAATGTGAGCATTAAATGAAAACTTTCAATGACATCTTTTCACTGCGACAAAAGGGCAAAACTGAAATGATGAGAGAAAACTACAAGGTGTAACAGCAGAAGGTTTTGGTTAATAGGTATGATTCTTTTCTCACATACTCTCCATTAATCATTTGAGAAAGTGTTTGTGCCATAACTGTATAGTCACTCATTTCTTAAAGTGCTTTTCACATTAAACTGTGTAAATATTATTTTTGTATTGTTTTTATTGATGCTCAATCTAGCCTGTTACTGATTCATGTTTTGGCCTGTAAAATCTGGGCAATACAGCCTCCAAGCTCTTCAACTGTTTTCTTTCATTTATTGCCAAAGTTACACTGATCTTGTACTGTAAACTGTAACAAAGACACAAAGCAAAAAACATCTGCTGTGTCATTCTAGGATAAGTTTAAATTGTGTCTTTTATATTTTGTAGAAACTGAGAGGTAAATGCCGATTGTGACACGACTGATGACTGTGTGGCCAAAAGATAAACATGTTTACAAGTTACAATGAACAAAAATATTTTTGCTCCCATTTTTCAAAGATCTAAGACTTTTTTTTATGTACACAAAAGGCCTATTTCTCTCAAATATTTTTCACAAATCTGTGTTAGTGAGCACTTCTCCTTTCCCAAGATAATTCATCATTCAGTGTGGCATATCAAGATGCTGATTAGACAGCATGATTATGCTGCACAGGTGTGCCTTAGGCTGGGCCACAAAAAAGGTCACTCTAAAATGTGCAGTTTTACTGTATTGGGGGTGGGGGTGAGGGGGTCAAAATCAGTCAGTATCTGGTGTGACCACCATTTGCGTTGTGCAGTGCAACACATGTCTTTGGTGTAGAGTTGATCAGGTTGTTGATTGTGGCCTATTGGCAGGAACTGGAACACGCTGTCGTATACGCTGATCCAGAGCATCCCAAACATGCTCAACGGGTGACATGTCCGGTGAGTATGCTGGCCATGTAAGAACTGGGATGTTTTCAGCTTCCAGGAATTGTGTCCAGATCCTTCAACATGGGGCCGTGCATTATCATGCTCCAACATGAGGTGAAGGTCATGGATGAACGGTACAACAATGGGCCTCAGGATCTGGTCATGGTATCTCTGTGCCTTCAAAATGCCATCAATAAAATGCACCTGTGTTTATTGTCCATAACATACACCTGCCCATACCATAACCCCACCATGGGTCACCACAGGCCACTCCATTCACGTTGACATCAGTAAACCACTTACCCACATGACACCATACACACTGCCTGCCATCTGCCCTGTACAGTGAAAACCGGGATTCATCCGTGAAGAGAACACCTCTACAAAGTGCCAGACGCCATCGAATGTGAGCATTTGCCC
>JAPQRP010000008.1:13243206-13284166 GCA_037367295.1 Apogon hyalosoma | reverse complement strand
TATATGTAAAGTGTCATGAGATAACTTCTGTTATGATTTGGCGCTATATAAATAAAATTTGATTTGATTTGATTTTTGATTTGATTTGATTTGACTGTCATTTGTCAAACCACATGGGTTTTAATGGTGAATCAATGATGCAGGAGATGACGGTGTTTCCATGTTTACTATAAAGCCTCTGAACGTCCAAATGGGTCATATCAGATGATGATGAAGAGCACATTACCTGAATCACTTAAATATACTGATAGGATTATTGGTTCAAAAGTCATTAAACATTTTAGATCAGTAGATATCTTTTCTCAGTACCAGTATGTCCTACTAGCTCAAGATCTGGGCTTTGTTGCACGTTTGTCAAACTAATTTATTCCAAATAAACAACACCAGACTGACATTTAATTTTTGGTTTAAAGCCCAAATACATTTCTATTTACCTGCAGTTTATTATCACGGACAACAACAAGCTGTTTTGCCCACTGGCCGAAGCGTTTCTTGCGCAGGAGGAAGGCACAGATGCGACAGTCTCTAACTGGTCCGTCCGAGCTCTCCTCGGTTGTCCACCTTTGGGGCTGGTCCCTCCCTTTGGCCTCATCGTCCTCCTCTTCGTAAGACTCGTAAGAACTGCTCAAAGCATCTGAGTCATTGTCTGAACAAAAAAAACAAAAAAAAAACAAAAGCAAAACACCACTGATGATCAGTTAAGAAGACATTTCCTGATTCCATTCCCTCATTCTTTCCAGATATTCTTTGACAGTGGTTATGACGCATGAATCAGATGAGGACACCACAGACTCACAGGAGTTTTTGGGAGGTCCGTTAATCCTAGTGATGGGGTAGTTATTGTCTGCGTCCTCATAGTAGGCATCCTCAACAGAGTTCCTGGAAGCTGCAACAGAGGAAAGATGATTTCAGTAACAAATCTGACAATTATTTACAAATATTTATGCCTCTTCGTGTTTGTGTACAGAACTGACTGTGCATATTGGTGGTGAAGTACTGAGGATTGGATCCAGGATCCAGAGGAACGGCCTCTTCGTAGTAGTCATCAGGCAGTGGTGTGGTTGGTAGCGGAGGCGGGGTGTCAGTCGGAGTCTGGCAAACCGAACAAAGTAGTTAACATATAGGCCCTATCGACACAAATGTAGATACTTAATACAATAAAGATCTACTCTACATTTTAGCTTCTCATCACACACAAAATGGTTTTTCATCACCCTAATGGAGAAGATGTTTGTGAATATTTTAAAAACTAAAATGTCAGTCCACAATTCACACAAGAACATTATTGCTTTGAGTAATGAGCATGTGCTTGAAACGGTAATATTAGATAAATACATTTCTTTCCCATTGTAAACACTAGCATAACAATGTGATAATGTTAAAAGCAAAAACATAAAAAGCATAAAACATTATGAATGATTCTGAGTGCTTATGACCATGATTATACGGCACAGTAGGCTAATTACAGATGCATTATAAGTATAGTCATAATGTGTTATAATGGAACTAGATGTGAGCTTCATAAAAAGTATCTATTTAGAAAAGTATCTGTATTAATGTGGAGTACAAATGAGAACAAATGAGTCCATGCCTCAGAAAACTTACAGATTTATGAGGATGAGTCTTCTCCTCTTCCTCTTTGTTGTCTTTCTGCTCCACTGGGGATGCACTGAGCATGTGCAAATCACAATCTGGTGGAATAGCACAAGGTTAATGTGCTTTAAAGGTGCTAAAATGATAGTGGTCCTAGAAGTCACGCTAAGATTATCTAACAGAATTTAAAGTTTCCATCATTTAAGTGCTGTATTATTTTCTTTCTGGTGTTTTCCTGTCGTTAAGATAAATACATCTCACGTGTGCCTATAATTTCCTAATAACTTGTGCAAACTGTTAAATATTTGATGATCTACTCACCAAAGTCCTCAAACAGAGACTCAACAAAGCTTGTCCCGTTGCCATAGAGACAGCTGTTCATGTAGACGTCTGAACCATTGACTGTGGAAAAGACAAATTAGGAGTAAAAATAGGATCAGATTTAGGGTTAAGACTGGGGCTTAGACTCCAGCCTCTCTAGTGAGGATTATCACAGTCTATAGACATACTGCAAATAGGCAAGCGACGGTTGTAAATTAGCATCAATACTAAACTGTGACTATGTATTCCCTAGACCTTTTAAGTTTTTTAATTGCATTAGATGACTTGTAAGAGTGTGCAAAGACCAAAAATGATTTAAGATGTGAAGTGGTGTTCGCTACAAATCAAACCTTGTTGATTTTAGGATAAGTTCACAATAAAAACATGATAAAAACCGCGGTGGATTATTCCAATCCACAGTGTAAATGATCTGAAAAGTACTCAAACATTCAGGTTTGTTGCCACACTTGCTGTTGTGACTTGGTGTTCCTATTCTCCTTTCATTGACCTCCTCTCATTATCCTCTTTAAACTTCACATTTCATTATCCGCTTACATTAATCCTTTTATCCTCTCTGACATGTTGGATTGTCTGAGATAAACAACACTCTACTGTAAAGACCCCAATAAGATTTCATGTCATACACACTGTGGTTTCTTGTGTGTTTCTTCTGCTTTTGTAATGTCCTTTGCACACTGATGCAAAGCCACAGAGGTCATACAGTCAGTCGACTTTTGACAACAAAGTTTCTCCACTTTCATGGGAGTTCTTTGGCTGAACATTTAAGAAATTCACATGCACATGGATATTTATAAGTGAAGTATAATATAAGTATGAGAATTGCAGTTTGATGTATAATTTCACCTCACGTAATCCTATAATTTACATTGTCTGTGTGCAACTGTACTGTAATTAAGACCTCCTTGTGTTGTGGTGCTGTTAAAGGATCCATAGTACAAAGTTGTGGTGTCAGACCTAGCATGATAAACAAAGCCACTGTGTGAAACTTATTGATCTGAGAGAACTCTATTCACACTCAATGATGTTAAAATAAAAACAAGCCAAACTGACAAAAGTAACTTATTGTTTTGTGTTTGGTGTTCAGATCTGAAAGTGGAAACAAAAGCACAGAAACATCACGCTATTCAGACTCAGTGAAAGTACCAGCTGCGATAAAACACATGAAGCTTAGCTGACCAAAAGAGACTCTGTCGATCATCAAACATTGTCATTTACACAGCCAGTTATTATTTATTTACATACACTGGGTATGTGGTGTTGGACCATTTTGAGAAGGTAAAGGATGACCCTAAGAGGGTGACATGCAAACTTTAAAAGCAGTCACCTGAAGATGAGAGACAGAGCAGAACCTTCTCCCATTCTGCAACCTCAAACATGACAAAACATCTGAAACATGTATATAACCCCACGACTCTGACTCTGAACTACGGTTTTGAGGCCAGTAATTTGTGATTTGGCTGTTGTCATGTTAGCCTTTTGGAGACACACTTGACCATATTTGGACAAATAAGGCAGAACGCAAGAGGTCGTGGGTGAGCTAATGCTACATGCTAACTTGCTGACTGTGTAAAGTGATAAACTTCAGAAAGCATTAACGAAGAGTAAGTTAAGTCATTTTACAGTCTTGTTTGTGAAACCTGTTACCCGCAACAGGGTTAAGCTACATGTAAATGATCATGGTGCACCACCACATCAAAATAAAAGCCGCCATGCCTTCCGAATTATGTTACAGATGTAAATTATATTGTATGAATGGATCCATATAAACATAAAGTCTATATTTTACGGACCATAATAACAGTGTGAAATTGTACTCATGAAATGTGACACTGCTCTGCAAATAACTTAATTGTGAAACACAAACACTGGAGTCTCAGCTTCCTGTCTGGCTCTACTGTGGCTCTCTCAAGAGTGAGTAAAGGGAAAGAGAAAAGGGTGAGAGAAATGTCCCTAAGCAGATATGTGTTTAACGAATATTTTGCTCAAGCCTGTGAAAAAGACCTAATGTTAACGTCAATGTTAATAATTTCAGATGACGTTACAGATACGTTTCAAAAAACAGAACGATGTCAGACAGTTTTCTGTAATGACCTATTCTTGGTTGCATTTTCAGATGAGTAAGCCAATATTAAAATATGATCAAAGGAAGAGGAAGGAACCCGAGGGAGAAAGTCAGGTGACGTAAGATAATGGAAAGGTTCAGTGTTCTTTATTTATCGTGACTTTATGTCCTCAGGTTCAGAGGAATAGAAGTGATATTGGTGAGTACCATGGCAAGTGTAATATTTTAATGTTCCCAAAGTTAACTGCACCATATCAGTGATGTAAAAGAATATAACACTCGTTGCCTGTTTACGAAACAGTCAGAAGTAGTGGAGGAGAGAAAAGAGGAGGGGCAGAGCAGCATGCAAGCAGGAGAGAGGGCAAAGAAAAAACTAAGCACAGGGAATTCTGCACAGCAGAGCCTTAGAGCCCTTCTTTCACAAAACATGAAAAATCAAGTGCTCTGAGCCTGGCTGCAAACTGTGCCATTAGATAAGGCTATATTATGTTTGTTTTAAATAAATGATTTATTTATAAAAGTGGTGATAATGTTTTCCCTCCCCCACAGTTTAAAAAAAATCTGGAGGAAACCCTGCCCAACAATACATACCTGTCAATCAAAGCCTGACACGGCAGACAACACAACTGCTATTTGACCTGACATCTGATTAAAGGAGCAATAATTTATAGATCGACCACCAGATCAGTTTAAAGGTTCTAAATAAAATGACTGAGTCTAGACAGACTCCTGGAAAAAAAAAGATTGTCCTAGTGTTTTTAGAGAGAAGTTCGATGTAGGGCTATGGGGGCCGAGGCTTTTGGCGCTGGCCAAACAGCGGCTGTCGGCGATAGTATGACATCAAGATGTTTAATGGTGACTTCATTTTAGACCCGAGGTCCTTGCCCCTGGAAGTAACCAAAACATTATCCACTTTCAATAGTGGTTAATTTAAACATTAACTAAACAAGCTCTAAGAGTCAAGGCTTATCCATGCTGTTGAAATACTGTGTTGAAATAAATAAACAAAATGTTCACACAGACTCTGTGACAGATATTAAGGGACATTTCCACCTTTGCTGGTGTCATTATCAAGTATCTCCCTTTGTGTGTAGATAAAATGTATTTATTGGGGCTTATTATTGTGGCACTCCTATGTACAGTTGGGCTCATAAGTTTACATACCCCAGCAGAATTTGTGATTTTTGGGCCATTTTTCAGAGAATATGAATAATAATACAAAAACTTTTCTTTCACTCATGGCTAGTGGTTTGGTGAAGCCATTTATAATCAGACAAATGTGTTTGCTCTTTTTAAATCATACTGACAACAGAAACTATCCAAATGACCCTGATCATAAGTTTACATACCCTAGTTCTTCATCCTCTGCACTGGCCCCGCCCCTTTAACATCAATGACAGATGTTAGTCTTTTGTGGTAGCTGTGGATGAGACACTTTATTTTCTCAGATGGTAAAGCTGCCCATTCTTCTTGGCAAAACACCTTTAGTTCCTTTAAGATTTTGGATTTTCTTGTATAAACTGCAGTTTGTGTGAAAAGTACTTTGATTGATTGATTGATTGATTGATTGAACTGCATGTTTGACTCCTCCCCAAAGTGGCTCAGTGATATCAAGGTCAGCAGACTGAGATGGACACTCCTTCCCCTTCATATTTTCCCGCTGTAGCCAATGACAGGTCGACTTGGCCTTATGTTTTGGGTCATTGTCATGTTGGAACATCCAAGACCGTCCCATGCGCATTCAGTCAAGGTATGTAAACTTATGAGCACAACTGTATCTCTCTGATATATAGCACAGTGTTACCACTGATACTTATAACATACTCTCTCAGCCCTGGATTGTAAACCTTTTCTTAACCCCCTAAACGTACATATATTTTTTTTAGTCAGAGCAACCCTATTGTTACAGTATTATCCACACTACCTAGACATACAGATTACAACACCATACCACCTTCCCCCTTACTACGTACCTGACAGCTGCACCGTGTCCAGGATGTTACGTATGGAGGCCATCTTATCAGCTGTGGCCGGACTGACCGTCTCCTGGTCCAGCATCTTCAGCAGGACACTGAGCTCATTCACAAGGCGCTCCATCACCACTGTGAACCATAAAAATGAAGAATGACAATAAAATGATGGGGAAAATGGCCATACAGGCTCTAAACATGGCTACGATGGCTGCATTCATACTACAATAGGGTTGACCGATGATTAGATAATTTAGCTGCTACAGCCGTCTCCGTCCATACAATGTCCTGCCTCCACTATCTCAAGCCTATTAACACTGGATGTGGTTGGATTGTTAATTAGAAAAGTGGTCGACACTAGAGAGGAAAAATGGAAAATCAAGTTACACTTTTTATTTAATTTTACTACAAATCACTTTATTTATGTAGCCCTTCTTTTACTTGGAATGAGAAAGGAACAGTCACTTATAATTAATAATCCCTCCAGTTCAGCTGACAATACTGACAATAAATATCACTGTCCTGCAATCAGCTATCACACAATCACACATTGTGCTATTCAAATTTTTTTGAAACAAACATTAGATTAGATTAGATAGAACTTTATTGATCCTTTGGGCAGAACCCTCGGGAAACTGAGGTTCCAAAAGCAGCACAACATTGAATATATACACAAGAAATACCACAAGAAAAAAGGCAATACGGTAACTATAACAAACAGTAGAAAAGAACTGCAATTGCACTTTGGAAAGTACTAGTAGAAACAAGTGGCAAAGTATTAATAATAATAATAATAAGCTTATTATATTATGTTTATGCTGCAAATATAAGTCTCTTTGATAACTAATAATTTATCCTCCGAAATATACATGTTGGTCAACCTTTAATTCACATGTACAAAGTGCCAGACATGTGTGAGGGTACTGTGCAAGTCAATAAGAAAAGCAGCCACAGAGGGGTCTGCAGGCAGTCAGTTTGATACTCAGCTCACCGCCTGTTGCAACAGCTGAGAGGAAAGGAATATTTACCATCCTACAGTAACATAACCCTCTATTTATTTATCTGCCCTAATTTTACTTCTGTGTATTGCCCTTTTTCATGTTCCTTTCTTCCAGGACGTCCTTAGAACAAAACTCGACTAGCCTGGACATTTCTAACTTTCTTTGAAAAGTTATGTTTTCCATGTTCGACAATGACATCCTGTGTGTCCCTGCGTGTGTGTCTATGTGTGTGTAGTGTTGACCTTGACACTGTTCCAAAGTCTCTGACACACTCTTACACATCCTGCCTGCTCAGGGCTGACAAAGAGAGAGGTTGGAGGGGTGGGGGGTGGTAGTAGAGTCAGAGAGAAGGGAAGGAGGAGGGGGGCAAAACACTTCCTTCCCTAAAGGAACTGGAGCCAAAGTAAAGAAGAGTATCTGTAATTCCACTTGAGATAGGTTGGGATATTGTTACTAAACTGGCTGCAACACATTTATTTATATCAGAAGTTTGAGAGGGGAAAATACAGATGACTGATTTATGATTGAGGATGTTTCTGGGCTGTTTTGTGTTTTTGTGTAATCTTCACTGACAGTATGTAAAACTTATGCATCACCCTTTTGACTGATTCATTTTAATGTGACAAACATTCACTGCCTGAAACAGGTGGTGTGTCTCATTCTGAGCTGCCAAATGCTTAAATCAGCTCATTTCCATTTGGGTTTTAGTGGAAAGTTTTATTATTCCATGATGGCCCCAATGGTTAAACACTACCAAGAATAATATTTTGGGGAAACATTAAATCTTTTGTCGTTTTTGGCTTTAAAATGTCATTTCACACAGAGTCCGAGTTCAAAGACACTTCAGTGACAGACGCAGACATCATAAAACAGACTTTTCTTTTAAGCCACTGTGCACTCCAGTGAGAAACTAATTTACTTCTTCATAAACCATTGGTCTGAATAATATGAGAGAAAAGTCCCTTTTGACCCTTTGTCTTTTGTTCAGTTTAAATAAATCACACCAGAAAATTGGCTTAGCAGTGTGTTTTATTCTGATTAAAAATATGTTGTGGCATAAGGTTTAAAAATGATGACGTGATTTTTTTGTGGGGAGGTCCATTCCAAAAACATGTTCCATTATGTCTGGAGACTATGGTTTGCAGGACAGGTGCGGTAAAGAATGGTTATGATGTGTTTTGCCATTACCCAACATTTACAGCTGCTGCATCTAATGATCTCCAACTGAAAGCAAGTTTGCACTAATGTGAGCTCCTGAACTATGAAATTAATCTGGAAAACCTGGAAATCAAAGAAAGCGCTGGTCGAGAAGCTGAGTTAAGATCAAAAACTCTTTTTATCTCTCTCATTCATACAGAGTAAGAGAAAAGCCCTCGCACTCCCATAGCCTCTTTCACCCATTTCACAATACCCTATTGTCCTCACTACGGCCAAAATTAGATGAAAACAATGCTCCGCAAGACCCGAGCAAACAATGCAATGTCAGAAACTCAAACAGAAAACAAAACAGGAACTTAAACACACCCACACACAGTCTGAGGTGGGTGTGGCAGAGCACAGCTGCATCGTCTCGATCTGTGGTCATTCAGGGTTAGAGGATATACTGTATCTCCAGCAGCTGTGTGTGTGTGTGTGTGTGTGTGTGCATGTGTGTGTGTGTGTACATGTGTGTGTGCGTGTGTTTGTTCCATATCGTCCAGCAGCTGTGGTTTCCTGTCTTAGCTGTCGACAGAAGCTTCTCTCCGCTCCTTCGCGATCTTGACACTCCCTCATCCTACTGTGACTCTCATCTTCCCTCACTCTCTTCCTCCCACTTTTACTCCAATGGAAGTAAAGATACTGGCATAAAAAAATTTAAAAAGTATAAGCTCTAAAATGTATTCAACATAGGGCTAAACGATACTGGGAAAAAATGACTGATTTTTTTTAACCCTGCGGTATACACTGCAATATGAAGAAATACTTAGGAGGATATAAAAGCTGTGTGGTGCTGATGTAAATGGTCAAACAAATTAGTTCCTTCTCATTGTGGCAACAATTGCAAAAAACTATCGACACAGAACATGTTTCAGTTTCATCCTTCTTGAAGCTGAAACTCCAGATAACTGATGTTGCTTTTCTTTTGGCACCAAGTCTTTGTTTTCGGTGATTTTCTCTTGTTCGTTGCTCATTTTTCAGTGTTGTTATCACTCCATGTGCAGGGGCGTGGTCTGCTTTGGTAAACTGATTAAGAACCATTGTGATTGGTGGATCGCTGCGCGCAGTGTGTGTCAGGTACCCTTGAAATGAGATGAGAACACGTTGAGTTCATTTGCCTCCTACATTGCAGGACCTGCGATGTAACTTGCACACACGTACATCGCAATGACGATGCTCAAACAATATATTGTGCAGCTTTAATTCAAAATACGAAAGTTAAAAGAAGGACATTTCTATAAGATGCAAACGTGACTGAACATCACATCTGAAACCCTTCTGACTCTTACATTGTTTTTTTACTTGTTCAATAACAGTTAATAGGTCGGAAACAAACAGAGTCATTGTTATTCCTAAACTGGATTTTTTTTCATGTACTTTCCCTTCTTGCTTCTCATTTTTGTTTTTACATGTTGTCCTTTACCTGTGTTATATTCTGTAATTTTTTTCATTCTAATTCTTATGTATTTCATTCAGACTTGACCAGGTCACCCTCCAAAAAATTACTGTCAAGGTTAAATAATACATGTGTATATATAACTACGATCATTCAGGTTATAGGCATTTTATTTATTAAATAAAGAAAATGAATAAAATAAATAGTAAATTACAAAATCAGAGAACATATGTGTGCTTTTATTTTTTCTCTATATGACTTGTCATTTTTTATCACGTTTATAATGTTTTGTTTTGCTTGTGTGTTATGTATTTTATGTCACTTTACTTTTGCTTTCTTTAAATTTCACACACACACACACACACACACACACAATTTAATGTGTGTGTGTGTGTGTGTGTGTAATAAAACCACACACACACACATATGTGTGTGTGTGTGGTTTTATTGCATTGTTTCCATCTTGTTGCATCATTAAACCACTTCCATGTTGGTTTGTCTTTTTCCCATGTTCATCTTTTGCAAAAATTTAAATAAGAATAAATAGTAGTCTAGACTAATGGTAATAGCTGTTTTGCGTGACAAGGTATAAGAAGACACTTTCATAAAATCATTTGTGTCAAAGGTTCAGTGGGTGATATTAAGTGATGAGTTCACTGTCTCACTGTCTGCAAAACATCTGAGAAGCATCCCACTTCTGATATGTGGCTGGAGGAATTGCATGATGCAATACAATTTAGACAAAAATACATTCACTATATCACTGAGAAAAGGACTCTTTCAGACCATCTGCCACACTGTGGTTAGTCTGTAACTAGTTAGAAGTGCCGTGGTGTCATACTGCATGTCAACTCCTGTGTTAAAGTATGTGCTTTCTCTTGTGTTTCTCAGTGTGTTGGGTGTTTTTTTTTTTTTTTTTTTTTTTTAATTATTATTCTTTTGGTTTTCTCTATCTCTGTACTGTACAGTGTCTAAAAAAATTAACGGAATCAAAATGCTTCTTTTTTTTTGGTGATTGCACATCAACAGAAACATGATTATTAATATTTTATCCCATTTCTGCAATTAGATCACACAAAATTTTACACAAGCGAATATGTTTGCAGAATTTAACAGTTTGGTAAAGTTGTATTTTAACTGGTCTGGGGTTAAACCACACAAGAAAAAAGGTTGGGAGCCACTGGTCTAAGCTATCCATCACTTAATTACAGATCTATTTCTCTGCTTCTCTTCTCTACAATTTTTTTATACTTCATACTAAAAATAGAACCAAGGGTCTTGTAGTCCAACGGCATATTCAAAGACATTAACTGATATTTATTTGATCTTCCAAGGTCCTTCAAGGTCAACAGTCATAGCACCAAAGGAAAGCCCATATATGACTTCCTATCTATTGCCAATAGTAATTATATCAATACCTTCAATTGTTTCAGAATTATGGCACTTTGAAATTTGTTCCATTAGAAAACAATGGGGATTTTTAAAAATTCATAAAAAATTTCAAAAATCAATATTTCTCAATTCTTTGAACAAACTTGGTAGACTCTTCCCCAAGGAACCTCTGCTATGAATTTCAACTGATTGTGGCTGATGGGTTTGGAGAAGAAGTTTCTTGAGAACTTGTTTACAGATGGACAAACGACAGACGCCAACTAACTGGACTAAAAATAGGAACAACAATAGATAGGATGCAGTCGGTCACAGTGTAAACAAAGGCTGTGGTGGTCTGATGGAGTTTCAGAGTCAACCTTTGGTCTATTTTCTGTGTAAAGTCTAACTTTACACAGTCAAGGCCGTCCATGCTCTCCCACTCCCTGTGCTCTAAGTCTGTGTACATATCTTTCTCTCTTTCATTCTCTCAGGGGACCAGAGGGTTCAGAGGCTGAGAATCAGCTGTTCTGGAGGCTTGTGGTCGCCCTCACCCACAGAGGGATCTTTGTAACCCCTCGATCCACACACACTCACACACATACACATATACATACACACAGCGCAGATTTCCCCCTCAAATGGGCTTAGACGTTCATGAAAATAAAAACGCACACTCACAGCACACAGGCCTTATTGATCTGTCTGTTAGTGTGCATCCTATACCAGCCACATATATGGTCACAAGAGTACTTAAAAATTGTGTTTGTGTGTGTTTTTACATGCATTTTTTCAGTGCTCTCCTCAGACAGGCTTCCTGAAGAGGGTCAGTCATGAGACCTGAGCCATGCGACTCCCATTTCAACTGATTTAGCATGTTTGGTTGCAGCTCACAACAAAACAGCTATAACTCATCGCCGCCCTGCCGTTTATCTCACCACATAATGTGGATGTGCAGCGAATGGACAAAGAGAGGATCCTTTTAAGAGACTTTTATCCTCCTGACCTGAGGTTTTTCACTCTCATCTATTACATATTTAACCCTCCCTCACACATCTGAGTCATCCTGCTTCATGATCACTTGGTGAAGTAGCAATCTCATTCAACTAATTATCTGTGCCGAGCCACATATTAGGCCTGTAAATAATGATTACTTTTAAGTTTGATTAAATGGAGGATTTTTTCCTCAATGAACTGATTAGTTGCTTTGTTTATAGAATGTCAAAAACAGTTGTAAATTATTGATTTCAGTTTCCAAAAGCAAAATGATATTTTCAAATTACTTCTTTGGTCTATCATCCAAAGATAAACTTTACTGTCATAAAGGAGTAACAAATACAAAATACACTGCCAAGCACTGCATCAGAAAATGTAATGTTTTCATGTTTCAAATGACCTAAATACTGTGGGTGGTTAATTCAACAACTGATAACTTCTGTCCACCACCAAAGCAGGAACATTTAAAGTTGAAGTGCTTGAGAGTTTTTGACATCACTGGACAAAAAATACACAATATTACATTTCAGGATATTGTAATTCATGTGATCTGAAAATGAAATTAGAATTAATAAGTTCATTCGCATGTTTTCAGTCAGGTAAGGAGTTCAATATGGGATTGACACATGCAATTTAAGACTTCCTCAGACATCATTCTATAGTTATAATCTGTGGCTCGAGATGGAGGCTAGGAAAAGTATCTCATCTTTGCCATTGCAGTATGAAACGAGACAGGACATCTATGATTATATTTAGCTTTTTTATTTGGACCAAGAGGAGAGAGCTGCTGTAGAAAGAAGGTGTAGCCTATGCTTCAAATTCTGCCATTTTTTGGGGTCCTGCAGATCCACCACATCACTGGTAAGCCATTTCAAGGTTAGGGTTGGAGATAGGGGTTATGGTTACATTTGAGCCTTGTTTGATATAGTTTGGGTTGTGTTTTCAGCTACATGTTAAACACAGAAACTAGACGATGATTCCCTTCAAATCAAGTCTAATACATGCATTTGACCTTACACTTCTTATGTAACAAGCCTAGGGTTAGTGGACGTTAAAAAGTTAAGAAATTCTCGTGTTTTTCATGCCTTTTTCATGTCAAGAGAATTTAAGGCCTCTCCAGCAGGCGTCCTCTTCCTGCCCCCACACTCCCAGTGGCTCAGCTCCCTCCAGATCCCACATTCTCCTTTCCACTCCTTTCTTTCTCTCCCTCCCTCTTCCCTTTCTCTCTCTCTGGTTTTCTCCTTTTAACTCCTTTCCCTCGTCTGCCTTCCATCCCTCTCTCTCCTCCTTCTCCAGACACCCATCGCCTTCAGACAGAGGTCAGAGTTCAAGTCTTGGCAGGCCCAGCAGCTCCCTCTAAGACAAAAGTCCACTTCAGAAACCAAGCCTCCCGTAATTCATGTTTTTTTCGTGACAACAGTAAATGGTGTCACTGCCTGCCTGGGGTTTGGCGCTTTAAAAAGTCCCGTCCGAACCAGGCTGACAAGATCTTTAAAAAGAAACAGCCGGTGGAATTCAGTCTTTTTCACATTCTTTTAGTATCTTATCACTTCCCACAGATAGAAACCAGGCACATGACACTGGCTCAAACACACTTTGTGGCACTGCGTGAGCTTAATTTGTAACCCAGACTGCTGTTTGTGTCAGGTAAACGACCACAGGTATGAAGCCACCGTTGTGACCAGAAGAAAGACACATGCCTTGGTTAATCAGCTCAAGAAAAACATATGCTTCACGCTCATGCAAGAATGGATTTGTAGAAATTCATCACGAGTTCAACCTGAGCCAAATAACAATTATGACTTGACGGAATAATCTAGGTTTGTTTCAGGACAGTGTTGACATAGATGATGACGCCATTAACTCTCCACCTCCAACAGACCCACACGAGTGATATAAAGAACGGCTGCTCTTAGTGACACAAAGTTCAACAAATGTAGATCTGTAGCGCAGTTCACACTCTCTTAAAGGGGTCATTTTTCCTAAACTCACTTTTAATAGTCTTTGGTTCATTTATTTGTGCATTTGGGGACTGTGATATTTCAAAAGGTTAGAATTTTAACCCTCCAGGTGCTGCAAAGCTATCTTTATATTAACTGCAGCAAAAATCAAGTGGATTTCTACAACCCGTTTCAATTCCTTCTTAATTTGTTATGTTTTATAACTAGTTACATCACGATATTTGCATATATAAGGTCAAGATTTCCAAAGAATATTTCTCCGAGTACGACATAACTGTTTGTCAGCAGCAGCGGTTGTAGTAAAAACTGAAAATCTGTCCAAACTTCGAGCTGATTACCTAAAATGTTCAGTTGTTGGTTGTATTAACGAACACAAGTGGCTGAACGGGACAGAAAACACGGTCAACAACCTGGAGGGGGTGGGGCGTGAAGTGGCTCATTTGCATTTAAAGGGCCAGAGCTCAAAACAACCTTTCTGGTGTGATTAGATGGACCTGTGGAGTTGAATTAATGAGGAATTCAAGACCCAAGCAGAGCATTTACAGTTTAAGCAGAGCACAAGGAAATGTTTGAAAATGCATAATTCCATTTTAAAAACAGCAAAATATCACTCCTTTAAACTCAGCCATGAACTGAAACTGCAGGAACTGAACTTGAGAAATTGATGGTCACTGTCTTTCCTGTATAAACAGTATGGATTAAGAATGAATCCAGAGAAGGTTGTGAACTTTCAGATAGTAAAAGGGAAAAGAGAGAGAGAGAGGGGGGGGGGTCACTGAGAGAGGAGGAGGAAAAGGAAATGTAAAGGAACCATGGTCGAGGTCAAGGCTGGTGACAGTGGTTTAACAGGCAGAACTGCTATGAGGGTGTGTGCAATTAATTGTTACAATACATACAGTATTAAAAACCTCGTACAATTCTGTGTCCTCGTTTCCTCCTTCCTTACATGTACTGAGTGATTTGCCATTGTACTCTGCAATTTGCCCAAAACATTTCACAACTACAGCTTTAGTGCAGTTGTCTTTTTGGACCACAACTCTCGTATTTTTTTCCACAGTGCAAATGTTTTCTTCTGGCATGCACAGCTGCACAACTCTTTGGCCAAACAACACTTAAGCTACAGTGAAGAAACAGTTTGTGTTGTGCTTCATTGCCAAGTATTCAGATGTCATAAACAGAAGACTATATAGTAAAATAAAGACAGTACTGTGAAGGCAGTTATTTGGTAACAGGCGCTTAAACTGATTATTATTGCATGATATTAACCTACATACCAAGGGGGGCGATCAAACTTCTAAGTAGTCGTAAATATTTTACAAGGGTTTAAAATGGCAGCTATTTATTCAAGTCAGTTTATCCATCTTTTAGTTGATCTGACATGTTTGCTGAGGTGAAACGCACAGAACTCCCATCTCACAATCAGACCATGTATTTATATTCTAAGAACCTGTAACAAAACCCTTTCATTGTTTTCCTCAGCATTAATACTTGTGGTCCTACTTTGCCAGATTTTCATTTTAGGTCGCAGCTTCATCACCTGGTGTAACATAATGTCGCTTCCTGTTTCCAGGGCTGTAGCCTGAAGGCGCACAGACAGAGCCGCCATTCAGCCGCTGCCGCCGCTGCGTCCCAGCTTCCAGCGGCGCTGCTTCCAACGGGGCACTTCTCCGTTGGTATCAGATTGCATCACTCTACCTGAGGATGCCTCCTCCATCCACATCCACATGCACACGCACGGGTGGTAACGCACCGACGCATGACATCATCATCCGTTACTCCAGCCGTTGAACCGGGAGCGTGACGCATGACGCACCGCGCATCCCGCACATTTCGAGATCCTGAATTGTTATTATTTACACGAAACTGAAGCAAAACAGTCCGATCTCAGATACATGTGGCTTTTAAACTTGAAAAGGTAAGTTTTGCGCAATGACTGTACAATTTGGCCAATGTACACATGTGTATTTGTTTGGATTATTTCCACTCTTTCCTTTCCACTGATCGGTCCTCCTTTTAAAAGTTCTCCCACGGTGACTGTTCTTATTATTCTAAACAGATTAATGAAAACAAAGGGGTCTTGTACTCACCACTTTGCCGTTTGGACTCCATGTGGTCCGCTGTTCTCACTCCTCGCTTACTCTCCTTTATTTCCTGTAACAGTTCCCTGGTTGTTTCATTCAGAGGATACTTTTCTGAACATATGAGGCGCGTTCAGGGCGACACACGGAGCTCTGTCAGCCACCGGGTGGTGAGTCAGTGTGGCGGCTTCTGTTTAGACCCTGATGCTGAGCCCGGCCTGCCCCGGGTCCTAAAGCCGGACCTGTATCAGATCTATGTGGTACTGATAATCCAAACTCTCAACAACAGGGGGAAGTCCCATACCAGAACACACCAGCACCTCCAAAAGCACCAACGAACCAACACTATGACCACTTTTACACAGAGATCCAGGGAAAAAGGTGAGATGGGGATCCTGCCTTTTTTCCACCACTGACTGATTTCCACAGCCAAAGAAGTGACAGAGGTGAGACAGGCTGGACTTGTACACAGCGGACCTGCGTTCAGGAATCAAAGGGCAGCACAGGCTATAGTGTGATTTTTAACTTGCGCGTCGGAAACACGTACCCCAAACAAAGCTCATGGATCTCTGCGTCTCCCCAGTTCGACATCTTTCTGGTCACGTTGATATGTTTGTTTACTGTACACGGCCCACACTCATTTTTAAATCCGGGGGTCGCACACGCAATATGTCATCAAAATGACACCTTGGTTGCGGAACGAGAGGTGTTCCTTTTACATAGTGTTCTGGAATCATGATTCCACCATTATCGCGGCTCTGTAACGCCTCTGGAGGTGGTAACAGAGCCGTGACAGAGGTGGAACCAAATGATCCACCATTTCGTTCACGCAGACGTCGTTCTGGAATAAAAGTGAATCATTCCTGGAACAGAAGTGCTGTGGAAAAGGGGCTTATGTATCCACAGACTGTATCACCCGCTGAATAAAGTATGAAGCTCACTGCTTTCACATATCAGCAAGTTTTCTTCCTCACACTAAAATGTTATTTTGACAGTAGCTCAAAAATAACATGGTTTCTGATCATCTTCCTGTGTGTTCATGTGTGTTCTGATAGTTGTGCTCTTCATTATTATAACATTTTGTGTGTTTATGGTCATCTAGTACTCCTGCATACTTTGTGCTGTTCAAACCATTCAAATCTCTATGCAGCTCATTAAGCATTTATGCTTCATTCATTCATTTTCCAAACTGCTTAATCCTCAAAGGAGTTGGGGAGTGCTGGAGCCTATCCCAGCTACCATCGCAGGGTGACATATACAGATGAACAATCACTCCCTTTTCCATTCATACGTATGGGCAATTTACATTAATTAATTAAGTGTAACCTATAAAGTAAGAGGAAGCCAGTGCCCAGATAGAACCCACACAGATACAGGGAGAACATGCAAACTCCACACAGAAGGGTCCCCAGAACCCAGGACCTTCTTGCTGTGGGGCGACAGTGTTAACCACTACACCTCTACCAGTATCACCAACTCCTCACCTCATCTGTGCTAGCTTCTCCTATTGGCCTCCATGACCCTGAAAATTGTAGGTCAACATTGCTGTTGAGATTTGAAGTTTCAACCAATTTGACCTTGAACATAAAGGTCATAGTTGACACCCAAAGAACAGGTCCTGGTCCAAGTGCTTCCCAAGTTCCACCTAAATACCAAACATGAAGGGCATGGGGCTGTTTTTGAAGAGTAACTGGCTGATAACAGAAAACAGTCCTATGCTTTGGCATGTACAAACTATGCATTCTCACCCTTGACTTGTCACATATTGGGGTGTTTAGTAAGGAAGAAAATGCAGACATCAAATTGGCAGTGTGTTATTTTCCCTTAAAATGCATGTTGTGTTGATACATTTTGTTAAACTGATAGGGGTAGAACATTCCCTTTGCAGGAAAGCAACAATAATGAAATGGAGAAAAGGAAAATGCAAAAATGAACCAGTTTTTACAATATGTGGAATATTGTAACACAAATTTAACATCTTTATCAAAATACTGTGAATTTTTGAAGTTTATTGAATGAAGATAATGAAAAGTTAAAAACATAATGGATTTGATTAAAGTTGATAGTTAGGTAGTAGAGGTAGGGGTAAAGGTTTACATGTAAGGTATGAAGCAGAGATGTGAAAAAACTGAAGTAGGGGTAAGCAGGGATGGACTGAAGTTAAAGGAGAGGTTAAAAAAGAAAAGAAAGAGGGGATATAGGAACAAATCCAGAGATGTTAAAGGTGGAGCAAAAGAAAAGGAGGCAGTGGGGGAGACACTGGGTTAAAATATTGGTTTGGGTAGAAGAAGGGTTAAACTTTGTGTTAGAGTAGGAGTAAAGGTTGAAATATAAAAGACAGACATAATAGAAGCGGCAGAAGCTTAGGCTTAAAGCTAGCAGGATAAAAAAAACTGGTCTAGGGCTAAAAGTCGAGATGGAGGCAGAAGTGCGATGCAGAGGGACATGCAGGAGCTCTAGGTAGAGGTTGGACGTGGATGTGGGTGAGGATGCAGACCACACTTACTGACTGAAATCCAGGGCTTGTCCTCTGACAGCAGGAGGTTTAGTGTGGCTTTGGCTGTTCTCTCCTCAGAATCATAACAGGCTCTGGATCAGCCTCTAGTTTACATGGTTTGGTGACCTTTATCTCCCTCAAAGCTGTGCCAGACACAGCTCTAGTGGTGTTAGAGTGACCAGGGAGGATAGAGAGGGTGGCTGATGTAAACATCTGGATGACTGTAGCCCAGGGCTGGTTCAGGGACAGGGTAAACCTTACTGGGACCTTTGGCTTTATTCTTTGAATCACAGAAGCCACTGGATCTGTTGGTGGTTTAGGATACAGGAATCACAGATGCCTCTGGTTTTGAAGTCACCTCTGTCATTTCAATTTCACAATTTGGGCTGTTTTATTTGGTTTAATTATGAACTGTATCAAAGACAAATGCACAACTTAATTTTACCAGAAATTTGCAAGTTAACCCGATAGATAATTGAATCAAACAGCCCAGTACTATATTGTAAGGTAGTCCTCTTAAAACTACAATTATAATTCCTCCATGTTAATACATTAATAAAAATACCTTAAGATAAAAATGTGAGAGAAGTTTTTCTGCTTTATTTGTATTTTATATTATATTGTGATTTTGAGGGAACTAACATCTGTTCTTGATACTTAATGAATTATTGCATGAAACCTTGAGTGAGTGGAGAGGCAGGTCACATGGCTTATTCTGTGCCTGCTTGTCCAGTCTCCACATGTATTTAAATTACCGGAAAAAAAGGAGACAGTGTTCCAGACGTCTGGGATCAGACACACGTGGACTCTTAAATTTTAAGGACGAAAAATTAGTCATTCGATAAAGTCTCTTATGAACTAACCTCATCCATTATCATCTCAGTATGTAAATAATTTAATCAGACACAAGTTTGTAAGCTGTGGACATTTTCAGTGCTTTTAGGTTCAGTGCAGTTTAGGACAATAGCATGACCACTGGTTCGACTCATAGGAAATGTTCTCTGTAACACGCATGATCTGCTTGCTTTTACTGACCAAAGTGCTGTGAGAATGGATTACATCCAAATGTAGGCCGATCATGATTAAAATAAAATGAGGAAACATGCACTGGCAGCACGATAAAAACATGTGGCACGAGACTGAACTGTAAAGACAAAAAAAACCCCCAAATCTTTATTTATTCATTTTTATCGCTGTTCATTTTAACATCCTTTATTTTTCTCCAAATGACTGCTATGTATGAATACTACTTCACCAAGTATTTCCGACAGAAGAACATTTACAGACTATATGTTATGGGACACATTTTCTGACAAATTACAGAACGTAAATACAACACTACTGAACCGTCTCCATATCTAAAACATGCATCTAAATACAATTTACTGAAATAAACCTAGCACCTATAACAATGAAAGGTGAAAGATTATATGTTGTTATAGTAACAGCAGGCTAGAACAGCATGGATTGCAGTGACTTGCGGACTGTGGCCATTTCCTGCTGTTGCTGTGGAAAAAGACATTGACAAGAGACCATGGTATTACAAACATCTGGTGAGCAACTTAAGAACACTCACTTTGTAAATAGTCATAAATCCCAAAAACAGTTGTAAAAAAAAAATCCCAAATATGACCAGTTCCCTGGAGAACTCCACTCACTGTGTCCATGAGGATCTTCTTCTGCAGTGTGGCCATTTCCTTCTTCAGCTCCTGTTGTGCCCCCTGCAAGAAAACGTCGTGACTCTTCTCCATGTCTTGTATGTTCTAGAGGAAGCAGAAAAAAATGTTTCCATTATTACTGCATTTGAAGATGTGCTTGTGACAATATTTATAGAATGACATTAGGTATTATTTTCAAAAGGGTGAAGTACCCATAAAGACAAACTTTTCAACAGTGTAACTCAAAGGTTAACCCATAAAAACCCAGTGCTACTTTTGTGGAAGTTCCCAAATTATTTTTTTCTAAATTTTTTACTTTTCTTAAGTGATATATTACCATTTATTTTAATATTATGCTCAGTATTTTGCATTCTTAAGTGAAAATTTGGTATTTTTCTATATGTAATGTACAGATCATGACTGATGTCCAGAAAAGCTCAAATTAAAGTTGAATGTTATTATATCAAAAACAGGTAATATGGAGGAACAAATTTACTTTTTCAGTAAAATATATCATTAACTGAACATAAAAATAAACGTCTCCATCCACTGTCACTTCTCAAACTCCATGGGTTTTACTGGTGAATCAATGTTGTAGAAAGACGACGATGTTTCCACATTCACTACAAAGCCTCTGAACGTCCAAATGGGTCATATCTGATGACCATGAAAAGATGACAAACTGTATTTTACATCAATTATTTACATGCATTGATAGGATAAGTGGATCAACAGGTATTAAACAATTTAGATCAGTAGATGGTTTTGGTCGCTGGTGGATGTTTGGGTCCTTATGGGTTAAAAGAAGCTTTTTGGACTTCCATGTATTTATAGTTCATGCAATACATCAGCAGCATCACAAAGAAAATCTCTGTTAATACAAAAACTTGGTAGATTTTAGGTAGGTGAACCATAAAAACGTAACAAGGTAGTACATGATTCTATTTCTGTTTATTTAAATATTTACTTCACTTAAAGATGACATGAAGCGTAGTCACTCAAATATGGGTCACTGTGGAACATGGTCTACCAGGTGAGCCACAGGAAGCACAGCCTCCTTAAATTCTTTACCTTCATAAACTGCTCATACAACTCTCTGACAGTCTTCAGTTTCTGGTTTTGTACAACTCTGGCCTGCTGGAGGACTTTCTGCTGCTGTCTGAACAGATTCTGCAGAGAGAAGAACTCACTGAAAGGCTTGACAAAAGTTCACTTGAACTGTTTAGTTTTAGGTGATTATTCCAATTAAACACAAACCTGCTGTCTATTTTATTAGGGATATTTAGCAGTTTTGGTTCAGAGTGAATGAAATTATTTTCTATACATAAAAATTTCACTGCAATATTACATTATGAAACAGAATGTCAAACTTTGCACATCAGTAATAAATATTTTCCTCCCACAACTCTGCCTCCTGTGTCTTGGAGCCAAGTGGACTAAAACACTAAGCTTGTGGCTTAACCGAGCATTTGAAAAGATGAACTGACACTGAGCCTTTCCCCCTGCTCTTCAGTTCGCTGGGCTTCAGTCTCCCATTGCTGCAGTGCCAAAGTAACCTGCTGTGAGTATTGTTCTGTCATCTTTTTCCTACAAATAGAAATACCACAATAATATTGGTCAAAACAGTTACAAACACACATTTCTACTGTCAAAAACAGAATCAAAAAGGGTTGTGATAAATCTAAACGTCTAAACCGAATACAGTACAATAAAAACTGACAAATGACAATCATTTAAGAATTTTGTTGCATAGTTTATCTGGTTGCTGTATGAATGAATGCTATTTATAATTAGCAGTTGCCTTGTTTGGACTTTTTTTACTCCCTTGTTTCCCATGTACACTGGTGTGTCTCAGGTTTAACTGAGAACAGGAGACACTAGAGGCATACCTCTGGTTATGATAATCGTTCCACAGCTGCTCCAGTTTTTGTTGGCTTCCCTTCATGTAGTTCTTCGTTAGAGACTCCAGACGTTTCTTCTTGGTCTGCATCACTTTGCTTATATCAGCTTACAAAGAATGACACAATTAACTGTTGTTGCACTAAAATGTAGAGCTGGATATTTATTAATTCACAGTGCCATGGCAACTATGTCCTTTAAATACATTAAATATCTATATAAGGTAAATATCTGATTTTAAAAAGTCAAGACAACAATCTGATACTATCATACATCTCAAAATAATTTGTAGTTACTAGAATATAGTTAACACAACTGAGAATACCAAATCATTTTATCTTTTTACCTCCAAATTTCTCCATCATGGTCAGCACCTCGTTTCTGAAAAACAATAGACACATCTACCTAATATTCAGCTTACTCTACTTACAGTATAATATTATTTAGTGCAAAACTCATTGATGTTAGCACATAAAATCTAAGCTAGCTAACAGTAGTAGATGATGTAGCTAATACCCAACAGGACATGCCCCATCTTCCTCTTCAAAGTCAGCCACTGGTCTTTTCTTGGCCATCTTGTCCATAACGACACTTTCAACTTGTAAATTAAAAATAAAATGTTACTCAAATTGACTGTCATAGCTAATATACAATAGCCGCTAACGCTAAAGTTATTTACCTTGTTCGACTTCATCCTCAGACCCGCTCAACTCTTTCTGGTCCTGGGAAAAATCAAACACATTTTCTTTTTTATCAGATTTTTCTTCTGGGAGTTTTCTCTTCATCTGTCTCCTTCCTGTCGGCATACTTTAAGTTTATTCTTGCCCGTTAACCTAACAAATACAAACTTTGATCTGGACACCATACAAAGCTAAAGAAAACTAGTTAGCTAATGAGATGAGTCTGCATTCCCGCCATTCCCGCCAAAGAACCCGCTCTTTTGATTGGATGATTGGACAGTGTTCTCTGCTGTGATTGGTTAGTCCACTGTCAGGTGACACTTTGGGCGCGCAAGGCTAAATTGTTGGTTTAGCTAATGATTGGTCAAATTGATTTATCGCAAACAGGAAGTTTACAAAACCTCTGTATTAACAAAAACACTTAAAGGACAAACAGCAAAATCGTATATTTACATGTCTTTTAAATGTTTCGAATTAATTTCAGTGGATCAGCCAAATGATTCGACACTGTTTCTGTACACTGTACTGTATAACAAAGTATTATACAATATTATTAATATTAATATACTAGACTTTTTGCATTAACCAAATAAGGTTGTCAAATCTAGTTAAATTACCCATAAGTATTTTAATTTGACAGTTATAATTTTAAATGGGTACCAAAAACAGAAAGGCAACACACATAGAAAAAGAACACCAACAAAGACCAAAACACTGTATTTGACTTTTATTTAACAATCGTGGAGATGAGAACTGCACATTCTAAATGTCTCCCAAGTCTTTCAAAATTTGCTCAATGATTTATTATTTTTTGTAAGTTATGCACTCATACACACATCCATATACAAACATCATGGTGAGTTTAGGTCCCTGAAGTAGTTTCTTCTACCTCGTAGATTTAACTAGTTCTCTCTCAACAGTTTTTTTTTTTTTTAATAAATAATCCGGAACGTTCTGTATTACTCCACTCTACCTGAGCTCTAACACATTTTACACTAATTCCTTCTTAACACAATTCTTCCTTTTCTTATGAGCTCTTGATTTCTGTCTTTATAAGTACTTTGTCCTTCCCTCCTTTCCATTTATCACTGTATTTACTGTAACACTATTGTTTTCCTCACTTGATTCAAACTGTTTCTCAACAGCCACGAAACTCTTCAAGTCAGTCACTTCATTGCAAACATGTAATATATATGTACCTGCTTTATTATCATCTGGATTTATGAAATGGTTTATGAATGCAGCTCCTAGTGAGAGTCGTTGTTCTTTAATACATTTAGAAATAATTCCAAGAAACACCGATTTGATTTTAAAGCAAGAGTTGTTAAAAAAAAGAAAAGAAATAAAAATAATTCCTAAACTTCACCAACATCTCTGATCTTGGATGTATGACAGTTTATTTAAGCACCCAGCAATCCAACAATAATATTACTTTAAAAAACAAAACAAAAACAAAAAAAAAAAAACACTTGAGTGATCTGTACAGTTTGTACATGTCCTGGAGAAGAATTAAAAACACCGATATGGCTTCAGAAAAAGTGATATTGAAAGTGACTCCAGTTTCCCTCTCAGTCTGTCTTGTCAGCTTAGGAGTCACTAAGGATCATATCTGTGCTGCTTTTATCAGTAACAACCTGCCAGTCAGTTCATCTGTTGCAGTGTTTTTCACCCTCTGGATCCTGGACTGTGACAGCCCCTCAGTGCTTCAACTGTCTGTCAACTTCATCTTAATGTCAACTCACTGCCATCTACTGGTTAAAGATGAAAGTGCAGGAAGGTCCCTTTTCCATTCATCTTGTGTTGAGCTCCAGTGTGACTCATCTGCTGTTTCTATTGGTCTTCAGGTACTTCTTTAATTCTCCTTCCCCCTTGTATTTTTTCTACATTTTTGGTTGACCTTATAAGTATTGCTTAATAAGTTCAAGAGCACACTGTATTGACAGCGAGCAGACTGAAGAATGAAGAACCAAGGTGCCTCAAATGAAGAGACACTAGACAGTTGTTCCTCCTCTGGACCAGATTCCACGGCTTGGCTGTTTTTGTTTTTTCTTATTGTTTTTTTTTTTTTTTTTAAGCACATTGTCCTGCATCAGTCTGACAGTTTTGACTCAGTTTTCTCAGAAGAGTCTGACTTGTTTCTTAAGTTCATTCTTCTTCCACTGAGCCAGACGGTCAAAGGTAGACATGGACATACCAAACACTCTGTGGAACTCCTCCGGTGAGAGGTGACGCTGAAAGACAAAACCCAGGGAGTCAGTAAAAGATGAGAGCAATAATTTTATTCATACAACTTCAAACGTGCATTCAAACATGACCCTTACCTGACATAAGATCGATTAAATTAGCAGTTCTGATCAACAGTCAAATGTTTATTTTTTTGCTGAGTTTATTAACATGACTTTACCTCCAGTCTGGATCGGTCCACATCGCTGGGAAGACGCTGTTGCCCTCTGACTGACACTATTAGGGCCTCATAAGGGTAAATCTAACACAGTAAGAAAAAAACTGTATGATTGAGTATACTCATTCTGGGGTCTTTCACAAATCAATTTGCTGTTTTTGCTTAATGTCATTTTAATCCTGAGTTACATATTATCATATAAAAATAACCTGCAATTCAGTTTGGATTTTTTCAGCACCATGGAGAGATATAAGCCGAAACACTAACAACAGCGACAGTTTATATTTGTGTCTGTCACCCTCTAGTGGCCATATGCAGTAACAATAGAACAACCCCCTCTTACGTAAACTGTAAATATTCCATAGAAAACATTTATGTATCAGATTTTTAAGTTGATAAGCTTACTGATATTTTGTTTCTTTAAAAAATTGCAACAAAAGAGCATATTTCAGCCTCGTTTTCAGCTACTTTCTGTCATCCACTATATAAAAAGGACCAGTCGTGATTGAGTTTTGCTGTGAACAACTGCAAATACACTAAGGAACACTTATATAAGAGACAGTGTGCACTCAATTGTTAAACTTTTGCAGAGTACAATGATTTCTCTTGTGGCAAAGAGACAGGGGCATTACCGAAGCCTCTGTGCTATTTCTTCATTTAACAAAATGAACAGTCCTCCTTCAAAAAAATTCATTCACTCAAATTGATGTTCCTGAGTGAGATGAATTCACCATTCAACATCAATGGAGACTCCTTCAGACAGGCAGCTCATCAGTTTTATCTGCTATTCAATGATTCAGACCTTTCATTCTTGGCACAGTAACAGTTTGTCAGCTTTGGCAGACCACCTTACCTTGTATTCTGAAAACGAGAAGAGAAAAAAACAATGATGTGTTATGGAATTATACCAATGTTTCAGATGCTAAAACACTCTGCACAGCACTGAATAATCTACTGGAGTGAATGGGCAGATGAGGAAATCAGGGGGAAACTTGAAGAACTGAGGATAAGCAGATTGGAGCTCCACAATAGACTTACCTCTGATCTGCCAATTAACTGCATTACTGCTGTCATACTGGTAATAATCTGCACTCGCACTCCCAGGCTGCCAGAACACAAAGAAAACAATTCAGCAATCACAGATGGAGAGGCCATTTTCCATTACTCCATTCACTGTTGGAGACAAGTGAGCTAATAGTGTACAGTTAGTTCAGTTTCCCTGAATTCATGTTTGCAGTTATTCAGGTGGGCAGTTATAAGGGTCAGTATATAACTGAGGGACTTTTGAGGTCCATGGGATATATCTTGCATACATCTTTATTAAAAGTACAAAAAAAAACTAATATTTTTTATGTTCATTATGAGCATGTCTTTAAAAATTCCATAATTATTTAATTACGGAAACAATCACATATTAATAAATGGTTAATAAATAATTAATAAATGACTAGATATACTAAAATGTCAACTAAATAACCGTACAAATTTAATAACAACCACCTTCTAATTAGCTAAACAATAATAAAATGAGCTTATTCAAAAGTTGTTTTGATTGTGTTCTTTTGATTAAGTTGAGATAATCATGACAGATATTACTTTTTTGGCAATATATCAAATTTTATATGGAAAATAACAAATTGTATCTGTGCCTGAGAAATCATTCCACTAAATTACCCATTACAAAAACACCTCTGAAGGAAGTGTGTTCATTCCAAATCACATGACCTGCTCCACATGATGTCATTTCCTCCTGAAGAAAACACTGGCGATACTCCAAAGTCTGTTCTTTTTCCTCTTTCTTAGTTATTTAATATAAAATAGTGTGTGAGTCAAGTGTGTTTTTATTCACTCTTATGGCAACAATGTTAAAACTTTTCAGTTTTTTGTTTGTCGTTTGTTTTTTCAGCCAAATGAAGCCCTCTTTAGCATCTCTTTAGAGATCTGCTTCACCTGAACAGGAATCTCTGTCAGTCAGTTGTCCAATTACTTTTGTGAGTCTAGAAATTTAAAATAATGGACTATGGTTGTAATTCATGAATGGATAATGTAATATTTTTGTTAAACTGTTAAATTAAAGCTGAAAGTCTACACCTCAGTCACATCTTAATTGTTTCATTTCAGATTCAGTGTTGTTCAGGGAACCCACTCTTTCCCTGAAATAATTTTCCAGGACTTTTCCAGGACATTTTCAGCTGCTACAGATACAAGCTATCACATCATACACTAATCCATTCCCCTGTCCCCCTCATTCTTTGGAAGTGTTCTTTTCTACAGTTGTTACTTGCATTTACCCACATTGTTTCTATGTTTATTACTCAGAAACTTGATGCAGTCTATGGCTAGAATTTATCTATGAAAAATAATTATGACAAATGTATGGTAGAACAAGAAAAGCACTCAGAGAGCACAGACCTCCACCAAGGCAGTTCAGCCCCCCCCCATCACCACCAAAATATAATTATTTGTTCCTTGTGCCAGGATCAACATTTCCTGAAAATTTTACCCCCCTCCAAAAAAACAAACAAAAAAAAAAAAAACACCAAAACTTAATCAATTGTAATCAATTGTTCAATTGTTCTGTGTGCCATCAAAATCCTTCCATAGCTTTTTGAGTTATCTTGCTAACAGACAGACAAACAAACAAACCCCAATGAAAACACAACCTCCTTGGTAATAAAGCAAACACATCCACAGATCACAGCGCAGCACTTCAGTAGCCTGACAAACTGGAGTTACAATGTTTTACATTGTTCAACTGGGTAATTCCCAACTCATCTCCCTCTTCTCTCTCACTTTCTCTCCTGCACTTCCTCTAAAAATATTAGTATATTTTCAATAAATCACTGAAAAACTATTTTCTTTGTTTCATCTCAGTTTAGGCACACAAGATCACAAGGCATGGGGAGGATGAGTAATTTTCCAGGATAATTTAACTGTTTCCAGGACATGTGACCTTTTTTCTCATTTTCCATTTGTTTTCCATGACTGGAAAATTGGTCAATCATTTTCCAGGTTTTCCAGGATAAGTGGGAACCGTGGTTGTTGTGTACAGAGGCAATATTACAGAAATTGTCACTATCCGACTACTTTTGGACCCGACTGTACATCATTAAAGGGGTTAATGACTGAGGACACACATATAATATCTACATAGTCTTGAATGAGTCTGCATAGGACTCTGTGACGTTCTGCAGCTGAATCACAATGACTAATAGTAAGGTCTTGACAGTTGGCCTCAAGAAGTAAACTGATATATATGAGTTTATGGTTCATTAGAAAGTGAAGGACTTCACTGCTGTGTGTAGTTTAGGGTGTCGCCTCATTCTTCATGTCTCACACACAAACACGCAAACATGAATCATGGCTGCTCACCCTGTTTAGGCCATTTCTTCCGTAGCCTGGCAGTGACGCCGATTTGGCGATGTACGAGTCTGGAAGAGTAAATGTAAACAACTGTTCAAACATGGTTTCATTATATATGCAAAGTAATGCAGAGATGATTCATTTCTGAAAAAGGCCACATTTATGTTAACCGTTAATGCTGCTTTTTCCATTTGTCTCAGAAAAAAATCTGTGCTTTATAGCCTAAAAAAAATGAAGCTGCTTTTTTAGAGTTGCTCTGAGCGAGTAGGAGAATCTGAACACTTGGAGCAGGTTTTTATGTATCGCAACATTTTATTTCTGTGCTTCAGGAAAGGTGACGGAGCATGCAGTGTTTAGCAGCATCCCACCACATCATAAATTACAGACAGACACATGGGATTCTCAGTGGAAACAGCATCTCAGCTGCAGCTCAGTGAGTAGTATTAAAGCATTTCTAACTCTCAACTTTTTACTCAGTTCCTCTCACCTTCAAAGAAAGTAATTTTTAAAGCTGCAGGGAAAAAAAATGCCAGAATTGGAAAATACACACCTTCCTCCTGAAGCTTTCTCACGGTCAAAATCAAAAGCCTAAACATAAATATACATGACCTGACTTTATTTCATGTTACTGTGGGAAAGTGAAGATGCTTTTCAAAGCTTCTAGAGCAGTAGAGCAGTATCTGGAGGGATCTGAACAGTGATAGGTAATTAGTGCTGTCAATCACACACTTAACCCCCTCCATCTATCAGAAAACACCTATGAGCAGTCAAGACATCCTGCCACAGAATCCAGAGAAGGGGGAAGGATTCTAGTTTCTTCTCAGACCACTTGCATTACAATTCCCTGTTGCGGTAAAACTATTAAACACTACAGCTTTAAGTCTCCTAAACATGCTGCTTCCATGGGACTCTGAGGGCATTGGGGTTCTTTGAGAAACATAGATGTCGATGAAGCACAGAGTGGCTAATGAGATAGTAAATGGTTATCCTGCTGTATTTTCATGCGTTACAGTTCTGTAACAATAATGAATGAATGAATGAATGAATGAATGAATGATCATTTGCCGTTATTATATAAAAGTTCTTAATGAAACTCTGTTGGCTTCTCTTAGTAAACTTTCAGCACACTAAACGCAGGCACCTCTAAAACATCACAAACTTCCTCAAAAAGTAGCAGCATTAAAAGTGTCAGTGTAGCATAAATACTCAACAAATACAAGAACAAACACACAACTACTGTACCGATCACTACCTCCTGAACATAATGAAGGAATGAATGAATGAATGATCTATTGTCATTATACAAAAGTTTTCAGTGAAACTCTGTTGGCTTCTCTTAGTAAACTTTCAGCACACTACACACAGGCACCTCTAAAACATCACAAATATCCTTAAAAAGTAACAGCATTAAAAGTGTCACTGCAGTGTAAATACTAAAAAAATACAAGAATAAACACACCACTACTGCACCATGAATGCCTAAATAATCCATCCATCACTGTACTACATTTTAACTCTTTTACATATATTCTACACAAAAATATAATACAATATATAATATATTTTTATATTTTTACATATATTTTTTATAGTGTTAACCCTACGATGATCACAACCTCCTGAACATAATGGATCTCATTCTTTTATTTTTTTCTATTTCAGGTCCTACCTATGTCATACAACATGTCAGTGATAATATTACTGCTTCTATTCATGTATACTTTATTGAAAACTTTATCGCCATGTGCTAATATCTTTGTTTTCTTTGCTTTTGGTTCCAGTGTGTAGACATGGTGTGTTGCACTGTTACAGATCAGGCATCAGGGGGCAGCAAAGCCCCAATGATCCTGTACAGTTTAATTCCTTCACTGTACTTGTGTCATGCTCTGATATTTTTTTTCCCTTTACACTTGCTTCTTCCTCTTCCTCCCTCAGCTTCATCATTCACTTTTCCCTTGCCCGCCCTTACGATCTCCCTCCTCTCTTTTCTACTTTGTTGATCTCTCCCTCTCTCTACTGTTCTATTTCACTCTCCTTCTGTATCACTCACTCTGGTGTTGAGGGGAATTAAATTACACAGTGATGCCAAAGAGCTGGGTAGAAAACACCATGATGCAGCAGAATGTGTGGAGCTGCCTGTACAGTGTGAATGAGCAGCTGAACTATAATGAGTCTGTCATCTACTACTACTCTCAACATGAAATGGGATACAGTCGTGTACATTAGTCATGGTGTTTGTTTCAGAAATGTAGTTGTTTCATCAAAATATGCCCTCATACCAAACGGTGCGCAAACTTCTAGGCTGAGCGTCTCATTAATCACTGTCATTATGATACAAGCTGTGGCTGACAGTCACCGCAACCTTCTGAATCTTAAGGTTTTAGTTCAATCTTCACTTTTTTTAATCCATCTACCGGTATTCTAAACTAAAACATTCATGTTATTACTGTTCTAAATTATTCTGATAATCATACCTGTGTGTGTTTGTTTCAGTGAAGAAAGTGTAATAATTTCTGCCTAAACGTATGTATTTTGCCTCATTTAATCCTCAAAGATCTAGAACTATTTTTGGGGCGACTTCCAAATGTTTTTTTCTCTACATTTAACCTTTTTGAAATGATTTATCACCATTTATTGCACTTCATTTGGGAATTTTTTTATAAAAGCTCCAACTAAATTCAAAGGTTATTATATGAAAACAGAGAAAACTGAGGAAAGGCAAATTACATTCATTAAATCAACATCAAAACAAGCATCCACAACCATTGTCATTTGTCAAATTACATGGGCTTTATTGAAGAACCAATATTGTAAATGATGTCAGTGTTTTCATGTTCACTACGGAGCCTCTGAGCATCCAAACGGGTCATATGTGATGTTGCTGAAAAGCTGAGACGCTGAATTTTACCAGAATTATTCAACAGTATTGATAGGATGAGAGGTTTAAAGGTTATTAAACATTTTAGATCAGTAGAATGCTTTGCTCACTGGCAGCTGTTTAGATCTGTGAAGGTTAAATAATATTTAATTTGTATTTGGTTTTAACAATACATGCATAAAATGAAAGCATGAGTTAACGTAACCCTCTTCATAATGTTTTTTTTTTTTTTATCGATTAAAGATAATGTGTTAAGGAAGTGAAAATGGGAGAAAAAAACTGACTAATTTACAGATAAGGACAAGTGAAAACTGGATTGTACTGGCTCCTTTTGAAAACAATCTGTTTTTAAATTCAGCTCTTATATTTTACTTTCACAGTCATGACGCTGAGCCATTTGTCAAGATGCATCAGAGTGTACGTTTAGGATATTCAGAAACAAATACAAAAGTAAAATGATGAGGAAAAACTAAACTTAAAAACTTAGTAGAGGTTGTAAAACCGCTCCTCCTCTGTGATGAAGGATGACTTTGTGGGCTGTGACACAGACGGCTGAGGGCTTCAGGTCAGAGATCTAAGCTACAGACCCATTCATTTTCCCACCTGTAATGTCAAAGGAAGATGAAGTGTGCTCGTGGTGTGTGTGTGTGTGAGTGAAGTAGATAACAATCTCCCACTCAAAGCCCTGCCGCTGCTGAAGTAGAGGTGTCAGGATGAAGGGGATGAGAGGGGGACAGACGCCAGTGTCAATGCCCTGTTTAGATGACCTCCCAGATCAAAACACTGATGAACCACTCACCGTTATCTGTATTATAGATGGATCTGGCAGCTGCTGAACACAGAGACACAGAGAGGAGAGAAGGAGGATTGGAAAGGACAACAGTGGAAAGATAGAAGGGGAGAACAGACAATAAAAGAGAGTGCAATGTGTTACTATAATGAAGTCTTAATACTCACAACTACACAGCCTGGCTAAAAACGCCCCACCCCCCCCACCCCGGATTTAACAAAGTACATTGTTCATATCCGTCCATTGGATAAGAACTGAAGTGATTAATACGTTTCCGCTGCAACAAGTTATTTAACTCTAATTTACTGCAAATCTGCATTTTTAAAGCAACCAGCTTCACAGAGAGCATAAAGATTAGAGTGTGTTTCAGTGGAAAATCGTCACGTGGTCTGATGAGCCCAGATTGACCCTGGTCCAGAAGGATGGGTGCATCAAGGAGAAAAGAGAGGCACATGAAGTGATTACCCATCATGCCTAGTGCCTACAGTACAAACCTGTGGGGGCAGTGTTATGATCTGGGGTTGGTTCAAGTCGGTCAAGTTTAAGTTCAACAACGTCATGTGTCTCTTTTTAATGTTTGAATATTTAATTTTACCCTTTTTTGGTTATTCATTTATATTGACATACATGATGTTGTTTTATTCCATTCCTTTATTTTTATATTGAATCGAGAGCATCATGTTATGTGTCTGTAATCTCTGCCCTTTCTACTTCAGTATATTTAAACTTATTCAGTGTCATGTTTTTCTAGTTTGCTGTTCTTATCTCTTTTACTGTGTGGTGTTGTTTTTCTACCTTTTAGTGTCTTTGCTTGCGTCTTGTTTATTTCAATTGTATCCTGCTGTTGTGCCCTTCTGCTTTTCCAGTCAAAGCATTTTGTAAACTCAGTTTTTAAAGGCGCTACATAAATAAAGTTATTATTATTATTATTATTATTATTATTATCATTATTATTATTATTATAAAAAAAATATGTAAATGAATGTTTGCATGAGCTTATTGAGAAAATGCCACTGTGAATCTATGCTGTAATCAAAGCTAAAGGTGATCCAATAAAATCTTACAGTATAAGAGTCTTTCTGAATAGGCTTTTATGTGTTTCCAGGGCAAAACTGGCAGATTGCAACCATTTAAAAACTCCCTGCCTCTTGCTTCCTTACGGGGGCCTCTAAAATGCAAAACCCCTCATTAGGCAGGGTTTGATTTGTGCATTTGGAGGTTTTTCATTTATCTGGTACACAGTTGTTGCTAGGCTAGTAAGTTTATTATACAGTTGAAGACCTCCAGAAATCCAAGAAAACTAGGGGGAGACTTTCTATGGTGTAGTTTCAACTCCCCTATCTTTAGTAAGATGGTAGAAAAATTGTGATTCAGATCATGAATCATAAATCTATGTGATTTCTGATGAAGGATCATGATGAAATTTGAATTTATTTTTTCAAAGGGACAGTGCATATTAATAAACACAATATGTGCCAATACACAGGATTATAGCCAAGGCTAATTTCCATCTTTAGTCCACACACACACACACACACACACACACGCACACACGCACACACACACACACACACACACACACACACACATATATATATATATATATATATATATATATATAACATTGTAACATTGTAATATAATATAATATGATATGGCAAGTCTTTCTAAAAAACAATAATTCTTATTTTAAGGAAATTATACACTAATGAAAACACAATTATGAATATCACGTGTTCCATTTCTGTTATTACATTCTCTTCAAATATTGCACACTGAATCATTACATTATTAAAATATCAGTACAAAAACATCATTTTAACATAGTGACTGATTTTTTGTGAGAATATAAGCACTTTTTCCTTCAGACTGTGTAGATGAAGTAAATGTGTATGTAAGACTAGACAAGCTGAAGTGGACAAGTTTTAGTGGAAGCCAAATAAAAAAGGCCAGCTGTCATGGGGCATGTATAAAACATGAGCTATGTGGGTCTGCAGCCACAACAGCATCAACATGCTGACATAATTACCATTAAGACCTATACATTGTATAAAATATAAAGCAGCATGGGTGCAGCTGTGCAGCAGCCAGTCATATAAAATATATGTTTATGGTTTACTAAAGCTACAGATGCTGGAATACTCAATCAAACATACAATACAAACGGAACTTGTATGTGTGATGTGAAAATGTCTGGAGTTATACTGAATGTTAGACATCCTGTTTTGGAATTGGCCTCGTCTGAAGAATAGATGAGGGTAATAACAGCAGCCTCTTTAAGCTAACCCTGATTACACAGCGCTGAGCTCATCCACACCTCTTTGTCTGACCTCCCTGTGCACAAGGCTCATTTCCCTTCCTCTCCACCACTCTGACCCTGATTTACCTCCTGGCTTCATGTCATACATCTTCCCTGAACAGCCCCAAATTGCTTTCGCTTCTCACTCCCTTGCTCTGTCCCTCTCTCTTTTATATTTAATTCACTCTGGTCGTTGCTTACTCGCTCTCTGTCTCTCCTGTTGCAACACCCTCTCCTTTATTCCCATTTGACCTCCACCTAAACACTCCCTCCCTCTCTCTCTGTTCTCTTTGACTCTCTCCATCTCTGTCTCGCCTATACACGTGCTGAATGCAATGAGGAATTGGATCAATGAGAGAGTTAATACAGAAATGGGAAACTCCCACCACTAGGGCTTTTTCAGCATCACAACTAGACCCACAAACACATTCCTCTTCTTCAATCCCTGATCCCTAACCTTTCAGCATCGCAGTAAATCTCCAGCATTAACTTAAACCAAATCTGATCTTCATTTCAACCCTGATTTAAAACAGCCTTCACCTGAGGACCATGTTATAGTCCATCATACACATTAACATGACTGTCAGTCATTTTTCAAAGCTGCTGATCTGCATCCAGCCATATATTTTATTTTACCTTTTAGAAATAATAAAGATAAATTGTACTGCCTTTTTTGGAGTCACATCTACAGCTGAAAGTAAAGACCGAAGATGAATGGACTACATCATTAGATAATCTTGACATACTTTAACAAAATTTAATAGAAATTACCAAGAAAAAAACACACTGCTATGGGTAATTTTCTATTGCACATTAACAAAGTTCCTAAAAATATCTTTTCCTCAATACATTTTAGTAAAACTGTGATTATCTCTTTTGGTTGATACCTGATGGTCAAGACAGCACCAATAAAGATCATATTTTTAAAATAAACACAACAGAGATGCAAAGAGCTGCCAATCTGTATCATTTCAAGTGTACAATAAACCTCAGCTTCCACAGTGTGTATGATTACGACCAACCGAACAAACTTACAGCCATTGAGGGAGCCATATCCCAGATTGTTGAGCGTCTCCTTGCTGCTACAGCGAGAACTGCGTCTGCTCCCCCATTGGTCATTGTCGTGGCAACCAGACCGCGCCTTCATCTCCTCCTTCAGGATCATCCGGCCAATTCCCTGAAAGGTAAGAATGAAGAGGATAAAGAAAAGAGGGATATTACACAAAACACCTTATTATGTGGTAATGCTTGGATTTTTGCCTTGGAGAGAGAATTAGAAAAACTGATAATGGCTTGAGTTATTTTTTCTTTTTTAACTCAACAGCTAAAATACTCCACCTAAAATCATTTAGTTATTACAGTTACCTTGACATTCAGTTCTAGATTGACTGATTCATTGCATTCAGTGTATGGTGTGTAATGTAATGACCCGCATTCATTTTTTTGAAGGGACTATGTGCAGATTTTTCATTTTGAAATATTCAAATACGACCTAAAATTATCAATAGTTTAGAATAAAGAGCTCTGAAGTTATGCCAGAGTATGGTATTGTAGAGAAATTACCTAAATATATGTATTTACACTACCAGTCTGATGGATTTATGTGACCACTAGAGAGAGTAGTGGGTCACTGTGCCCACTGTGAGGAAAACTAACACCGAGGAGTCTTTCACCAAAGCATCAGAAAGTGGTGAAATGGGATGAGAACTGCTAAGAAAAAACTTTTATAGTCAAAGTGACAAAGTGATAAAAGCTAGAAGCACTGTTATTGTTTTCACCACTGGACACAGCTCTAAACGAAAAGAATGGAGTTTGATGCTGAAATGGCAGCATTTTATTTTATATGGAGAAGTTTGATTATGATGCTTATGAAGGTATTAAGTCATTATGTGGTGTTATTATTTTTGCTAAATTGTTGATCTCAACACAAACCATACAGAAAACGGAGGTGATTTGTGTTTTTACTGTGGCTGTTTTCTGTCTAAAAACAGAGCTAAGCTAACAGAGCTATAATGTAAACTATCAGCTGATGCAACAAGTTCAGATTATTAAACAGTGTTATTTTGATGACTATCAGAATAAGTTCTGAGTTTTTTTAATTAAATGAAGAAAACTTGATGATACCATAATACCGATGTATGTAAACTTTATACTTTATTCAGTGAGTGATACAGTCGGTGGATACATAGAGTTGATTTGTTGGTGGTTTTGGTAGAACTAAGTGTGTTCTGGTTCATGAATTTCCCCTACTGTTGTGAGTTTAGAATATCTATACTACCTAGAACCCCTTTAAGTATTCATTACTGTGACTAGGGCTATGTTCAGACTGCAGGGAAATGTGGCCCAAATCCAATTTTTTTGCCCATATGTGACCTGTATCCAATCTGTTAAAGACACTTTGAACAGCACAAATCTGATTTTTTCAAATCCGACCCAGGCCACTTTCACATGTGGTCCTAAATCTGATATGTATCTGATATTTTGCAATGCGGCTTCAGTCTGAATGACCAGGTTGCATTTATCCAACCTTTCCATCATTGAAATGCGGCAAACATCACAACTGCGTCCCAGGCGGAGGAGCGGCGGAAAAAACATATTTTCTTTTGTAAACACATTGCGTGCCTGCGTGGTCATGTATTACGTCAGGACCTCTTTTGCTCATGCGGGTCACTTCAGGGTCGCATTTAGTTCATACTTGAAATTGAAAGAAGTCGCATTTAATGTGTAATATAAACGAGCACAAAAAAAAAATCGGAATTCACCAAGAAATCCAAATTGTGCATTAAGACCTGCTGTCTGAACGTAGCTCTGTTCCGTTCCAAATAAAATCATGCTTAATATCTGAAACCATCAGATTTTTTTGTCACACACGCTGATTAATCAACTTTTTCTTGCTATTAAGTATCGTCACTATCTTGGCCTTTAAATAGGCTGACATTTCCACGTATTTCTTGAAACACAAAACACAGTCGTACTGGTTTCTGATCAATATGTACATCTGCGTATATTGTATTTCTAGACAAAAATTTACTTCCCAGATATTAAATTAGGCCTATGTTGCAGTTGACTCTGATCCTAGTTGAAATATCCACATGAAAGCAACAACAAAATCAGCTTTTAATAATTTTTTTTCTTATATGTGAAGATAAATTCAATGATGTGTCAAAAGTGTCAAATTGTGTCAATTTTAAGCTGTTTAATGTTACAAAATGTGGGTATTATTGCATAAGAAGGTGAAAATGTATCCAATTTTATGCAGTTAGCACATAGCACAGTGTTACCCTGATGCATCAAACGTATTGGAGGAAAATGTGTTCTGAGAAATGTAGCAATAAGAGCTGGTGGAGCAGGATGGATGCACCGACTGATCAACGGTGATGGAACAAAGGAGTAAGAGACAGAAAAAAAAAAACGAAGATCTGGAGAGATTGGACAGGAAAAGAGATAAATGAAAGAAAGTGTGAGAAAGGTCATAGAGAAGCACACAAAGAAAAAAAGCACTTTACGTCATGTCACTAAGTGAGGTTTAGTGTTTAATTAACTCATTAAATATTAACAAGGATGGACACACTTAATATGAAAGACAAAATTAGGAACAGAGGGCAGAATTAGTGGCTTTCTTACTCTGTTTACATTGTGATTCCATCCGTCCTCCTCTCCACCAGATGAAAACCTCCTGACCCTGGAGACTAAACAGCGAAACGGAGATAAATAGGTAGCAGAGAGATAGCAGAGAGTCTTATGCTTTGAATACGTTTTCCCTGAACCTGTAGGTACACTGTATTCCTGAAGCGCATTTTTAAACGTGTGCATGTGTGCTTAATAAACAGAGGAAGCGGAACCTTTAGGAGAGCCGGTGTATGGGTAGTAGTTGGAGTCTGGGTGATAAATGCTGTTGCAGTTGGAAGTTGAAAGGCGGCTGGAATTGACAAGGTTCTCATTGGTCTTAGTGGCTGTCGGCGAGGCAGCGATATCTGATGGGAAAAAGCAAGCGTGATGCATATTTTTGCTGGAAATAAAAAGAATACTCGAAACTCAATTTGCGATGATTTTACAGCTGATATTGAAGCCATCACGAAGGGTAAAGTCAAGCAGAAGCAAAGTGTGTTTTATAAAGGAATGGTTCCTTTGGTCATCAGTGTCGTGTGATGCAAAACCATTAAACCATAACATCTACTGTATGAGCATGTGTGAGGGAGAAATAAGACGGACCAAGTCAAGCATTTACTTACAGAGAAGGGAGGGCACAGCAGGGGGGAGGAAGGGAGATGCATCAAAAACAAGGGAACAGAGACCAAAAAAGGAGGTCAGAGGAAATGTGATGAGATATGATGCATAACTTTCAAAAGGCAAATGAGGTTGTCAGTGCTGATGCATACTAGAAAGGTTTAATGACGCATGTTCAATACATTTAGGAAAACATACACGAAATGACACTAAATATAACTTGTGTATGAAGAATGAAGCAGCCGATTTTCTTTTTTTTTTTTTTCATCTCAGGATTATGAGACTTGCTTGTGACATTTTGGATTTTACGTAAATTAAAAAAAAGAAGAAAAAAAGACTGACAGGAAAGATAAGATAAAGAGAAAAGGTGGCATATAACAAAGGTCAGATGTCAGCAGTACATGTATGAGACTTCAGACAATGTGATCTTTAACTGTGGTGGAAAATACAACAGAGGGCTCCATCCCATTGTTGTGAAGTTTCATAAGCCACAGTACTGTTTCATAAAAAAACATGCAGAACAGATGCCATGCATACTTTTCTGAACTCCTACACAATGACCTTAATGATATTTTTGCACTGAAATCAGGTGTTTTACTTATTTTCAAATGCAGATTAAACATATATTTTATACACAATGCAACGTGAGGTACTACAATCACATGCTTAAAGTGCATAACAAAACAAAATATTTCATTTTTGTTTCCTTTTTCTGGTGCTGAAATATGCTTTATGTGTTCTTAATTTTGTAGCTTGTGCACAGTAATCTTATAATGGGATAGACATGATGTTATAACACTGGAAAAATAGGTAACTATGGTAAATCTGTAAACCTGTATTAACCTGGAACAATCCTCTTTAAAAAAAAAACATTTTTCTAATATATTCATGTAATAGTGTAACACTTCAAGGAGCTCTCAAATGTACTTGTTCTTAATGTGCATCCAGGTTTTCCTTTCACATAATATAAGCACATTATGATGCTAAATATATAGTTTATATACCTGATTATAGTATTTGGCTTTAATATGAAAACTGCCCCATAAGTGATTTATGCTGTACATTTAAATGTGACTGCATGGCCCAGACCATGAGATTGCCTGCTCAGAGGGAGGACGGAGATTTGTCAGCAGTTTGTAGTGCAGAGTAAATCATCTAGGGGTGGTTCTGAGGAACTGTAACTCTGTCTGAATTGCTATTGGAGTAGTGATGGATCACCTACACACTCAGAATATTTGGCACGGATTCCCCCGGTTTTCAAGCCATCAAGTAATCGGTAATCCTGCTTCTGGTCCGATCATTAAGAACTGACGAGTCACTGTTTTCAGTCGAGTAGCTAAATTAACCCGTAAAGACCCAGTGCTGCTTTTGTGTCAGTTCCCAAATGAATTTTTCTCTATTTTTAACCTTTCTTAAGTGATTTAGCAACATTTACTCTAATATTATCCTCTGTATTTTGCATTTTGAAGTGAAAATGTGACATTTTCCTATATTTAATGTACTCATTATGTAGATGTTCATTAAAGCTCAGATTAAAGTTGAGGGTTATTATATCCAAAAAAGAAAAAAGTCAAGAATTGTTTTTTTCCTGTAAAATATATCATTAACTGAACATAATCCACTGTCATTGATCCAGCTCCATGGGTTTTACTGTTGAATCAATGTTGTAGAAGATGACGATGTTTCCATGTTCACTATGAAGCCTCTGAACGTCCAAATAGGTCATATCTGATGACCATGAAAAGATGACAAACTGCATTTACACCAGTTATTTACATGTATTGATAGGAGTAGTGGATCAACAGGTATTAAACAGTTTAGATCAGTAGATGAATTGAGTCGCCAGTGGCTGTTTGGGTCTTTATGGGTTAAATCAATCAATAGTCCACATTAGTTCACTCAAACACTTTAATTTAAGACCGACTATATAATGAAGAAAATGCTACATCCTACTAATCTGACATGAAAAGATTTTAAAAAGTGTCTGATGTATTCAGATTACATGGTGGCAGTCAACAGAACCTGACCAGCTGGATTAAACCTGCACAGCTTTGTGGCCAAACTACTTTGACTTTCCATTCAGGAGAAGTTGAAGAGGACTGAATATCATCACCATCAGATGTTAGACAGCCAGGCGTCGGGATAAAGCTCAGATCTTTTCTGTAACTGATTCATTAAGTCAGACAAACTGAAACATATACAGTCGCAGAAAAAAATTTTTAGACCACCATTGTTTTCTTCAATTTCTTGTTCATTTTAATGCCTGGTACAACTAAAGGTACATTTGTTTGGACAAATATAATG